>JAHRHZ010000273.1:14083907-14096707 GCA_024137785.1 Ginglymostoma cirratum | reverse complement strand
TTCGGGCCTAGACCCTTCATCAGAAATGGATTTTATTTCTGATGAAGGGTCTAGGCCCGAACGTCAAGCTTTCCTGCTCCTATGATGCTGCTTGGCCTGCTGTGTTCATCCAGCTCCACACCTAGGCAGGAAAGAAGAGTTGAGGCTGAGATGAGATCAGCCATGATTCTATTGAATGGCAAAGCAGGCTTGAGGGGCTGAATGACCTACTCCTGCTCCTAGTTCATATGTTCCTATGCATGAAGCACAGATAAAAGTGCATTAATGTTTGCAGCTGAATAACTTAGAATTAACCCAGAGACTGAAGCGCCTGTGCTGATAATATTTGTATATATCAGGAGCTATAATGTACATCTGTTGAATCTTTCAATGCCATCTCGAGATTAATGTAATGGAACTAACATGAGCATTGCTATGTCAGGTTAAATTCCCTGTTGGAGACAAAGCCCACAACACAGAGTCAGATGATTTTATAAGGTCAGAAGTGGGGATGTTCATTGACAACTGCACAAAATGTAGCACTATTTGTGCATTCTCAGATACCAAACAGTCCAACCTCAAATGCAACAAAATCTGGACAATATCCAGACTTGGTTCTGACAAGTGGCAATTAATATTTGTGCTTCACAAGTGCCAGACAATGATCATTTTTAACAAGGGAGAATCTAACAATTTTCCTTTGACATGCAATGGTGTTACCGTCAATAAGTCCTCCGCTATCAGTATCCTGGGATCGTCACCATTGACCATTAACTGAACTGCAGTAGTTATGTAAGTAATGTGGCTACAAGATCAGATCAGAGGTGAGCAAATATGCAGTGGCTGACTCACCACCTGGCTCCTCAAAGCCTGTCCACCACCTTCAAGGCACAAGTCGGGAATATGAGACAATATTCTCCATGTGCCTGAATGTGTACAGCTCCAGCAACACTTGAGAAGCTTGACACTATCCAGGATAAAGAAGCCCACATGACTGGCACCACATCCACAAGCATCCATTGCCTCCACCACCAATGTTCAGCAGCAATAGTATACACTGGTTACAAAATGCACTATGGAAATTCACAAAGGCTCCTAAGCCAGAACCTTCCAAACCAATAACCACTTCCAAACCAAATCCAAAGCACAAAGCTGGCAGATACATGGCAACACCAACACCACCTGCAAGTTCCCCTCCTCATCACTCACCATCCTGGCTTGGAAATATATCACCATTCCTTCTCTGTCACTGGGTCACAATCCTCAAATTAATTTGTTAATGGTATTGTGGGTCTACTTACATAGACCACAGCAGTTCAAGAAGGCAGCTCACCACCATCTTTTCAAGGGGCAACTAGGGATGAACAATAAATGCTGGCCCAGCCGGCAAAGCCCCACTCTGTGAGCAAATAAAAGTCTTGTTCAGCACATTTAAAAACAATTTGCCATCAATGCAGTACTTTTGTGAAACGGAGGAATAATGTCGGAATGCTACAGCTGACTTGTACTCACCAAAAGCTCATAATGAGAAAATAACCAGATAATCTGTTTTAGAGGTTAGTTGAAGGATAAATGTTGATCTGGATGCTTCGGAGAACTCTTTTACAACCACTTGAGAGATGGATAGACTTCAGTCTAACGTTTGATCTGAAAGGTGCCATGGCCAACAGTGCATTATTTCACTAGCAGTGCTCTCAACTGTCACCCTGAACTATGTAGACAATCCTCTGGAGTGGGGTTTAAAACTTTTGACTTGGTGATCAGTAAAGGTAAAGTTGCCATAGTTCCAGAGGACCACTGGGCTGTTCTCTCATCAGAGAGAGGTGACTGATGGTGAGTTTAACCTGAGGGTCACCATGCCTCAGGTGAGGGGAGAGTTTGGGAAGATGGGAGCTCCATAGCAACCTCAGCTGTTATGGTGAATTAAACCTGCACTGCATTGCAAACCAGCCATCCAGCCAACTGGGCTAACTGACCCCATCCCCACCTCATCACTCTCCAATTGGTAATGAGACTGCTATTCTGACTGAGCCACGTTGGCATACTGGCATTCAAAATGGCTGCTTCAGACCCTGTGGCGATGTTAGTCAGGTGTAGAAGTTGGTAACTGGTAATAGGAGACATTTACGTAGTAGTAAGATCAATTGACTAGTAATCGGGAGCACCAGATCAATGATCTAGAGACAATAATTGGAATCCCAGCATGAAACATGGTGAAATTTAAATTCGGTAATGTCTGGAATATAGAGCTGGCCTGATTGTGAGCATATAACCACAGTCATTGTTGTAAAAACCTGTCTAGTTCAGTCATGTCCTTCAGAGAGCAAAACTTACCCAGTCTGGCCTACATGTGATTCCAGAGGTAGACCAGTGTGGTTGTCTCTTAACTGTCCCCTGGGCAATTAGAAATGGGCAATAATTGGTACCCTAGTCAGAGACACCAACATCCCATGGATATTTATTTAAGAAAATGACTATTCGTTGACTCTATTTATAAGATGGGAGATCTGGCCTAGCTTTAACATCCCACAAGCAAACTAGACTAACTGTGATTATAACAGAGCAAAATACACGTACCTTTTTATGTGGGTGATACACAGACAGAAACGCAAAATCTACCCCCACAGATATCGAAGATGCTACTTAAGTTGCTTAAGGGCTGAAGTTCAGTTACACAAGCTCATACGTAGAATTTCTCAGGGTGCGAACAGAATTTGACACCCACAGTATATTAAAATAACATGCAAAAGAGGTTTCATAGGAACGCTCAGAGGTTTAGCTGAAAAGTTCATTGAGTCCATCAAGCCCGTTCTGTCTGTTGTCTAGACCTGGTTTCCTCAAGCATGGACCCACCAGAAATATGTATCTAAACCCAAATGCATCACATTTTGCCCACCCAAGTTCTGTTTCTTTCTACTTAATTCCATTGTTTATTAAGTACACATGTTGGCACATTTGTAAATAATATCACGCAGCATGAGTCCAATTAATTTTTGAACTATGCAACGAATATGATGACGTAACAGTCATATCAGCAGTTATCGGGTGGAGACTGAGAAGGGAAAAAAGGATCACATTGTACCAGGAGAGATGGATTTATCTGGAAGTGGAGAATGTATGATTTTAAAGGAATCTGTATCTATTGATTGTGATCTGTTTTTATGCTGGTCATAAGAAGCCAAGCATTCTTCAAGCAGTGCAGAATGTGTGACAAACAATTCTGTGTGAGCACTCGAGCCTAAATATTAAACATATTGGCAGGCAGAAAGGTTTTGTACTCAGCAAATTTCAAATAAACACGAGGCAGTTCTTTATTAGACAAGACACTGAAGATGAAAACTACAGTCGTACATGATGGTTTTACAAGGCAGTAACACTTAACTTTTGTTATGGGGATTGTTAGCCCAAATTAGCCATTCTGATAAGCATATTTAACTTTGTCAATTTAAATCATAAGAAACAGGAACAGGAGCAAGCCATTCAACTCCTCGACCTGCTCCACCATTCAATAGGATCATGGCTGATCCGACATTCCTCCTATCCACCTCCCTGCCCTTTCCCTGTAACCCATGATCCCCCAACTAATTAAGAATCTATCTATCTCAGCCTTAAATGTACCTAAGGCAGCACAGTGGCTCAGTGTTTAGCTGCCTCACAATGCCAGCGACCCGGGTTTGATTCCTGCCTTGGATGACCGTCTATGTGGAGCTTGTACATTCTCCATGTGTCGGTGTGGGTTTCCTCCCACGTTCCAAAGGTTTGCAGACTAGGGAGATTGGTCGTGCTAAATTGCCCATAGTGTCCAGGGATGTTTAGGTTAGGTGGGTTAGGCATGGGGAAATGCGGGGGGTAGGAGAATGGATCTGGGTGAGATGCTCTTGCAAAGGGAGGTGTGGACTTATTGTGCCGAATGGCCTGTTTCCGCACTATAGGGATTCTATGATAAGGACTCCACCCCCGAAGACGTGGGTGGCAAGGAATTCCAAAGAGTCACAAACCTGGAGAAGAGGTTTCTCTTTATCTCAGTCTTAAATTTAATGCTGCTATATTAAATTTGAAAGATGCAATCTTGCACTTCTATTCCAAATTTGTCATCTACCAAGATCTCAATGGCATGAATATGTAAGATTGCAGGAGACATTCAATGTCAAGAAATAAATTTTAAACCTATTTTAGGAACGCTGCTTTATACATTTTAGAGCTTTCTGCAAAGTAATTCCTCTATCACCGCTATCCTGTGGAGTCACCGGCGCAGTGTTATTATCACTGGACTGTTAATCCAGTGAGTCAACTAGTGTTCTGGGGATCCAGGTTCAAATCCTGCCAATGGTAGATGGTGGAATTTAAATTGAATTTAAAAAATCTGGAATTAAGAGTTTAATGATGACCATGAATCCATTGTCAATTGTTGGGGAAAAACCCATTTGGTTTACTAATGTCCTTTAGGGAGGGAAACTGCCATCCTTGCCTAGTCTGGCCTACTTGTAGCTCCAGATCCACAGCAATGTGGTTGAGCCTTAACTGCCCTCTGCCAACAAATGCTAGCCTAGCCGGTGATGCCCTCATCCTGTGAATGAATTGCCCCTCAGGGGCAAGAATACACCCATCAACAGAGTCTTGACATTTTCTAATCAAACTGTTCAAGGATGTTATTATACATCCCTGGGATTTGAAACCAGGCCTCCTGAATCAAAGGTCTGGACACTGCCATTGCACTACAAACACCCATCACTGTAAAGTCTGAGCAAAAGTGAGGTAAGTGGGAAAAGCTGGTAATGGCAGAGTTTAATTGTATTGATTCATGAAATGTCAGCATTGCCAACACTGGCACGTATTATGCATTCTTAATTGCCTGTTTGATACTACACAGGAGCTTGCTAGTTCATTTTCAAGGCAGTTAAGATGCATTTATAGACCAGACCAGATATGGCAGTAGGTTTCCCACAGTCTTTAAATCCTATTAATTTTATTAACAACACCGATGATAGAATAAACTTGCAGAAATTTCCAGGAGCTACAAGCAATTGATGCTTACATTTTTATTCGCTTTTGGGCAATAAATGTTGCTGGCAAGGATGGTATTAATTGTTCTTTCTCCTCCAATTTCAGAAGGTGATAGTGACTGATTCTTTCATGTGCAGTGTCACCCAAAGTGTCATTAGTCAGAAATGTCCAGACTGTTGATCCGGCAACAGTGAAGAAACAATGATTTGTTTTTAAGCCAGCATGGTATGTGTGACTTGTGGGAGAACTTGCAAGTTGTGGTGTTCCCATGTATTTGCTGTCTTTGTACTTCTAGCTGCTAGAGATTGCAGATTTGGAATTTGCTGTTGAAAGAACCGTTAGTGAGTTGGAAGGGGTGCCAATCAAGCAGCCTACACTGTCCTGGATGGTGTTGGGATTCTTGAGTGTTGCTGGAGCTGCAGGCAAGTGGGGAATATTTCATCATACTCCTATCTTGTGTCTTGTAGACGTTGAAGAAGCTCTGCTGCATCAGTAAGTGAGTGCAGGGACATGACCATGATCTGTTGGAGATTGACATTGCCTGGCACTTCATGGGTACAAATGTTACTCGCCACTTAACAACTCAATCTAGATATTGTCCACGTCTTGTTGTACATGAATATAGATTACTTCAGTATCTGAAGAGGCATGAATGGTTCTGAACATTGCATCGTTGAGCATTCCACTTCTGACCTGATGATGGAAATCTGGGTCTTTAATGAAGTAACTGAAGACGTTGGGCTTAGAAATTTACCTTCCTAAATCGCACACAGAAGAGAGAAAAAAAGCATAGAGCAAAGGGCGATAACTCTGGTACCGCATTCCAGGCCCTTACCGCCCTCTGTGTCAAAAAACTTTCCTCTCACATCTACTTTAAATTTATCGCCTTTTACCTTAAACCTGTGTCCTCAAGTAGTTGACATGTCTACCCTGGGTAAAAGACTCTGGCTATCCATTCTATTCATGCCTCTCATAATTTGTAAACTTCTATCAGGTTGCCCATTGTTCTTTGATGTTCAAGTGAAAAAAAATCTCGATCCTTCAACCTCTCAGTGTATACCCTGTCAAAACCTTTCAGAATCTTTGACGCTTCAACAGATTAACAATAAGGCAACACAGCAGTAGTGGAAGATGGAGATAACAAGGTGTAGAGCTGGATGAACACAGCAGGCCAAGCAGCATCAGAGGAGCAGGAAGGCTGACGTTTCGGGCCTAGACCCTTCTTCAGAAATGGGGGAGGGGAAGGGGATTCTGAAATAAATAGGGAGAGAGGGGGAGGCGGATAAAAGATGGATAGAGGAGAAGATAGGTGGAGAGGAGACAGACAGGTCAAAGAGGCGGGGATGGAGCCAGTAAAGGTGAGTGTAGTGGGGGGGTAGGGAGGAGATAGGTCAGTCCAGGGAGGACAGACAGGTCAAGGGTACGGGATGAGGTTAGTCAGTGGAAAATGGGGGTGGGGCTTGAGGTGGGAGGAGGGGATAGGTGGGAGGAAGGACAGTTTAGGGAGGCGGGGACAAGGTGGGCTGGTTTTGGGATGCGGTTGGGGGGAGGGGAGATTTTGAAGCTTGTGAAATCCACATTGATACCGTTGGGCTGCAGGGTTCCCAGGCGGAATATGAGATGGAAGTGGAAGATTACATGGGCTAATTGATCTTTTCTTGCCAACCATTGTTGGGGTACGCTCATTTCCGTTAATATGTCTTAAAGAGATTCACATGCAAAGCAGCAACTGTTATTCTGGAAAAGATACAACAGCGTTTCTCATGGAGTAAGATCCTACATTTGTTTTATTCATTTATGGGAATTGGGTTTTCAGTCAGTCGGAGACAGGAAGAACTGCAGATGCTGGAGTCAGAGTGAACTCAGTGTGGAGCTGGAGGAACACAATAGGTCAGGCAGCATCAGAGGAGCAGGAAAGTTAAGTGTTTTGGGTTGGGACCCTTCATCAGGACTTTTGCTGCCTGACCTGTTGTGTTCCCCCAGCTCCACACTGTATTGACTGGGAACTGGGTTTTACCAACTTGGACAACTTTTGTTGCCCATGCCTAATTGCCCTTGAGAACGTGATGGGGAAGCTGCCTTCCTGGATGACTGCAGTCCGTTTGGAGAGAGTATTAGCGTCATATGAAAAAAAAAACATTGATGGGGTGATAAATGGTGAGGAGGATACAGATGGGCTGGTCAGATGGGCTCATCGGTGGCAAATAGAATTCAATCCAGAAAAGTACAAGATATTGCTTTCGGGTAAAACAAACAAAGCGAGAGAGTACATGATGGATGGTAGGATCCTGGGAAGTACCTGAGATCAAAGGGCCTTTGGGATGCATGTACACCTTAAAGCATCAGGGCAGGTGCATAAAGTGTTTATGAAGGCATATAGAATACTTGCCTTTTTTAACTGAGGTATTGAGTTTAAGAGCAGGAAGGTTATGTCAGAATTGTATAAAACGTCAGTTAGGCCGCAGCTAGAGTATTGTGTGGAGTTCTGAAATCCACATTATGGAGAAGGTGCAGAGGAGATTATTACCAGGATATTGTCTGGCCTGGAGAGTTTCAGTTATGAAGAGAGATTGGACAGACTTTTCCAGAGGAGATTGAGATGGAACATGATTAAGATGTATAAAGTTATGAGGGGCATACATAGGGTAGAAAGGAAGAAACTTTTCACCTTGATGGAGGGATCAATAAACTGCAGTACCCTTTATCTCCAATAACTGGCAGCATTGATTTAAGGCAAGGGGCAGGTGTTTTAGAGGAGAGTGGTGGGAATCTGGAACTCAGTGCCTGGAAGGAAGGGAGAGGCAGAAATCCTATAACATTTAAGAAGTGTTTAGATGTGCACTTGCGAAGCTAAGTCATACCAGGCTATGGGCCAAGTACTAGAAAATAAGATTAGAATAGTTTTGCTGTGTTGTGGACCTCAATAATTGTGTAATATGAGCAATATTTCAACTGGCCATTCAGCACAAATAGTCCATGTTATTAACTGCTAATGCTCCACTCAAGTCTCCTCCAATTGTTTCTAAATCTATCATTATAATCCCTTATTCTCTGTATATTTTTCTAGTTTCTGTTTAATGTATATAGAGATGTTTTAGATTAGCCTGCTCAGACACATTATGAGATGCCTCTGGAGCAGATAATACTTCAACCTAGATTTTCTGGCCTAGAGGCAGGGGCACTACCACTGCACCAAAGCAGGTCCTTAAATGTATTTATAATGTACAATGCAACCACTTCTTGCATTAACATGTTCCACATTCACATCACTCTCTTGATCATGACAATTCTTCTGAATTCTGGATAGTATCGTACAGCAAATAATGTATGATCTTCGCCTGATTCTTGGTGGTGTAGGATGAGGGGAGAAGGCTGGCCTGGGATGGCATGGGAACTCCCCGTTATATGAATATCTTTAATGTCTTTTTGAAATATTGGTAAAGATGTCATCATTAAATCAAGTAGCACCACTAAATAAAACCATAAATCACTCAGCACATTCAATATTAATATCATAGGATCTGTGTTTCACTAGGTCAGCATAAAATCTTCTAAAACCAAAAGAAAAATTTTAAACAACAAAGCCGCAGTTGAGTAGTTTTCCAGTGCACAACACGAGAGTTATGGTAACCATTTCCACAAGTAGAAAAAAGCTTTAATGTTGGGGATACCAACTAGATTCATTAGAGTTCTAAGTTCTAAGACGGTATTCATCTTCCTAATACACAAATTAATAATGTTTCCATTTCTGGTTATAATTAATACCATTGCTCATTGGTGACAGCACTTAAACATATGTATATCACAAGGTTCAGTGTTTAGGCAGTCATTTATTACGAAGGCATGTGACATATTGTTATTCGTCTGGATGCATTCTAACTTTCAGGCAGCGAGCAACCACATAGCAAAAGGTGAACACTCCTGGTGAATAATGGATGCTGTCATTAATTTGGACATAAGTAGAATCCATCGGTCTCAATTAACTCTGAAATGTATTATTCAAGGATAACACCATGGAACTCAGATAAATCCTAGTCAAATGTTTAACATTTAGAACATGATTATTAATAAACCATACAGATTGAGTTAGTAAATATGGGGACACTACCAATGATGCTTTAACAAGTACAGGGAGGCAACTGACAGAAATTGATTGAAAAGCAATATACATAGTCTCAATAGTCTACTGGTACACAGGATGGTCAGTTCAAAATATATGGTTATAACTGTGTTGGACTTACAATTGACATGAAGTTCAAGATATGCATGCAATATGTTCCTATATGCATATATATATGTATAAGATCGAGCTTATGGCTAACATAAAAATATGGAATTGGATCATTTGATTAGAAGCTATATAGTGATAGAACAATGCCAAATGACAAATATTTTAGTCAGTCAGGCAGGTTTATTAATAACAGAAAACTAAATGAACTATTGACATGACAAAAGAGATTAATTGCTTGGTAGTACAGAACGTAACTTGCTAAAAGGAGACAAGAAACCTTAAGCTTTTCATCTTCCATTTATCAAAGCTGGGATGTCGGAAACAATCTTGGGAAAAGGCACACCAATTTAGACCACACAAGAAGAGGCTGCTGATTGGTTGGACTATTGTTGGCATGGAGATGAAGAAGGGACAGTCAACGGTCAATCTTAGCTCTTAGACCAAGCAGGAAGACTCAAAGGTAGGACAACACCTGGACTAATTAGAATTTACCTGCCTGGCTAGATTAAAAAAAATCTTATTTTAACCCAGGTTAGACTCCACTTGAAGTACTGTGAGCAGGTCGGGGCACCACAACTCAGGAAGAATATATTGGCTTTCGAAGGAATACAATGTAGGTTCACAAGAATGATACCTGAACTTCAGACGTTAAGGTATGTGGTGAGATTATACAAAATAGGCCTGTTTTCTCCAGAATATATAAGATTAAGGAGTTACTTGATTGAAATCTTCAAGTTATCAACAGGAAAAGATAGGGTAGGTAAAGATTAAACAATTTCTACTGGTTGGGGATTCTGGAACTAGGGGGCTACCTCTGGCAAGATGGCAGCAAAGTAGGGGCCCCGTGTGCTCTACCAGTACTTTTTGTTTCTTTTCTTCTTTTTCCTTCTTTTTAGATGTCCTGGAGCAGCGTGCGGGGCAGCAGTACTTGAGCAGAGCAAGGGGAAGTGAGTCCTGGAGCAGTGTGAAGGGAAACCTGAGTCCTGATGCAGCGCGAGGGGAAGTGAGTCCTGATGCAGCGCGAGGGGAAGTGAGTCCTAATGCAGTGCGAGGGGAAGTGAGTCCTGATGCAGCGCGAGGGGAAGTGAGTCCAAATGCAGCGCGAGGGGAAGTGAGTCCTGATGCAATGCGAGGGGAAGTGAGTCCTGATGCAGCGTGAGGGGAAGTGAGTCCTAATGCAGCGCGAGGGGAAGTGAGTCCTAATGCAGCGCGAGGGGAAGTGAGTCCTGATGCAATGCGAGGGGAAGTGAGTCCTATTGCAATGCGAGGGGAAGTGAGTCCTAATACAGCGCGAGGGGAAGTGAGTCCTAATGCAGCGCGAGGGGAAGTGAGTCCTGATGCAATGCGAGGGGAAGTGAGTCCTGATGCAGCGTGAGGGGAAGTGAGTCCTGATGCAGCGTGAGGGGAAGTGAGTCCTAATGCAGGGTGAGGGGATGTGAGTCCTGATGCAGCGCGAGGGGAAGTGAGTCCTGATGCAGCGTGAGGGGAAGTGAGTCCTGATGCAATGCGAGGGGAAGTGAGTCCTAATGCAATGCGAGGGGAAGTGATTCCTAATGCAGCGCGAGGGGAAGTGAGTTCTGATGCAGCATGAAGGGAAGTGAGTCCTGATGCAATGAGAGGGGAAGTGAGTCCTGATGCAGAGCAATGGGAAGTGAGTCCTGGAGCAGTGTGAAGGGAAACCTGAGTCCTGATGCAGCGCGAGGGGAAGTGAGTCCTGATGCAATACGAGGGGATGTGAGTCCTGATGCAGCACGAAGGGAAGTGAGTCCTGATGCAGCGCGAGGGGATGTGATTCCTGATGCAGCGTGAGGGAATGTGACTCCTGATGCAGTTCGAGGGGAAGTGAGTCCTGATGCAGTGCAAGGGGAAACCTGAGTCCTAGAGCAGCATGAGGGGAAGTGGTCCTGATACAGTGTGAGGGGATGTGAGACCTGATGCAGTGCGAGGGGAAGTGAGTCCTGATGCAGTGCAAGGGGCAACCTGAGTCCTGGAGCAGGATGAGGGGAAGTGAGTCCTGATACAGTGCGAGGGGACATGAGTCCTGATGCAATGCGAGGAGAAGTGAGTCCTGATGCAGCACGAGGGGATGTGAGTCCTGATGCAGCGCGAGGGGAAGTGAGTCCTGATGCAGCGCGAGGGGATGTGGGTCCTGATGCAGCGCGAGTGGATGTGAGTCCTGATGCAGTGCAAGGGGAAGTGAGTCCTGATGCAGTGCGAGGGGAAACCTGAGTCCTGATGCAGTGCAAGGGGAAGTGAGTCCTGATGCAGTGCAAGGGGAAACCTGAGTCCTAGAGCAGCATGAGAGGAAGTGGTCCAGACACAGTGTGAGGGGATGTGAGACCTGATGCAGTGCAAGGGGAAGTGAGTCCTGATGCAGCGCGAGGGGAAGTGAGTCCTGATGCAGCGCGAGGGGATGTGAGTCCTGATGCAGCACGAAGGGAAGTGAGTCCTGATGCAATGCGAGGGGAAGTGAGTCCTGATGCAGAGCAATGGGAAGTGAGTCCTGGAGCAGTGTGAAGGGAAACCTGAGTCCTGATGCAGCGCGAGGGGAAGTGAGTCCTGATGCAATGCGAGGGGAAGTGAGTCCTGATGCAGCGTGAGGGGAAGTGAGTCCTGATGCAGTGCGAGGGGAAGTGAGTCCTGATGCAGTGCGAGGGCATGTGAGTCCTGATGCAGCACGAAGGGAAGTGAGTCCTGATGCAGCACGAAGGGAAGTGAGTCCTGATGCAGCGCGAGGGGATGTGAGTCCTTATGCAGCGCGAGTGGATGTGAGTCCTGATGCAGTGCAAGGGGAAGGGAGTCCTGATGCAGTGCGAGGGGAAACCTGAGTCCTGTTGCAGTTCGAGGGGAAGTGAATCCTGATGCAGCGCGAGGGGAAGTGAGTCCTGATGCAATGCGAGGGGAAGTGAGTCCTGATGCAGCGTGAGCGGAAGTGAGTCCTGATGCAGCGCGAGGGGATGTGAGTCCTGATGCAGTTCGAGGGGAAGTGAGTCCTGATGCAGTGCAAGGGGAAACCTGAGTCCTCGAGCAGCATGAGGGGAAGTGGTCCTGATACAGTGTGAGGGGATATGAGACCTGATGCAGTGCAAGCGGAAGTGAGTCCTGATGCAGTGCGAGGGGAAACCTGAGTCCTGATGCAGTGGAAGGGGTTGAGTCCTAATGCAGTGCGAGGGGAAGTGAGTCCTGATACACTGCGAGGGGACATGAGTCCTGATGCAGTGCGAGGAGAAGTGAGTCCTGATGCAGTGCAAAGGGTTGAGTCCTAATGCAGTGCGAGGGGAAGTGAGGCCTGATGCAGTGCAAGGGGAAACCTGAGTCCTGGAGCAGCATGAGGGGAAGTGAGTCCTGCTGCAGCACGAGGGGATGTGAGTCCTGATGCAGTGCGAGGGGATGTGAGTCCTGATGCAGTTCGAGGGGAAGTGAGTCCTGATGCAGCGCGAAGGGAAGTGAGTCCTGATGCAGCGTGAGGGAATGTGAGTCCTGATGCAGTTCGAGGGGAAGTGAGTCCTGATGCAGTGCAAGGGGAAACCTGAGTCCTAGAGCAGCATGAGGGGAAGTGGTCCAGATACAGTGTGAGGGGATGTGA
>JAHRHZ010000273.1:14058119-14083897 GCA_024137785.1 Ginglymostoma cirratum | reverse complement strand
GGAAACCTGAGTCCTGATGCAGTGCAAGGGGTTGAGTCCTAATGCAGTGCGAGGGGAAGTGAGTCCTGATGCAGTGCAAGGGGAAACCTGAGTCCTGGAGCAGCATGAGGGGGTCCTGATACAGTGCGAGTGGACATGAGTCCTGATGCATTGCGAGGAGAAGTGAGTCCTGATGCTGCACGAAGGGATGTGAGTCCTGAAGCAGTGCAAGGGGAAGTGAGTCCTGATGCAGTTCGAGGAGAAGTGAGTCCTGATGCAGCGCGAGTGGATGTGAGTCCTGATGCAGTGCAAGGGGAAGTGAGTCCTGATGCAGTGCGAGGGGAAACCTGAGTCCTGATGCAGTGCAAGTGGAAGTGAGTCCTGATGCAGTGCGAGGGGAAACCTGAGTCCTGATGCAGTGCAAGTGGAAGTGAGTCCTGATGCAGTGCGAGGGGAAACCTGAGTCCTGGTGCAGTGCAAGGGGTTGTGAGTCCTGGAGCAGCGCGAGGGTAAGTGAGTCCTGATGCAACGCGAGGGGAAGTGAGTCCCGAAGCAGCGCAAGGTGAAGCGAGTCCCGGGGCAACGTAACTTATCTTGGTGCAGTTAAGTGCTGGTGCGGAGTGAACTGGAGGCTTGGAGTGGAACAGGACAATTATTGGATTGGGGCCTAGCACGGGCAGTCAGACCATGTGCTGAGCTGCTGTTATTTTAAATTCTTTATTGGACTGTAACGTCAATCCTTTAACTTAGTTATAATTACCTTATTTCTAACTTGTGTTTCAGACATTGTAAGTAGTGCTACTACTTTTTCTATTATTCCCCTTTCATATCCAAGATCTGTACTGGAGTATTTACACCTCATATGGTGCAGCCATATTAGGTGTAAGGCAGCCATTGTAAAAATTTTTTCACTGTACTCCTGTAATGAGATACTGAGCTACAGGTGACAATAGAGCATATTCATAGTCGAAAAATCAGAGCCCGACGTTCAGGAGAGATGTTAGGAAGCAATTCTACCAGCAAGGATAATAGAGTTTTGGAACTCTTCCACAAATGACAGGTGATTATAAACTTCAGTTGAAAAATGAAGTCATAGAGACATACAGTATGGAAACAGACTCTTCGGTCCAACTCATTCATGCTGACCAGACATTTCAATCTCACCTAGTCCCATTTACCGGCATATACCCCTCTAAACCCTTCCTAGTCATATATCCATCCAGATACCTTTTAAATGTTGTAATTGTACCAGCCTCCATCACTTCCTCTGGCAGCTCATTCCATACACACACCACCCTCCGTGAGAAAAAGTAACCCCTCAGGTCGTTTTTAAATCTTTCCCCTCTCACCTTAAACCTATGCTCTTTAGTTTTGGACTGCCCCACCCTAGGAAAAAGACCTTGGCTATTCACCCTATCCATGCCCCTCATGTTCCTGCACAATAGGTTACTAGCTAACAAAAAGTGCGAGAGATGACAGTGAGTCTGTCAGCATCCATGGAGAGAAAGCAAGCTAACATCTTGAATTTAGATGACTCTGCTGAAGAGTCATCTAGACTCAAAACTGTAGCTTGCTCTCTCTCCATGGATGCTGCCTGACCTGCTGTGATCACCAGCATTTTTTTGTTTTCAGTACAGATTCCAGCATTTGTAGCAACTTGCTCCTAGGTTACTAGCTAAATCCTGTGCATTACTCATTACTCAGTCCAACATTGATTGTCCCCTTGTTGCATCCAGGACATGTTGCTGCAGGAAACTATCCTGGACATACTCTAGAAACTCACTGCCTTTCTGACAAGTGCTTCACTGCCTTTCTCAGTCTGTGTTAAAGTTAAAATCCCCCATTAATACCGTCTTAGCTTTGCTACCCAGTTGGCTAATTGCTGCATTTTTACAATCTAGCACTTCAGAGCAACCACCAGGGGGTCTGTGCGTAACACTTGTTAACAGTTTTAGGTTGTTTACTGTTCCTCAGCTCCATCCAAATGGTTTCCACTGAAAGCTTGTCCTCATTATATTCTCCTTCACATTTAAAGTGCTTGTATTTCTATTCAGTAAGGCTACTCCATCTCCTCTGCCATTTTCCCTGTCCATCCTGTATACCTTATAACCTTGTATATTTAGCTCCATCCCAACCATCCCACAGCCACATCTCAGTAACGGTTACTGTATCACAAACTCCAATTGGAATTTGCACCTGCAGCTCATTTAATTTATTCCTTACACTCCAAGCATTCATATATAGAGCTCTTATTTGAGCCATACGCTGTAAGCTGTCCCTCAGCCCTGATGCTTCATTCACTTGTTTAGTATTTTTCTCTTTCAGTTTAATCAATACATGCCTTATGATTTCCCATTCCCTGCCATACTTGAAGTAGGATTCCTGACTGTTTCTTTACTCTTTGTTAGGTTTCTTAATTGTGAAATACTGACTTCCCCCGAGCTCTCCCCTCATTTGTGAGTTAAAAGTCTTTGTGACCACCTAACTGTATTTTCCATCAGGACATCGGTCCCAGATTGGTTCAGGTGGAGCCCATCCTAACAGTACAGTTCCTTCCTGTCCCAATACTGATGTGAGTGCCCCATGAAATGGAACCCCTCAACATGATCATGGCTGATTATCCAATTCAATACCCTGTTCTCAGTTTCTCCTCATATCTTTTGATCACCGTAACCCTAATAGCTATATCTAACTCCTTCTTGAAAATATTCAATATTTCAACCTCAATCTCTCTCTGCAGCACAGGATTCCAGTCCCACCACTCTCTGAGTGAGGAAATTTCTCCTCATCTTAGACCTAAATGGCTCATCCTGTATTCTTAGACTGTGTCCCCTCAGTTTTGGACTCCCTGGTCAATAGGGACATCCTTCCTGCGTTGACCCTGTCTAGTCCTCTTAGAATTTTATAGAGGTGTGTGGTATTTCCCCCCACCTCATGCTTCTAAACCACATATAGTAATTGATCAAGTCTGTTTTCGTACATCAGCCGTGCCATCCCAGGAATAAGTCTGGTAGATCTTCATTACACTCCATTCACAATTAGAAAATCCATTTCATATATGGCAACAATAATTGCCTTCCAACATTTATTGGTTGTGAAGTGCTTTGGAATGACAAGATCATGTAAGGATAGATATTAATTTGTTTCTAAAGGGACAAGAGTGGTGAGCAATTAAGCCCCACATCACAGCTTCAGAGAACAAAATACACATGAGCAATGACACGGGCGATCCTACAAAACTCAATAACTTTTGTTTAGAACGGTTCTGAGAGTGCTCTGAGAATATTCTGCTTTTGGCTCCTATTGCTTTTCCTTTCCCATAATTTTGCTTATCAATATTTTTTATCCCAATGACAGTCTATCTGAGGGCTTCTATCCTTAATAAGGCCAAAAGGCACAGGTGCAGAAGTAGGCCACTCAGCCCATCGAGACTGCTCCACCATTCGATGAAGTCATGGCTGTTCTGACAAACATCGACTCCATTTTCCGGCTTTTTCCTAAAATAAACTATCACATTGCAAGACCACAATTCCATTTTTTTACACTAAAAACTAAATTGTGACTGGCCGTTCAACAGAGATAGTAGGAACTGCCGATGCTGGAGTCTGAGATAACAAGGTGTAGAGCTGGAGGAACACAGCAGGCCAGGCAGCATCAGAGGAGCAGGAAACCTGACGTTTCGGGTCTGGACCCTTCTTCAGAAATGGGGGAGGGTAAGGCAGCTCTGAAATAAATAGAGGGGGGCACAGTGATAGAAAGTGGGTTGTGGAGGAGATAAGTGGGTGGGAAGACAAACAGGTCAAGGAGGCAGGAATGAAGCTAGTAAAGGTGAGTGTAGGTAGGAAGTGGGGCTGGATTGGCATTCAGCTTTGCTGATTCCCTGGCCACGTATTGTTAAAAGTTCCTCAAGATTCTCACTCCATATCTTCAGTTGGACCTGAAAGTCCCTAAGAAATACAAGCTCATGCCATCTTGTCAAGTACCTCATTCAGACAGATACCACTAAAGACAGTACAGATGATGGCCTGATAGGATAATCTTTATGACTATAAACCTGGTGAGCCATGTAATACACTGCAGATGGTGAAATTTAAATTCAATTTCTCTTTTAAAAATAAAATCTGGAATTGAGTGTCTAGTGATGACCATGAAGAACAACACATTTGGATAAGTAATGCCCATTAGCGGGGAAACTGCCATCTTTACATGGTCTGTTCTACATGTGGCTCCAGACTCACAGCAATGCGGATGATTCTTAACTGCCCTCTGGGCAATTGGGGATCGGGAATAAATACTGGTCTGGCCAATGCTGTACACACCCCATGAATGAATTAAAAAAGAGGCAAGCTGATAACTCAACTTATTTGACATTGGTCTTATATTGTCATATGTAAATTTGCTGGTGTTTTTTAACCCACAGGGCAGTCCCTGGGCTACAAATAAGAATTTCCTCATTGGAAAATACCTTGTGACATCCAGATGATTTGATAAGGTTCGACACCAATCTTCCTAAGAAAATAGGACACGCAAAACAGAAGTGAATCATTATGGAAATGTTTGTCCATACACACACACACACACACACCACTCACACACACATTTATACACACGCAGGCACGCGCACACGCGCGCACACACACACCACACACACACACACACGCACGCACACACACGCACACACACACGCAATTCCAGATGACACAATTTGAAAATGTAATGTTGTTCTCCCTGGTGTTACGGTGTATAAAAAAGCCTTTAACCAACTTTGCAGAAACAGATTATCCTGTCAATATCTCATTGCAGTAGTTGGGAACTTCTAGTGCATAAAATGACCTTTGTTTTTCCTGCATTTCAACAGTGATTATTCTAAAAAAAAAGGTGCTTCATAGGTTGTAAACTGCTTCAGGCCACTCTGATGCCGTGATTGGCATTCTAGAAGTCGATACACATATTAACAATAAATAACAGGGCAATGAGTCAATACACATGCTTGTGTGTGTGTGTGTGTGTGTGTGTGTGTGTGTGTGCCTATGCACACCCAGCACCATCTAGATGGACCAGGGCAGCCGATACTTGGGGACACCACACACATGCAAGTTCCCCTCTGAGCCACACACCATCCTGACTTGGAAATGCATCCCTGTTCCTTCAGTGTTGCTGGATCAATGTCCGAGAATTCCCTCCCAAACTACATTTTGGGTCCACCTATAGCACAAGGACTGCAGTCATCCAAGGAGGCAGCTCACCTATACCTTCCCAAGGGCAACTAGGGACAGACAACAAATGCTGACCCAGCCTGCAATGCCAATTATCAAGTGAATAAAATAAACTAACATGGACACGGTTATATAATGCTCTGGTACAAACCAGATCAGCAAATCACCTGTCCGAGTCTTTCCTCCATCTACTCTACAGGGCAGCAGTCAGGAGTATGATGGAATACACTGCGCTTGCCTGAATAAATGCAACTCCAACTCAAGAACACCATCCAGGAGAAAGTAGCCCACTTGATTGGCACCCTGTTCATTACCTTCAACAGTCACCCTTTCCGCCACTGGTGCACAGTGTATCCCCCATCTACTTGATTCACTGCTGGAACATACTGAACTTCCTTTGGCTGCACCTTCCAAACCCATAACCTCTGCTACCTAGAAGGCAAGGGTAGCAGACACTTTGGACCAGCACCAACAAGTTTGCCTCTAAGCCACACACCACCCTGACTTTCATTTATATTAC
Source organism: Ginglymostoma cirratum (assembly GCA_024137785.1). NCBI lineage: Eukaryota > Metazoa > Chordata > Chondrichthyes > Orectolobiformes > Ginglymostomatidae > Ginglymostoma > Ginglymostoma cirratum. The sequence continues at coordinate 14,078,182 of JAHRHZ010000273.1, read as the reverse complement.
CATTGCTTCATCGTAACAAGTTCAAACCCTAGAACTCCCACCCCACAAACATTGTGGTTCTATACCACATGAACTGCAGTGGTCTCAGGAAGCAGTTCATCACCACAGTTTCAGGGGCAATTAGGTATGTGAGAAAGGCAATAAACGCTGGCCTTTCGAGAGATGCTCACACCCATTAGGGAATATAATAATGCACAAATGTTTGTAACCATCAGTGTGTGTACACGTTGGTGGATAACAAATAGATCAATTGGGAAAGTGAGAAGTTATCTAAAATTGGAGACAGATAAAACCAAACCGCTTCCAATCACATTGATCAATTCTGCATCTTCTTTACTTCACTGTCAGATACTGCACTTCCTGCATCATTTACTTAAACTACTTCCTTAAATCCTTTTGCCCTTTTACTTTTTCCCCATCCTCCAAAAACATACTCAAACCGTAATTTTGACTCTGCTTTAGATCACCTCCCTTAGCTGATGCTTCCTGTTCTTCAGCTGAATCATTTCGCTGCATTTTTTGGCGTGAAATTTAATTTATGAGTTATTTATTTATTGTCACATACATTGAGGAAGATACAGTGAAAAGGTGTTTTCTTGCCACAATCCAATGCCATTTTGAGTTACATAAGGAATGAAAAGGAATTATATAAATAGAGTTCGTCCTCTGTACAAGGGATCTTCAAACACAGCTCCAGGGCTTCTGCAAAATCGTGGCAAGGTATCCTGGGCCTCAAGGAGCCCCTGCTCTGGGTACACCAAGGATAATCCTACCAAGAGTCCATGCTCCAGGCACACCATAGCCAGGAGTCCCAGCTCAGGGCACTGTCTCTGCCACAGCCAACTGTTGTCATCTCAATGCAAGATGCTCTTGTAATTTCAAAATTCCCTTGGCTCTAATCGTCCCTCAAACTTCATGTCCATAGAAATTTAGAATCCCCAAAATGTGGAAGCAGGCCATTCAGCCCATCGAGTCCACATCGACCCTCTGAAGAGCATCCCAGTCCTTACCCTATCCCTGCATTTCCCCCCCACTAGACACTATGGGCAATATAGCGTGGCCAATCCACCCAACCTGCACATCTTTGGACTGTGGGAGGAAACCGGAGCACCCGAAGGAAACCCATGCAGACACGGGGGGAGAATGTGTGAACTCCACACAGACAGTCATCTGAGGGTGGAATCAAACCCAGGTGCCTGGCACAGTGAGGCAGCAGTGCTAACCACTGAGCCACCGAGCCGCCCCCAAATACACCCAAAGATCATTCTCAACTTTTCAAATGAGATTTATGCAAATATTAGAGAATCATTTCAAAAAGATTAAACGTTGGTCCCAACCTCTTGCGCTGCGCTACCTCCCTGTGCACACCATCCTGCAAAAGTAACTCATCTAGTCCAAAGGGCTCTGAGCATTACATGTTGCGAGGGCACACATTGCAAATAAGCAATCATTACTCTCACTCCTGGCATCACCCTCAATGAAGATAAATGCTAAGCAAATTTCATGAACTTGAACAGTTTTCAACAGTTGTCAGGAGTTACTGATTACACACAAGTAGGAAAAACACTGACATGTCAGTTGTCCGAGATTTATGAATCTCCAGGAGACTGTGTTCCCTGAATAGCAGACAGCCTCTGACGTGGCTCATTGTTCTCAAGTGGTTTACAGCTTGAATGCTGCCCACTTCGTGCTATATTACCTTCCACTCCCCATTTCAATGTCTCAAATTAATTGCTAATTAACATGTTTGGCTGTTTCAAGATTGCTCAAGCGATTCCACAATATTTAACATTTAGCTTCGTTTTTAGCGTCCAGGCATTTGTTAACTAGAAAAGCAAATTCTACCTGGAACAAAAGGCAATATTATCTCACATGCTCATTGACTACAATCTTGGGGGGTAGGGGAAGGTAAGATTGCTTTTTATTAACTGCCCACTCTACCATACTGCTGCCCACCATCCACAAAGAAATAACAATTAAACTTGCAGATGAAGAACATTAGCAAAGACAAAATACTGCGGATGCTGGAGATCTGAAACAAATGCAGAGAATGCAGAAGAAACTCAGCAGGTCAGCAGTGGTTAACAGTCACAGTGCCAGGGATCCAGGTTCCATTCTACCCTCGAGTGGTTGTGTGGAGTTTGCACATGCAGTGATTGTAATGAGGTCAGCCAGGTGGATATCTTGGAATATGAGTTCCCTGATTGGGGCTGTTAACCTGGTCCAATCAGGGAACCCTGGTTGACAGATATAAATAGGAGTGTCAGGAGTTCTCTCACTCTCAGTCAGTGTGACGTACTATGCATCTGTAAATAAAAGGTGACTTGGTGATGGGATACCAGCATTCATGAGTTATTTAACCCTATGACTGTGTGGATTACCTACAGGTGCTCTGGTTTTCTCCTGCAATCCAAAGATGTGTAGGTGAAGTGGACTAGCCATGGGAAATGCAGGGTTACAGGAATAGGGTAGGGGTGTGTGTCTGGATGGGATGCTCTTTGGAGGGTCAGGGATAAGGCCATAAGGCCATATGTAGAGCAGAAGTAGGCCATTCGGTCTGCCAAGGTGGCTCTGCCATTCAATGAAATCATGGCTGATCTGATAATCCTTGATTCAACTTTCTTGCCTTTCTCCCGTTACCCTTTATTCCCTCCATAAAATACCATGTGAGACACACCTGTCACTTACTGATCTCCCATGTCCCTCACAACGATTTTACCAGCAGTGGGATAGCTATCAGGGGCCTGATTAATCTCCTCTGCACAGCAATCCTCTTGTCCCTTTCTCCTCTCTTCTTTTAAGAAAGAAATGGCAGTCAAATACTCATCATAAATTTATACATGGAGAACTAAGAACATGAGGAAGTTTCCTGGTATCTATAGAGCCAGTGGTGTAAAGGCTATGCTACTGACTAATAACCCAGCGATCATAAAATTACATTTCAGTCATAAGTGATACACCGTCTAGTTGTTTAGGGAATAGATGGGTGGTCTATTTAACTTTGCGTTCCTTTTAGGTTAATGGAAACTTAAAGTTCTCAACTTATCATCATTGGAATTTAACAAACAGCAGATAAAGTCCAGGCCAAGTGTCCAGGCAGACAGTTTCTACTGGTGCATGGTTAGACGATGTGAGTTTAAGACCATGAGAAATACGAATAGGAGTAGGCCATTCGGCCCATCGAACCTGTTCCACCACTCAATAAGATCATGGTTGATGTGATTTTATCTCAACTCTACATGCAGCAAAATGCACAGGAAGTCCTTTGCAACAGCACTTACTATTGATGGCAACAGACTGAAACAACTCAGCAAATTATCTCACATCAACAAACCCAGAGAAAGCTCAATCAAATTGATCAACTACTAACCTGAGAGTGGTTAAGGATCTCCTGCCTGGTGGTGTGGGTCTTTCCTGAAGCCAGCCATCACATACTTGGCTGTTTTGTGTTTCAGAAAGGGCCTTAGCTGGATTACTGAAGTCAAAAGTGGCAACACTAGCACTTATTCCATCTTTATCCAAACATTGTGAAAGCAGGTCATCTGGCCCATCGAGTCCACACTGACCTTCCAAAGAGCACCCCACCCCAACAACTCTGGCTAATCCACCGAGCCCGCACATCCTCAGGCACCACAGGTAATTCAACATGGCCAATCCACCTAATCAGCATATCTTTGGACTGTGCAAGGAAACCGGAGCAAACCATAGTAAACCCACGCAGACACAGGGAGAATGTGCAAACTCCATGCAGACAATCACCCGAGGCTGGAATTGAGCCCAGGTCCCTAGCACTGTGAGGCAACAGTCCTAACCACTGAGCCACTGAGATCCTTAAAGTGACATCCATCAGTGTCAGATGGACTGGAGTTGTTCACATGTGGCTTGGTGCCATTTTGAAAGTGAGACAGCATCAAAGCACAACAAAGGCAGTGAACCTATGGGAACATCCCAAACTGCAAGTTCCCCTCCAAGACACTTACCATTCCAACTTGGAAATATATCACCTTTCCTTCACTGTCCTTGAGTTAAGATCCTGGAGCTCCCTTCCTAATGGTATTGTGGGGCTCGACCTAAGACACATGGACTGCAGCAGTTCCAGAAGGCAGCTTACCACCACCTTCTCAAAGCATAACTAGGAATGGGCAAGAAATTCTGGGCAGCCAGCAACATCCACATCCCTTTGACTAATTGTTTTTAGAAGTATGGGCATCAATGAGTTGAATTTTGTGGATATACTGCCTTACCCTTATTAAGGTCCATTGTCGTACTCTCATAGCAAACAAAAATATTAACAAGACCGCTCCTTCAGGAGCCCCTGATAGCTATTTTGATGATGTATTTTCTATTCAGGCTCTCCCTGATCTTGACTTCAGGGGTTTTCTCAGCTTTACACAAAATTGATTAATTCATGAGCTCTTAGCCTCACTTCTTAAAAGGTGAGAGAGACATTTGCCTTTCAGCTATCTCTGTAGGTACCTCTCCTGTATTCAGTTATTTCGGGAAAATTGGTGTCAGATTTGTTACAATTCCCCTCGTCGGTGCATCAAGGATTCTCAGATGCATCTCCAAGATTTATTTACCTCAAGTCCGCTCTGCTCTTCAGCAAACAGTATCCCAGGCAGAGGGACCGAAATGGGCTAGCACCTAAGTACTTGGCAGTGCACAGTCAATTTTGGACTCTCTTGGCCTTTTTTGAGGCAACAAATAATATTCAAAATTTTTTCGACTGGATTGTGTGAGTACAATCATCACCAGCAAAAATAATAGGATTAAAATATGAGCCAGAACAATGAGGAGTGAACAATGACAAAGCATAATCATTTGCATAATAATGAATTTTAAGTAACGCAATGCGATTGCTCCTAGCAACTATGTACTATTTTGAGTTTTGGATTGGATGTGACAGAGAGTTCGTATGAATAAAAAAAAAAGCTGCATTGTAACATATATATATATATAAGTGAGCAGAGGTCTCCTCCTGCTTAAAGCTTGATACTGTTTAATAATGGCAGGAAGCCATGAATGGAGTAATGCATTTTACCCTATCCCCAATCTCGCTGTCCTCTCCAAACACTTGACATATTGCCATATCCCAAAACCATGTTTGTTTTTATGTGGCCCCTCTGTCTGGTGGGTGCTCTGGCCTGCCACAGAGCGAAGCCACCCTCAATAAAGTGATAAATATTGCTGTCAGACCTGCTGAGGTTCTCTGTGCTTGTATCAAGCTCACGTGCCTACACTTGGCAGTCCCCAACACCTCCACTGTATCCAAATTATCACTTGGTTTATCAGATATCCAGTACTGAACAAGATCTCCTCCAATTAATTGTTGAGGAGGCAGAAGCCTTCGATCCACATCACCAATCTTACGCACTAACCACCATTCTCTCCAAACTGAAACAGTTTGCAAACTTGGCGCCATGTATGATTCCAAACTGGGTGTGACCATACCTTTGACTGACTCTGCCCCTGCTTACTAACTCTGCTACAGAAACCCTGACTGAATCATAGAATCTCTACAGTGTGGAAACAGGCCTTTCAGCCCAACAAGTCCATCCCACCCAGACCCACCACCCTATAACCCGCCTAATTTACACACCCCTAAACACTACAGGCAATTTAGCACGTCCAATCCACCTAACCTACACATCCTTGGACTGTGGGAGGAACCGGGGTACCCAGAGGAAACCCACGCAGACATGGGGAGAACGTGCAAACTCCATTCAGACAGTCGCCTGAGGGTGTATTCAAACCCGGGTCCCTGGTTCTGTGAGCCACCGTGCCACCCTAACAGTATTGGTCAATGTTGCCAGCTATTGCTAGGCTTGACTCTTCCAATACACTCCTGACTGGTCTCCCAAATTCAACCCTCTGTAAGACCTCAGCTTAGGGTATTGTGCACATTCCTGCATACCACATTATTGAAAAGATGGATACATGTGGAGCAAGTGCAGAAGTAATTTATAAAATTGGATCGAGGAACGAGAAACTTGAGCGATGAGGATAAATTAAAGAAGTCAGGATTGCTGTTCTTAGAATGAAGAGGGCTCAGAGGAAATTTGATAGAGGTTTTCAAAATCACCAACAGGCTGCATAGAGGAGATAGGAAGAAGCTGTTCCAACTTAGAAAAGGAACAAGAACAAGAGGCAATAGATTTAAAGAGATGGTCAAAAGAGGCAGGAGTGATGAGAGAAAATATCTCAGGGGCTGGAATGCACTGCCTGGAAATGTAGTGGAGAGAGTTCCAGGTGAGGTATTGCAGAGGGTTGATTATTTGGATAGAAGTAGTGTTCTTAAATTAAAACTATTTTTGGCTTCCTGTGTCTTGACCATCTCCCGATTCCCGCTCTGGTTAGACCCTCACTTTGTGAAGGGCTTTGGGATAGAACATAACTTTATCACAATCAAAACAGGGAATGTCAAGCTTCAATCATATCTTTCAACATTCATTGACCACCACAATCCCACTGCTAGTGAAACACTGAACTAGCAAAATTTTAACCTTGACGAATCTAAGCTTAATTCTACCAGGGATCACTGTCGTATTCTTTGGAAACAAAGAACTGGCATTTGTGAAGGGAGGTTCAGTGTACCGAGAGAAAATTACATGAGGCATTTAATAGCTGCAATAAATCGGGAGACAAGAGTGGAGTCCAACTGTTCTGGAGACCTAGAGCCATTTTATTTTTATTCATTCACAGGACAAGGACATCATTGCCTGGGCAGACATTTATTGTCCATTCCTAATTGTCCAAAGGGCAGTTAAGAGTCAACCATATCACTGTGTGTGTAGAGTCACATGTAGGCAAGGCCAGGTAAGGATGGCAGTTTCCTTCCCTAAAGAACATTAGTGAAAAAGATGGGTTTTTCCTGACAATAGCTTCATGGCCATCATCAGACTCTTAGCTCCAGTTTATTTTGACCAAGTTCCTCTGCCCTGATGGAATTTGAACCTAGGTGCCCAGAATAGCACCTGGGCCTCAGGATTAACAGCTCAGAAATAATACCACTAGGCCATTGCAATTGCTGTGAAACAGTGCAGTGATTTTGTTATGAAGGTGAAGATTTGGAATGAGGTGAGTTGACGGTGGGGAGTAGATGATTATGGATTTTTTGAGGACAGGGTAGTGAGGGAGAGTTTATTCAGAAAAGAAAATTGGCCAGAGAAAAAACTTTATTTAACTTTTTTATTTATGAATAACTTTAGGATTCCTTTGCACTTCCTGAGAGTAAAGCTCACAGAATCCCAAGGAATGCACAGAACAATTGTATCAAAGCTTTACTGCTTGCATGCACAAGCAATGCACCAAATCGTTCTATCTAATGTTCATTCACATTTCCACAACTTCATAGACTGAATCCAAATAAAACCAAGGAAGCTGTTTTGTTAAATATTAATCAAACACAGCTGAAAGAAGTTAAATCTCATTCCAAACGTTTTCTCTCTGCACCCTCAGCGAGGAGATAACAGTTTTGAAAGTCATGCATAAAATGAGTTCACACACTGTCAAAACACCTAACAATGTTTTGTTTCTCGCAGATGGGATAATGGAGGTGGAGGCAAAATCTTTCCACCCTGCATCACAATGCAGCTGTGTACAGAAAACCTTCCCTCCACAAAATGTTGCTAGGGAGCACAATCTTTCCAGCAGGAGAGATATTTCAGGGAAGGTCCTGCAGAGAGAGATACTGCGCTAATGAGGAACGCACACAGAGGATCAGATCTGCTTTGTTGTTGAAAAAAACCAGTACATACACTCTTTGCAAGGGTATAGCATTACTTTCTTTTATTCTTTCATTGGATGTGTGTTTCATCAGCAGCAGTTGTTCCCTATCCCTAATTTTCTTTGAATAGAGTGGTTTTCTCAGTCAATTAGAAGACAGATAAGAGTCAACCACATTGCTATGAAACTTGAGACTTATTGGGTCAGCCCCAATAAAGGCAACGGTTTTGCGTCCTGAAATGAAGTTTTGCTGTCATGGCTACTCAAGTACAGGAGTACACTGAAAGTGTACAATGTCATCAGATGGAATGCCATGTTAGGCACAAAAGTACCTTGTTACAAATCTGAGGTACTAAAATAGATTAGGTACAAAAATAGAGAAATCAAGCAAAAAAACTAAAAGTTCTACATAATATAAACTAAGAAAATAAAGAAATAAATTATTAGGCTATTGAGTTGGACGACCAGCCATGATCGTGAAGAATGGCAGAGCAGGCTCTAAGGGCTGACTGGCGTCCTCCTGCTCCTATCTTCCAAGTTTACGATGTTTCTATGTTTACAATCCTCTCATCGCCTGCAGTTGCTCCACACTGAGGGCTTTCCTCATGTGGTCATGCTGTCCCCTGCCCTGGGCTGACACCAACAAGGCTCGCAAGCCGCTGACTACCATCTGTGACAGGCTAACTGCACTGCTCCCCAGTCCACTTACCGCTCTGCTTCACTTCACACCTACTGACCACTGGCTGTTTGTAAACCAACAGGTTTTTATTTGACAATTGATAATAGTTGTCATGGCCACCATTACTGAGACTAATTTCATAAAGGTATTTCTGCTATAACACATGTATCATTGACTCAAATTAGCTGTAACGTGTTTGACAAATAGTGGATGCTGTTTGGAAAGCACAAACTTTTTGCTGAACAGGTATAGCGATTTTCTAACAAGTGACTTTCTCTAACACAAGGCCACACAAGAATGCAACTATCACGTTATAGGAGAAATACTGGTGTTCCAGATTTTATTAATTGAATTTAAAGTCTGCCATTTACTCTGGTGGGATTTGAACCTACATCCATTAAGCACTCTATTCACTGTAATAACCATCTCACCTACTATTAGCAGGAGTTTCCACTTGAGATGAAGGGAGTAAACCAGAACAGTCAGGACCTTGGAATCATCTCAGAATCTAGGATTGAATGCTTAATTGTTTGAAATACTTGACAAGCCTTGTCCACTAATTGATTACAGCGGTGTAATCCACTGAAGTCATGTAGATGCTTCCCGGAACCTCAGCATGATACCATCTTGATTTTATTCTTTCATTTATGGAATGGCTTTTAATGCTGTTTGTGATATCACAAAGACAAAAGGCAATAATTTCTGTCATGGTTAACGAAAACAAAGTCTTGCATTTGCATCACTCTTTGCATGTCCTTAGAATGATCAAAATGCTTGTCGGTCATTGCACTGAATGGGGTGGGGGTGGGGGGGTTTGGTGGTGGTTGGTTAGTTCAGTTGGCTGGATGGCCGGTTTGCAATTTGGAGCAATTCGACCAGCATGGGCTCAATTTCTGTACTGCCTGGTGTAATGATCTTCGGGTTAAACCACTACCTTTCGTCTCTTTTTAATGCACAACAGCTCTCTGGGACGATGGAGATTTTACTTTCTCTTAAAGTAGGAAATGTGGCAGCCAATTTGTGCCCAGAAAGATCCCACAAATAGCAATGAATGGATATCACAGTGACTTGTTTTTGGTGACGTAGGTTGAGGGTTAAATATTGGTCAGTATACGGGAGATCACTCTTGGCTCTTCAAAAAAATGCCATATTTTACACCCTCCAGAGAGGTTGATAGGGTCTCAGTACAGTGACTCATCTAAAAGACATTTTTAAGTGGCAATGTAACCAATGAAGGGCTTGTTGCCAACTGGAATCACGTAGAAAATGCCAATTTTAAGGTGACTGCGCACTCAGAGTCTGTCAGTATGTTGACTTTATGTGCTGTAGGATTAATTCTGTACTTAAAGTACAGAAGCTGCATTTTGAAGGGAGTACAGGTCAAGAAATTAACTGATCCTTACATGGTAGTACCTAAAGGTAAAAACATAAGGAGAAATTCAAAATCGTGAGTGGTCTGGACAGAGTAGATATGGAGAAAGTGTTCCCATTGGTGGGAGGATCAAGAAGCAGGCAGGACAACAAATGAAAGGTAATTGGCAAAAGAAGCAATTGTAACATGAGGCAAAGAAATCTCACTCAGCGAATGTTAGGATCTGGACTACACTTGCTGAGAATGGTGGGGGCAGGTTTAATCGAGGCATTCAACAGGGAATTAAACTACAATCTAAAAGAGAAAGATATGCACAATGGGACAGTATGGTGGCTCAGTGGCTAGTCACACAGCAGTAGGGACCTGGGTTCAGTTTCACCCTTGGGTTTGTATGGAGTTTGCATGTTCTCCTTGTGTCTGTATGGCTTTTTGCTGGGTGCTCTGGTTTCCTCCCGCAGTCGAAAGATGTGCACATTAGGTGGATGGGCCATGTTAAATTACCCAGGCTGTACAGGGTTACAGGGATAGGGTGGGGTTTAGGTTTGGGTCTGGGTGGGATGCTCTTTAGTGTGTTGGTACGGGTTCATTGGGCCAAATGGCCTGTTCCCACATCGTAGAGATTCTGTAGAATATGAAGTTAAGCGAATTGTTCATTTATTGAGTAAGCAGGAAAGAATGGGCCAAATAGCCTTCTTTTGCACTGAAATAATTCTTCGATCCACTGACACTTTTGCATTATCACTGTGAAAGTTAAGGTGTAGAATTTTTTTTTGCTGCTTTCATCATCCCTACTCTTCCCACACGTCCTGAATTTGAAACACTTGCTATGGTCTAGTGTTGCCATATGCAGTCTGGGGACATCAATAGCATTCTGAACATACTCAGTAATCGAGGAGGTAAAATGGGGAGGGGATTGTCTGGAAATAGAAGATGCATGGTAGTGATATTCCCAGGTTCTTTTGACTCTGGAGCAGTTCCTACAGATTGGAGAGTAAGTAATGTAACCCCACCACTTAAAAAAAGATGTAGAAAGAAAACAGAGAATTATAGGCAAAAATTGAAATTGCTGGAAAAGCTAAGCAGGTCTGGCTGCATCTGTGGAGAGAAATCAGAGTTGATGTTTTGGGTCGAATGACCCTTCCTCAGAACAGAGAATGACAGACTAGTGAGTCTGACATCATTAATAGGGAAGATACTAGGCTCCATTATCAAGGAATTTCTAGCAGAATACATAGAAAACAGTAGTAGGATCAGACATAGTCAGTATGGATTTCCAGAAGAGAATTCATGCTTGACATGTCTGATGGAATTGTTTGAAGGTGTAAATAAAAGTGTTCATCATGGCGAGCCAGTAGATATGGTTTATTTGGACTTTCAGAAGGCTTTCAACAAAGTCCCACATCAAAGATTAATGTGTAAAACACTCCCCTCCAGCCCCACCACAGCCGGCACCTTTCCCTGCAACCGCGGGAAGTGCTACACCTGCCCCCACACCTCCTCCCTCACCCCAATCCCAGGCCCCAAGAAGACTTTCCACATCAGGCAGATGTTCACCTGCACATCTGCCAATGTGGTATACTGCATCCACTGTACCCGTTGTGGCTTCCTCTACATCGGGGAAACCAAGCGGAGGCTTGGGGACCGCTTTGCAGAGCACCTGCGCTCAGTTCGCAACAAACAACTGCACCTCCCAGTCGCGAAACATTTCAACTCCCCCCTCCCATTCCTCAGACGACATGTCCATCCTGGGCCTCCTGCAATGCCACAGTGATGCCACCTGAAGGCTGCAGGAACAGCAAATCATATTCAGCCTGGGAACCCTGCAGCCCAATGGTATCAATGTGGATTTCACAAGCTTCAAAATCTCCCCTCCCCCAACCGCATCCCAAAACCAGCCCAGCTCATCTCCACCTCCCTAACCTGTTTTTCCTCTCACCTATCCCCTCCTCCCACCTCAAGCAACACCCCCATCTCCTGTCTACTAACATCATCCCGCCCCCTTGACCTGTCCGTCCTCCCTGGACTGACCTATTTCCTCCCCTCCCCCCCCACCTACACTTACCTTTCCTGGCTCCATCCCCGCCTCTTCGACCTGTCTGCCTCCTCTCCACCTATCCTCTCCTCTATCCATCCTCTATCCGCCTCCCCCTCTCTCCCTATTTATTTCAGAACCCTCTTCCCCTCCCCCATTTCTGATGAAGGGTCTAGGCCCGAAACGTCAAGTTTTCCTGCTCCTATGATACTGCTTGGCCTGCTGTGTTCATCCAGCCCCACGCCTTGTTATCTCGGATTCTCCAGCATCTGCAGTACCTTTTATCTCTCACATAAGATTGGGTATAGTTTTGGATATTTGGATAGAAAATTGATTAGCATTCAGGAAATGAAGCGTAGCAACAAATGGCTCTTTTTCTGAATGACAGGCAATGGCTCATGGGGTAACACAGGGATCAGTACTGGGACCCCAGATATTCACAAAGGATGTTAATGTTCAGATGTAGGAACAAAACATAATATCTCCAAATGAATGCAGGGTGGAAGGATAAGGGGCATTGCAGTTTGGTGGTTAGCACTGCCTCACAGCACCAGGAATTCAGGTTTGAATCCAAGCTCGTGTGACTGTCTGGGTGGAATTTGTACATTTTCCTCGTGTCTGTATGGGTTTCACCTGGGTACTCCAGTTTTCTCCCACAGTCTGAAGATGCAGAGATTAAGTGGGTTAGCCATAGTAAATATGGAGTTATGGGGTTAGGATAGGGTGCAGGTTGGGATGATGTATGCGGAGAGATTAAGTCAGTTAGGATTGTATTCCCTGGAGTTTAGATGAATGAGGCAGATCCCATTGGACCCTATAAAATTGTAACAGGACTAGACAGGATAGATGCAGGAAAGATGTTCCTGATGTTGGGGGTTTCCGGAACCAGGGATCATAGTTTAAGGATAAGGGGTAAACCTTTTAGGGCTGAGATGAGGATAAATTTCTTCACTGAGGCAGTGGTGAGCTTGTGGAATTCACTACCAAAGAAAGTGGTTGAGGCCAAAATATTGTGTTTTCAGGAAGGCAATAGATACAGCTCTTGTGGATAAAGAGGTCAAGGGATATGCAGAATGGTATTGAGCTTGATGATCAGCCATGACCACATTGAACGGTAAAGCAGGCTGTAGAGGTCAAATGGCCTGTTCTTGATCTTATCTTCTAAATGTCTATGTTTCTATGAAACAATAAAAGATACCAGGGAATCCTACAGGACTAAAGGTTGATAGGTGCCTTGATCTGATGGCATGTATCCTTAGTAGCTACAGAGGTAGGGAATGCAGTGGTGGTAATATTCCATGGATCCTCAGATTCTCGGAAAGTGTCTTGTAACACCCATATTGAAAAACGGAGTGAGCCAACAAACCAGTTGGCTTGAGGTCTGTCAATGGAAAAGTGTTACAGTCCATCATAAAGAATGTAATAGTAGATATCCCCTAATCTAAGGATATACTGATATTGCAGGCAGTCCGGAGAAGGTTTCCTGGGTTGATTCGGGTTATGGAGGGATTTTCGTATGAGGAGAGGTAGAGGAAGTTAGAAACATAGAAACATAGAAAATAAGTGCAGCAGTAGGCCACTCAGTCCTTTGAGCCTGCACCACCATTCAATGTGATTATGGCTGACCATGCAATCTCTGTACCCCATTTCCGCTTTCTTTCCATATCCCTTGATCCCTTTAGCTGCAAGGGCCATGTCCGGCTCCCTCTTGTATATATCTATTGAGCTGGTCCCAACAGCTTCCTCTGGGAGAGAATTGCACAGGTTCACTACTCTCTGAGCAAAGAAATTCTTCCTCATTTCAGATAACAAGGTGTGGAGCTGGATGAACACAGCAGGCCAAGCAGCATCAGAGGAGCAGGAAGGCTGACGTTTCGGGCCTAGACCCTTCTTCAGGAAACCCTTCTGAAGAAGGGTCTAGGCCTGAGATGTCAGCCTTCCTGCTCCTCTAATGTTGCTTGGCTACTGTGTTCATCCAGTTCTACACCTTGTTACCTCAGATTCTCCAGCATCTGCAGTTCCTACTATCTTTTCCTCATTTCAGTTGTGAATGGTTTACCTCTTACACTGAGACAGTGACCCACAGTTGTGGACTTCCCCAAAATTGGGAATGTTCTTCCCACATCTAGCCTGCCCAGTCCCGTCAGGATTTTATATGTTTCTATCAGATCCCCCCTCATTTTTCTAAATTCCAGCAAATAGAAGCCCAGTCAATCCAGTCTTTCCTCATATGCCAGTCCTGCCAATCCGGGAATCAGTCTGGTGAACTTTTTGCTGGACTCCCTCAATAGCAAGAATGCCCTTGGTCAGATTAGGAGACCAAAACTACACACAATACTCAAGGTGTGGCCTCACCAAGGCCCTGTACAACTGCAGTAAGACATCTTTACTCCGATACTAAAGTCCACTTGCTGTGAAGGCCAACATGCCATTAGCTTTCCTCACTGCCTGCTGCGCCTGCACTCCAACCTTCAGCAACTGTCCTACCATGACACCCAGGTCTCATTGCGCCCCCCCCCACTTTTTCTTAAATTGCCTCCATTCAGATAATAATCTGCCTTCCTCTTTTTGTGATCAAAGTGGACAACCTCACCTTTAAGTACATTACATTGTATTTGCCAAAGGTTTGCCCACTCAGCCAGTCTGTCCAAGTCACCCTGCAGCCTCTTAGCATCCTCCTCACAGCACACTCTGCCCCCCAGCTTAGTGTCATCTGCATTCGATTCCTTCATTCAAATATAATGTGAACAGCTGGAGTCCCAGCTCTGAACCCTGTGGCACCCTAGTCATCACTGCCTGCCACTCTGAAAAGGACACAGTTATTCCAAATCCCTGCTTCCTGTCTGCCTACCAGTACTCTATCCATGTCAATACATTACCTCCAATACCATGAGCTTTACTTTTCCTTATTAATTACTTGTTGGGAATCTTGTCAAAAGACTTTTGAAAGTCCAGACACACAACATCCACTGATTCACCCTTGCCCACTCTACTGGTCACATCCTCAAAAAAATCCAGAAGATTTGACAAGAATGATTTCCCTTCAGTGAATCCATGCTGACTAGGACCTATTCTGTCACCACTTCCTAAATGCTCAGTTATTACATCCTTAATGATTGACTCTAACAATTTTCCCACCACCGATGTCAGACTAACCTGCCTATAATTTCCCATTTTCTCTCTCCATCCTTTTTTATAGAGTGGGGTGACATTAGCTACCCACCAGTTCATTGGAACTCCTCCAGAGCCTACAGAATGCTGGAAAAGGATCACCAATGTGTTTGCTATTTCTAGGGCCACTTCCTTAAGTGTTCTTGGGTGCAGAGCATTGGGCCCTGGGGATTTATCAGGTTTTAACCCCATCAATTTCCCCCATACCATGTTGTGACTGATAAGAATTTCCTTCAGTTTCTCCTTCATGCACGACTCTCTGTTCCCTAGCATTTCTTGAAGATTATTTGTGGCCTCCTTAGTGAAGATAGATTCAAATGATTTATTCAACTGGTCTGCCATCTCTTTGTTGTCTCTTATGAATTCACCTGATTCTAACTGCAAGGGACCTACATTTTTCTTCACCAGTCTTTTTCATTTCAAATATCTGTAGAAGCTCTTACAGTCAGTTTTTATGTTTTCTTCAAGCTTACCTTCATATTCTATCTTCCTTTTCCAAATTAAACCTTTTCTCCTCCTCTGCTGAATTTTAAATATCTCCCAGCCCTCGCATTTGTTGCTTTTTCTGGCCAATTTATAGAGCTCCTCTTTGGCTTTAACACTTTTCCTGATTTCCCTGGTTAGCCATGGTTGAGACACCTTCCTTATTTTGGTCTTACAGCCGATAGGGATGTATTATTGTTGAAGTTCAACCATGTGTTCTTCAAATATCTGCCATTGCCTATCCACTGTCAACTCCTTAAGTATCCTTGGTCAGTTGATCCTAGCCAATGCATGCCTCATATCATCAAAGTTAGCCTTCTTTAAGTTCAGGACCCTAGTTTCAAATTTAATTATGTCACTCTACATCTTAATGAAGAATTCTACTACATTATGGTCACTCCTCCCCACAGGATCTCTCACCACAATGTTGCTAGTTAATCCTCTCTTATTACACAATATCCAGTCTAGGGCAGCTTGCTCTCTAGCTGGTCCCTTGACATATTGTTCGCGAAAACAATCCCTCATTCATTCCCGGAAATCCTCCTCTATTGCATTGCTACCAGTTTGGTTCGTCCAATCAATATGTACATTGATGTCACCCATAATAACTGCTGCACTCTTACTTCATGCATCTCTAATTCCCCGTTTGATACAATCCCCAACCTCATAAACTACTGTTTGGTGGTCTGTACACAAGTTCCACTCATGTCTTTTTCCCTTTGGAGTTCCACAGCTCCAACCATACAGATTCTACATTGCCCAGGCTAATGTCCTCCCTTACTATTGTGTTAACTCACTCCTTAACCAGCAATACTACCCCACCTCCCTTTCCTTTCTGTCTCTTTTTCTTGCAAATTGAATAACCCTGGATGTTAAGTTTCCATCCTTGGTCATTCTGGAGCCAGGTCTCCGTGATCCCATTTACATCATTTGCACAGTTAAATCATCCACTTTATTACAAGTTGGACTTGTATTCATTAGAATTTCGAAGAATGAAAGGTGACCTGATTGAAACATATAATATTCTTAAGGGCATTGACAGGGTAGATGCAGAGAGGTTGTTCGAGTCCATCATAAAGGATATAAGAGTACGTGATCAAGCAGAGTCAGCATGCCTTCCTGAATTTATTTTGATTAGAATTTCTTTGCGGAGCTAACAAGCAGGATAGTTAAAATTACGTTTTTAGCATTGATATCACTGGCTCTCAGTTAACAGGGCATATCGAGATATTATCTAACAAGCTTGCTTCAGTCAACTACAACAGGACTGCGGTTGAACCCCAGCTGGTAAGGAGCTCAGACACTTGCACTGCCCGGGGTGCGGTTATATCATAGAGGTCTGCAGCACAGAGAAAGACTGTTTGGTCTCAAACCCTCCTTTCCCGGCAACATCTTGGTAAGTCTTTTCTGAACCCCTCTCCTGTTTTATAATATTCTTCCTACAACAGAATGACCAGACTGCACACAGTACTCCAGAAGAGGCCTCACCAGCATTCTGTACAACCTTAACATGACGGCCTAAATCTTGTACTCAAATGTAGAGAAATAGATTCATAAAACCATGAAGGTAACCGATGTCTTAAAAGAGAAAGAATTAGAAAGCAGTAAAGTTATGTTAAACTTTTTCAAATAGACCACAACTGAACTGGAGTATTGTAGTCCATTGGGGCCAAATTGGGAAGGCTTGAATGTGGATTGTAGTATTGTAAACAGTTTTGATCTCCATAAAGAAGTTACACAGGCACAGGAAAAGGTGTGGAAAGGATTTATGAGAATGATACCAGAACCTATCAGAATTGATTGTGCAGGCTGGAGCTCTTTCCTCTAGGAAGGAAAAGTCTCTGATAGACGATCTAAAAGTAATCTTTAAGATTATGAAAGAATTTGATAAGTGCTGACACAGAGACATTTTCACTTGCAAAGAACACCAGAACAAAGGGTCATAAAGAAATTTAACAGGGAATTCAGCGGAAATTTCTACAACAAGAGAATGGTTTAGAATGTGGGTTTGATTACCACAGGGAAGTAATACAGGTGCATTTAGAAGGAAATCTAGATAAAGGATTGACAAGACATATACATGGAGTTGGATGCTTATTGCAGGAGACTAATGAGGAGCAGAAACACCAGTTTGAATTAATTTCATCAGATAGTCTGAATGTGTATTATTACTGCTTTGTAACAACTTATAAATGTTTATACATACACATGTGGGCACACAGGCATCTATAATTGCACACACACACAAATATGCATGCCCAAATTGTGTGTCTACATGCACAAACATATCGAGGTGTGCACACGTACGCTTGAGCTGATACAACTTGAACTCATGTGCATACAGACACATGCACATCCCCATGTAGAATAATAGAATCCCTACAGTGTGGAAGCAGGTCATTTAGCCCATTAAGTACACTCTGACTCTCTGAAGAGCACCCCACCCAGATCTACCGTATCCTTGTAACCCTGAATTTCCCACGGTCAATCTATCTAACCTGCACATTTTTAGACTGAGAGTTTGTCCTCTGTCTTCGGACATTGTTTGATCTATTTATGGGGCTGCTAAAGGAGCAGCAGTAAATTGCAGACCTCTGTCAATCAGTCCATATGGGATTACTTTGAAAGTCGGAAAGTGCTGTTGCACACATACATGTTGTCATTTTACGGAGGCTTTTTATTTGGTATACAAAGCACCAGCCTGTTTCATGTAGGATACCTCTTTTAACATGCAAGCAGTGATCCTGCAATATTCCTTTTGAATGAAAGATGTGATATAATGACACCAAAACAATTTTAATATTCCCTGCCCAATCAAGCCCGAAACTGGACTCAAGTCATGGTACAGAGGTACTGCCCATTAATTACCATTCTGTTGTTTCTTGATAAGAGCATAAGGAAGAATAGGGAGCTCCACAAGGATAATATAGGAACTGCAGCCCCTCCCTTGAAAGCACATGCACTCACCATCACCAACTCCCCCTCAGTGTGGAATCGCACATAAAAACAGAAATTGCTGGAGAAAGTCAGCTGGTCTGGCAGCATCTGTGGAGAGTGATAGAGAATTAACGTTTGGGTCCAGTGACCCCTTCTTCAGAACTGAAATGATATAATTGATTCCAAATAGACCCACCCACTACAGGTTAGTGTGTGGGGAACATGCGTCTTGCTGCTTCTATGTTAAAGTGACCAGGCCCCTCAAGACACACCAGACCTACTTACATAAGTATTATGTCCTCTCTATTTGCTCTACTAGCTGACTACATGGGGGATAACACACTAATCTCGAACTCCATTCTATCCCGGAAGGAAATGTCAGTGAAACTTGCAAATGATACATACTGGTCCAACTTATCTTGTACACCTCAAAATGGAGATCCAGCATGCTCAGCACATTGATATCCAAATGTTTCTGCTTTTCTCTTAACTATTTTCCTTCTGGGTTGCATATCAATATTTTCCTGATTAAAATTCATAAGCAGGCAGTTGATTGGAGTAACTGCGTGGCATCTACTTTAAAATGGAATACTGCGGGCGATTTCTGTCTTAGGTGTACTGTTTTCCCTCATAGAGCGATGAACCAGTGAACATGAGATAACAAGCATGGGGCTGGATGAACACAGCAGGTCAAGCAGCATCATAGGAGCAGGAAAACTTGACGTTTCGGGCCTAAACTCTTCATCAGAACTATGATGCTGCTTGACCTGCTGTGTTCATCCAGCCCCATGCTTGTTATCTCGGATTCTCCAGCATCTGCAGTACCTTTTATCTCTGAATCAGTGAACATGTCTGTTTAGCCCATCATTCAGTGGTATCAAATAAAAGGAAAATATTGCAGATTCTGCAAATATGAAAAAGAAACAGAAAACATGGAGCATCTGGCAGCATCAATGGACGGAAACACAGCTAATGTTTTGTGTTTGAACAAAATATTCATGCTTTTCATTGATCTGAAGAAGAGTCATACCAGACCCGAAATGTTGACTCTGTTTCTCTCAACAGATGCTGCCAGACCTGCTGGGTTTCTGTAGTGATTTCTGTTTTTGTTTCAGATTTCCAGAAACTGCAACATGATCACTTTAAAGGAACTATGCAAATAGTCCCAAGCCCTCTTCTCTTTACATACAGCCCTGCTCACCACTCTTTTTCAAAAAGTTATCCAATTCTCTTTTGAAACTTATGATTGAAAAGCTTCCATCACTATCTCAGGGAGTGCGCTCATGATCATAGCACCAAATTGTATCAGAGAAATGCCTCTGGTTCATTTCACAGTTATTTTAAATCTATGCGATCTGATTAGCAACGTGATCAACAGTGGAGACAGCTCTCCTTATTTAGTTTATCAAAGCACCTCATAATTTGAAACTCCTTTTTTTAAATTCACCCATAGGTTGTGGGCTTTGCTGCCTGGACCAGTATTTATTGCCCGTCCCTAGCTACACTTGAGAAAGTGGTGGTGAAGAGATAAAAGATACTGCAGATGCTGGAGAATCCGAGATAACAAGCATGGGGCTGGATGAACACAGCAGGTCAAGCAGCATCATAGGAGCAGGAAAACTTGACGTTTCGGGCCTAAACCCTTCATCAGAAAATGAAGGGTT
>JAHRHZ010000273.1:14030345-14053119 GCA_024137785.1 Ginglymostoma cirratum | reverse complement strand
CCTTCATCAGAAATGATTTCTGATGAAGGGTTTAGGCCCGAAACGTCAAGTTTTCCTGCTCCTATGATGCTGCTTGACCTGCTGTGTTCATCCAGCCCCATGCTTGTTATCTCGGATTCTCCAGCATCTGCAGTACCTTTCATATCCGGGATCTGATAAGCAGGGGGTTCTTGTGGCACAGTGGTGGTGTACCTCTCTCTGAGTGAGACAGTGAGAGAGAGAGTAATAGCATCACTAAACACATTGGTTAATTAAAAACTATCCAAATGAGCAGGTCAATGGGGGAAAGTGCAGAGAGTTTGGAAATAGTACAAGTGCTCTTCCTGAGATGGGCAGAGTGGCCATCTTTTGTATGAGTCTATGATGTACTGTTCTATTAAAAAAAAACATTTTTGCTTGTTAGTTCAATTCTACAAACTACTGTTTTGTTGCTTTCAGCCCTTTGACTCAATCTCTTTAAATCATCAAACCACTTATGTTGCCAGTCCCTCTATGGCTTACAAGCACTACGAGGTAAGCTAATGAGTTTGCAAGCGCCTGAGGCCTAAACTTAAAACCTCTCCTTTGTCTTGTTTATTGGTCTTCAATAAATATAAAGAACACCAGACGACTCGCAACACATCCGAGCTTCACGCTCCAGTTGAAATCAAATAAATCCATGAGAACACTATCCTTTCTCATCATGTATTGTGTAAATGAGAGAAGCTGCTTTTCACAATCAGCCATTTTTTTTACAGGCACCGGTGAAGATCCCATTCAATTAGACCCCCCTGTTTTAGACTGCATTCATTGTTTTCCCTAGAAAAGGTCATTGAAAGTACATTGTGATAATGCTTTTCTATTATCAGTACTCCCCAATAAAGTGCCATAAAGCTGGATCATTGGTCTATTTATAAATGGTCCTTATTAAGAAAATGAAAGCAGTCAGGGATGTGAAACAAGCATGGGGCTGGATGAACACAGCAGGTCAAGCAGCATCATAGGACCTGCTGTGTTCATCCAGCCCCATGCTTGTTATCTCGGATTCTCCAGCATCTGCAGTACCTTTTATCTCTGATATCAGGGATGTGAAACAATCCATTTCAATGGGCACAAGACAATCTAACTATCAACCCATGTCATTCATTGACATTACCATCCTCAATCCCCCATTACCAACATCCTGGGGAATAGCTGTTGGTCAGAAACTGAACAGAATTCACCATATAAATATCATAACTACAAGTGCAGGTCAGAAGTTAGGAATTCAGCAACAGGTAACTCTCCTCCTGACTTCCCAAGGTCTGTCAATCATCTACAAGACACGAGTCAGGAGTGTGATGGAATATTCCCCACTTGCCTAGATTGGTGCAGCTCCAACAACACTCAAGAGGCTCGATATCATCCAGGCCAAAGCAGCTCACTTGATTTGCAGTACATCCACAAGCATCTACTCCCTCCACTACCGACACTCCATCGTAGCAGTGTGTACTATTGACAAGATGTGCTGCAGAAACTCAACTTGGCCCTGTGGACAGCACCTTCCAAACCCATGCACTGTCACCTAAAAGGAGAAGAATAACAGATGCATAGGAACACCACCCATGTGCAGATCCCCACAAAGTCACACAGGATCCTGGCATGGAACTATTTCGCCATTCCTTCACTGCCACTGAGTCAAAATCCTAGAGCTCCCTAAAATCACCACATTTCAGGATTGGAGCGATCTAAAAAAGCAGCTCAAAACCACCTTCTCCAGGGTAATTATGTATGGCCAGAGATGCTCATATCCAAGGAATAAATATAAAGAAGGATACATTTCAGTCCTATGGTCATCAAGACACTTGGACAAGCTCAAAGTCAGATCTTCAGAAAGTAATGTGACATTATTAATAAAGTGTCAATCAGTTTCCTTCTCCACTGTGTCTGGGGGTTGGGGTCAGGGGGTGGTTGTGCGCACCAATCTCACAAGGGTCACTTTTCATGTGATGATGGACCCCCTCCATTTTACACCCCTAGGTGAAACTCTGCTCCTTCAGCCTCCCCTCCCCCCAAATCCTCCATTGTTCCCCATCCTGATGATATCAATGGACTATGCATGTGTGACCTGCCAACGGTCCTCCTCAGAAGCATGGCTGCTCGGGGTGTGGCAGGGTCCACGTCTGCTGATCAAAATGCTGACTCTTTGGCTTCTGCTTCCAGAACCTGCTGCAGGGCACTCACCAATTATTCACCCCACGGATTGAATCCACCTACTCATCTGGGCACCAAAATTGGCCGACAAAATGGCTGCCGCTACATGAGTCAAGACGGATGATGTCAGTTGGCCACCACACTGTGTTCCCACAAGCGGCCTCGTACTCCCCATCGTTGCGGTGCTCACAATGAAAATGACCCTTGTGAGATTAGCGCCCCCTGGAGACAGTGGAAAAAGAAACTGATGGACACTTCAGGAATGTTGGACAGGCTATGACGGGTCAGGAGAAGAATTACCCAATACTGTTGGGCAAGGACCCCTGAGGGCCAAGACAATAAATGGAGGAAATGCTGCTTCCCAAGGCCTCGGTAATGTCACAGGCAAGTGTGAGGGGGCCACTTTGTCAACTTACATTATAATACACCTAAAAAGAGTGGACAAAAGAATTTCATTCAGAAAACATTTATCAATCATGTGCAGCAAGATTTCAAACCAGATTTATTGCTTAATGTTGA
Organism: Ginglymostoma cirratum; assembly: GCA_024137785.1. Classification (NCBI taxonomy): domain Eukaryota; kingdom Metazoa; phylum Chordata; class Chondrichthyes; order Orectolobiformes; family Ginglymostomatidae; genus Ginglymostoma; species Ginglymostoma cirratum. Next base: position 14,050,428 of record JAHRHZ010000273.1, on the reverse strand, counting down.
CTTTTAGAAAATGGTCGTTTTGTTGTTCATTCAATCAATAGAGTGTAGACTGAATATGGATCAAAGGACACCTCTATATATGATCTGACTACTTCTGAGGGTAGCTATTTGAGCCAGTGAAAGGGATACATTATTTTTAACCAATTAGAATGAGTTTTTTTTTTAACTTTAATCTGGCTTGTTATAAATTCCATTGATAACCAATGACAACTTTCTCTGACATAAAATAATATCATGTACCCATTCTGAAGCTTGTATTCTTTCATTACAGAACATATTTATAAAAAGCAATATTGTTTTAGAGTATAATTCATTAATTGCAGCTGAGTAATGTAGTAGTTAGGATCAATGCAGAGACTTTTACATGTCTCATGAATACAAGTCTAAAATTTGACAGCCTGAATCTATTGGGTTTTCGATTCTTACTCTGACTCCAGATACCAGAAAGCCAGAATTTTCCAAAAGCCAGACACTTCTATCATGATCCATGTGTCAATTTAATAAGAAATCTCCCCCGGACTATTCAGCAAGGTCTTGTATTGGTACAGTGTGGCTCCAGACTAATTGTCGTTTGCACGCTACTCCGAGTGACCCTTGACTTCATCCAACCCAGTGTGACCCAAAACACCCAGCATGGAATCTGGAAATATCCAAAACCTGGCACGGTCTCTTTCCCAAGCGTGCCGGGTTTGAGGTACTTTACCTGTGCTGATTCATGCAGGAGTGTAACAAGCTCCCCGTCCTCTGCCAAAGGGTTTTGTCCTACTGTCTGCTGAACTCACACTCTCACTGGTTAATGTACACAGCAGGATTTCTACAGCTTCAGGCTCTATAAGATTGGCCTCTCAGGCACTGTCATAAATAAGGCCTCAACCGTTTGTTCACTATTCAGTTTAGATGTTGAAATAGGCTCCATTAAAGGTACTGTATCCCATCGAACACTGGCTACCCTAATTAGATCATTTTTCACACCATATCATGCATACCCGTGAATCATCCTAAAACTTCCACTGAAAAGTGCTCAGTCCATCTCAGATTATGCTTGCAGGATTCAATATCTCCCAAACAGCAACAGAAAGACCTGGCCATTTTACATGCTACTGTACAGTTGCAACATAAGTATGTGGTGTGGAGCTGGATGAACGCAGCAGGCTGAGCAGCGTCATAGGAGCAGGAAAGCTTGACGTTTCGGGCCTGGACCCTTCATCAGAAATGGGGGAGGGGAAGAGGGTTCTGAAATAAATAGGGAGACAAGGGGAGGCGGATAGAAGATGGATAGAGGAGAGGATAGGTGGAGAGGAGGCAGACAAGTCAAAAAGGCGGGGATGGGTTCTGAAATAAATAGGGAGAGGGGGGAGGTTCTGAAATAAATAGGGAGAGAGGGGGAGGTTCTGAAATAAACCGTGACAATCGTCAGGCTTTCCTGCTCCTATGATGCTGCTTGGCCTGCTGTGTTCATCCAGTCCACAACTTGTTATCTCGGATTCTCCAGCATCTGCAGTACCTATTATCTCTGCAACATAAGTACCTTTTTTTCTCCACCATTAGGATGCTGCCATCAAGTCAGAATAACATTCTGCCTGCTGTACAAAAGGGGCATGTGACTATATGAATTTTAGTGCCAGTGTGACGCTCATGTTCTAATGCATGGTGGATTGCATCAAACAGCAATATCTTGGCTGTTCAGAACAGGCTGAACACTCACTGTACGGAGATAAAGCAAAGGGTTGTGGGTGCTGGAGATCTGAAACAAACAAAGCACAAATTGCAGGAGAAACTCAGCAAGTCTGTTAGCGTCTGTGAAGGGAAAACAGAGTTAATGTTTCGGATTCGGTGATCGCAAAGGAAACAGGGCAAATGTTTCAAGTCCAGTGACCTTTCTTAGAGAAAGCAGAGATAACGTTTTGAGTACAGTTGTTAGGAGCCTTTGGACCGGATATGATAACTCTGTTTTTCCTCCACAAATTCTGCCAGACCTGCTGAGTTTCTCCAGAGATTCTGTTTTTATGTGTTACTGACTGCAAGTAACCAGGCCATGCTTGCAAAACTAAGAACATAATGCTTAATATTAAGTGTGATCCTGCAATTTGGCAGTACAACCCTGAGTGTGTTGAGAGAACAACTAATTTACAATTATCCATTGGCTCGCAATGTGGCTCACTTATACTTGCTCAGAGTAACATGTTTTCAGATGGAAAGACTCCCCTCTACAGACATAAGAAACAAACACTGCACCTGCTTTGAAGCAGGACAATAGTTTCCTGGAGCATTCTCCTTGGAAACCTTTTATCAGCAATATTTAAAGTTGTATATTACTAAATGATCATTGGGTTTTTAATTTCCTGTCTTTACAAATTCAGTTATTTGCTCATTACATTTTTAACTCACATTTGAAATCACACTGCAATATCACCAATGAACACATTAATCTGTCCCTGTAAAATTTCTTTGACCACAACAGCAAATTGTTTAAATAAAATCGTTAGAGGCTTTGTTAAAACAACAGACAGAGAAATTTGATATAAGTATGTTAATGCATTTGTTATTAAAGCAGCACTTTAACTGCTGGGTACAACAATGTCAATTTGCATCTATATAGTCCATTTAATGATATTAAACATCCCAAGGCATTTCATAGAGACGACTTTGAAAATTAGATACAAAATCGTATGAAGAATTATTAGAAGTGACCAATAGCTTGGTCAAAGAGGTAGTTTTCTAGAATTGTCTTTAAGAAAGAGAAAGTCATAGGCAGGCAAAAACAAAAGTTTGGGAGGGAGGCAGCAATATAATTTGGGGATACTTGAGAACACAGAACTGAATAAACACAGACACATTTGAGGGGTGGAAAATATTTTTTTTTCCCCTTTATTCATTCACAGGAAGGGGATATCACTGCCTAGGCAGCATTTATTGCCCAGAGAGTAGTTAAGAGTAAATCACATTGCTGTGGCCCAAATTCCATCATCTGCTGTTACAGGACTTGAACCAGGGCCCCAGAATGCTATGTGGCTTTTGGATTCATAGTCTAGTGTCAATACCACTAGGCCATTGCCCAGGTAAGGAGAAACAAGCCTAAGATAGGAAGGAGTGAAGCCATAGAGGGATTGAAAATGAGAATGAGATGGCTTGTCAGTATCGGTCATAAGCAAAGGGTAAGTGGCACAGGATTTGGTGCGAGGTTGGATACAAACATCAGAGATTTAGATGAGGTTATGTTTATGATAGATGGCAACTCAAACAGAGCAGGAGAATGGCTTGGTTAGTGAATGTGACACAGAGAAAGAGCAACGATCAGGGAGAGAGAACAGGGAAAGGATCAATTAGAGAGAGAGAGAGAAGAATAATGAAAAAGAGGGAGAGGACCAATGAGAGAGATAGAGAAAAGAGGAATTGAAGAGAGGGCGAGGACCAATTAGAGAGAAGAGGAATTGAAGAAGAGGGAGAGGACCAATTAGAGAGAAGAGGGAGAGGACCAATCAGACAGATAGAGAAGAGGAATTGAAGAAGAGGGAGAAGACCAATCAGAGAGCAGAAGAGAGGAACAATCGGTGACAAGGAAGAACAGAGAGGTAGAGAAACAATCAGAAAGAGGAAGAGGGATGAAGTAACAGTTGGAAAGGGAGGGGGAGAGGAACAACCAGAGAGAGAGGGAGAGAAGAACATAGCGAAATAGTTAAGCATCACTATGATCTGGAAAACAGAGTGGAAGACAAACAAGCAGAAGCATATCATGTCTGCCAATGAGCAAGAAATCATCAGTGTTTAGTTCTCTATTTTTTCAAATGAAAAGCAAAGGTTAGACCATAGTTTAACACTGTGGTTCTATGGAACTTTGTAGTTCCCAAAACAATAAATGATATTGAGATACTGGCAAAGGTGTAATAAAGATTAGGACCGTATCAGAACTGAGAACTTGTAGCCTCCAGGAAAGACTAAACCAGTCAGAAATCTTGTCATCTGAAAGAAAAGGCCGAGAGATGACATTGCAGAGGTCTATAAGCTTGTGAAATAGATTGATGGATGCACATAGAGAAGATTTTTCCACTCATAGGGGACATTAGATCTCTGAGCCCTCAATACACCATCTGAGACCAACTAAAAGGAGGGAACATTTAGCACAAAGAATAGCACAGCTCAGAAACAGGACATTTGGCCCACCAAGCCTGTGCTGACACATGGCATCTTTCTAAACTAAAAACCTTTTGTCTCTACAATGTCCATATTCTTCTATTCCCTGCCTATTCATGTATCTGTCAAGATGTCTCTTAAACATTGCCATTGTATCTGCTTATACCATCTCCTCTGGTAATGCATTCCAGGCACTTACCAACCTCTGTGTAAATAACTTGCCTCTCACATATCCTTTAAACTTTCTCCATTTTACTTTAAACCTATACCCTCTAGGAATGGCCATTTCTACCCTGGGAGGAAGACTCCAACTATCCATTTTATCCATGCCTCTCATAATTTTATAAACATCTGTCAGGTCATCCTTCATCCTGAGATGTTCGAGTGAAAACAAGCCAAGTTTGGCCAATTTCTCCACATAATCAATACCTTCTGAATTGGCAATATCCTGGTAAACCTTGTTGATAGTTATATATTTATGAAGGGGTAGTTGGTTGAGAACGGGGGGCAATATACGTGTGCCAATCAATCAGTGGGTTGTCGAAATTTGTGATGTATGAACTGGAATAAAACTGTGACCAGAAAATATATAAGTACCTGGACTATGTCTAACTAACCTTTAATCATTGGTGTTTAATGTGTTGCAGCTCACTTAAGGAGACTGAATAGCTGTGGCACAATGCAACTTTACACGAACATTGCAGTCTGGAGCAGTGGATAGTGATGATAGAGACTCCAATATCTTGGATTGGTTAGCTCAGTGGTTAGCGCTGCTTCCTCGTAGTTCCAGGGATCTAAGTTTGATTCCAGCTTTGGACAACTGTCCGTGTAGAGTTTGCACATTCCCCCGCTGTCTGCATGGGTTTTGTTCAGATGCTTCAGTTTCCTCACACATCCCAAAGATGTACAGGTTAGGGTGGATTGGCCACGCTAAATTGCCCAGAGTGTGCAGGCTAGGTGGGCTACCCATGGTAAATGCAGGGTTATAGATTAGGGGGCTGGGTGGGGTGCTCTCTGCCGGCTTGTTGCAGTTTCGAAGGGTCTCTTTCCACATGGTAGGGATTCTGTGGTTCATTCAAGTCAATTCTTAACACTTGTCACTGACATGTGTTGGAAGTATTTGTATACTGAACCTGTTTGGACACAATATAATTGGGCCATTCTTGGCCTGGGATCCAACCTGAACTCAGAAATTCTGCAGCAGGGGCATTCCATTCTGCCACAAGACCCTGTCAGTATAAGATGGTCATGAATAAATTCAATAGGGAATTCAGGAGAAACATCTTTACCCAGAAAGTAGTTAGAAAGTGGAACTTGCTACCACATGAAGAGCTTGAGAAAAAACATAGAGACAATAAGAACTGCCGAAGCTGGAGTCAGAGATAACATAGTGGAGAACTGAAGGAACACAGTGGGCCAGGCAGCATCAGAGGAGCAGGAAAGCTGATGTTTTGGGTCAGGACCCTTCTTCAGAAAGCCATTTCCTCCAGCTCCACACTGTGTTATATCTGAGAAAAAAACATGGATGCATTTATTTGGACGGTTAAAGTTCTTACCTCAGGAAGAAAAGAATTGATGGATATATTAAGGTAGTAAATGATGAAGAAGGGAGGAGGCTAATGTCGAATATAAATACTGGAATAGGTTAAGGTCAGAAGTCACATGACACTAGGTTATAGTCCAACAGGAACAAAAACAGAAGTTTCTGGAAAAGCTAAGCAGGTCTGGAAGCATCTGTGAAGAAAACAATCTGAGTTGATGTTTCAGCATCTGCAGTTCTTTTGGTTTCTATAGTCCAACACGTTTTTTTTGAAATCACAAGATTTCAGAGGAGACAATGGCCTGGTGTCATGTGACTTCTGACCTTGTTCCCCTCAGTCCAACACCGGCGCCTCGACATCATAGAATAGTATAGTAAGGCCAAATGGTATGTTTTGCAATGCTCTCAATACTTTATGTTCTACTGTTTGTAAGAGTCACTGTCCAGTTCAATCACCTTTAAACTGAATGGCTTGTTAGACCATTAGAGAGGAAACTGACAGTTAACCACAGTGCTGTGGGTCTAGAGTCACACGTAGGCAAGCTGATTTCCGTTCACTAAAGATTATCAGATGGGTTTTACCTAAATTCAGAATAGCTTCATTACTGGGATCACAAACCTAAGCCATAGGATTGTCAGTCCAATGTTATTATCACTACATCAACCTCTGAACCATAGACGCCATTGTGTTTTTTTTGATATGAAAGCCACGAAATTTATGCAGGCCGTCAAGTTTTATCCTGCAATATTTATTTACATCACAGTCTGTAGCAATTATAATAAAAAAACTGCCCATTTGCACTTTCTGCAATTGCTGAAGATTCAACCCACAGAAAAAAAGACAGGCTGTCAAATGAGAAGCGGTGACAAACGTCAACTGAATATATTTATGCTACAATTTAAAACTCCTGCTGGCTAACTACCTGGAGTTTATATAAAAGCTTTTCCAATCCTCACAGAAACAAAAATCACAGAGACATGTTGACAATGTTCACAGAGGCTTACCGGATATCCTCACGCCTTCAGATAAACTGACCCATGCTTGAGATGACGCTGCCTGCTATTCCATCACAAGATATTCAACAGATAATCTCTGACTTAGATCCTCCCTTCTACCATTCTCCATGGTTGCCATGGATTCTTAGACAGTGAGATTCCAAGAGAAGGGAGTGTGCAACTGAGAGGGAGCTTGCGGGGTGGAAGAAGGACACTGAAGACTGAGATGAGTTGATCATGCTCAATGAATTTTAGAAACATAGAAAATAAGAGGAAAGGGCCATTTGGCATATAAAGACCATTCTGCCATTTAACATGACCATGGCTAATCCTTTGCCATTCTCCTTCTCTCTCCCCATACCTCTTGACACATTTAACCTCTGCCCATTTCATTCTTAAATATATTCAGGGAGACCAGAGCTTTTTAAGGTGTCGAATTCCACAGATTCACCACCCTCTGGAGGAAGAAATTTCTCCTCATCTCGATCTGGAGTGGCCAACCATCTATTCTGAGGTACTGACACCTTGTTTTAGAAGCCATATCCTCAGCCAGGAGATAAATCACCCCTGCATCTAGTGTGTATAACCCTTTCAGAATTTTCTATGTTTCAATTTCGGTTCTCAGTCCCTCAGCAATGACTTGATAAGACATTGGTTCCTCCATGATCCTATAGTCCGATCATAAGGCCATAGACATGTTAGGGTTGCTTTTCAAAGAAGAAATCTAGGAATGTTTGCTTTCCTGCTTATGCTTTTGGATTTAAAATTTCATAGTAGCACGCCAAAGTCTCTCGAATATCCCATGTCTAGCAGGCGAATCAAGGGTTTCAGGCAGGAAAGTGGATGTGAGGAATTTTGGATCAGCCATGATCCTATTGAATAGCGGAGCTGATTCAAGGGGCTGAACAGCCTACTACTGTTCCTATGGTCTTAATGATACAAAAGGGTGCTGTGCTTTTGGATAAAGTCAATTGCAGTTTCGATAGGTTTCCTTCCAGGCTGTCTTCAATAATCTTCATCCAGACTTTCTTCTTCAAAATTCAGCAAGACTTCATTCCTTAGAGGCATACTTTGTAACTCCAACAGCTTGTCGACATCATTTTCTCATACTTCTTACAAGCCCACTTCCTTTGTTTGTTGAACTGCTTCATGATGTACATGCTTATGTGCTGTCAAACTCCTCAAAGGGATACAATGCATCAGGACATGCCTCCTGCCATGAACTTCTGCTGTGTGTGATATATATAAATGACTTGGATGAAAATGTAATAGGGTGAGCTAGTAAGTTTTCAGACGATACAACCATCAGTGGAGTTGTGGATAGTGTAGAAGGCTGTCAAAGGATACAGTGGCATATAGATCAGTTGCAGATATGGATGGAGAAATGGCAGATGTAGTTTAATCTGGGTAAGTGTGAGGAACTGCACTTTGGTAGAACAAATGTTAAGGGAAAGTCTCTGGTTAATGGTAGGATCCTGAACAGAATTGATGTACAGAGGGATCTTGGGGTTCAAATCCATAGCTCCCTGAAAGTGGCCACACAAGTAGATAGGATGGTAAAAAAGGCATATGGCATGCTTGCCTTTATCGATCAGGGAATTGAATACAAGGGTCAGGATGTCATGTTGCAACTGCACAAGACTTTGGTTAGGCCACATTTGGTGCATTGCATTTAATTGTGGTCGCCACATTACAGGAAGGATGTGAAAGCTTTGAAGAGGGTGCAGAAGAGGTTTACCAGGATGCTGCCTGGATTAGAGGCAATGAGCTATATGGAGAGGCTAGAAAATCTCATGTTGTTTTCTCTGGAGCAGTAGAGGCTGAGGGGAGACTTGATAGAAATCAATAAAATTATGAGATGCATAGATAGAGTTGATCATCAGAATCTTTTTTCTCAGAGTTGAGATGTCTAATACTTAGGGAGCATGCATTTAAGGTGAGAGGGGGTAAGTTGAAAGGAGATGTGAGGGGCAAGTTTTTTACACAGAGAGCAGTAGGAGTCTGGAATGAGCTGTCAGGGGTGGTGGTGGAGGCAGGTACAATAGGGGCATATAAGGGACGTTTAGATAAGCACATGAATATGCAAGGAATGCAGGGATGTGGACCAAGGGCAGGCATAAAGGATTACCTTAATTTGGTGCCATGTTCAGCACAACATTGTGGGCAGAAGAGCCTTTTCCTGTCTTTTACACTCCTATGTACTATGTTCTATTGGGTGGTTCAAAACTTCATTCCAGGGAGAATCAGTCAATAAAGACATTAATATTTCTCTCGAATTCCTGGACTGCGGGCTTGTCATTGCCATCAGTCTCATGTGCCAGTTGTGGAATGTCTTTCTCAATAGTAGACCCAAAAGCATGGAATGACTCCCTCATCTGCAGCACAGGCTGCAGAAGCCTTGTTGTCCTTGGTGACATGAAGACAACTTTGATAACTCGATACAACTGTTCGAAATCCAGGTCACAGGCACTAGCATTATCTCACACAAGAAGCATCTTGAAAATAAGGTCATTTTCCTCAGAGTACTTTTCATTTCTGGCAAAAATTAATCCACCAACTACTCGGGGCAGATCAGCCTTATTACTGGACCTTGAGCTGGAAATTCCACGTTAAAGGATTTTACGATGATTTTTTCATTACTCGTGGATTTTCACTTCCATACATGAGCAACCGTTTAAGTTTCATGCCACCATTTGTGTTGCCTCCTGCAAGTAGTCATGACCTTGAGGTGCTGGTGTTGGACTGAGGTGTGCAAAGTCGGAAATTGCATGACACCAGGTTATAGTCCAATAGGTTTATTTAAAATCACAAACTTTTGGAGCAGGGCTCTGAAAGCTTGTGATTTCAAATAAACCTGTTGGACGATGACCTGGTGTCGTGTGACTTCTGACCTTGTCCGACAAGTGGGGCTATTTAATCCTGTGAAGCCTTGAAGCCTCTTCTCACTTACAGAGATATATGTCCTGGAAGGCATATGTTTCCAATACTAGGAGATAGCAGGAACTGCCGTTGCTGGAGTCTGAGATAACAAGGTGTGGAACTGGATGAACACAGCAGGCCAGGCAGCATCAGAGGAGCAGGAAAGCTAACGTTTTGGGTCTGGACCCTCCCTCAGAAATGCATTTCTGAAGAAGGGTATGGACCCGAAACGTCAGTTTTTCTGCTCCTCTGAAGCTGCCTGGCCTGCTGTGTTCATCCAGCTCCACACCTTGCTATCTGTTTCCAATACTACCTGTCTAGGATCATACCCACCTTCCTCAATGATGTTCTAAAGTCTTTTGCAGAAACAGTTGTGCAGAAACTATGTTAGCACTACTGACTCTCCCTGCATTTTAAACTATATTGTGTCTGAAACCTGCAAGACTATCCCTGGGCAGCTTTGAACAGTTTCTCTTTCGCTTCTTCTTCCCCTCCAACTTCTTTTTTAGGACCTCATGCAGGCTTACGGCCTTCTCTTGATGGAGGGCTGACAGATCATAGTGTACTCATTGTATCCTTAACGCCAACAATTATTCCATTGATTTTTCTTGATAACACTCCTTTGCCTAGTTATTTTAACCTTTGAACACATAAAAAATGCTTTATGTTCTACTTCATTCGCATTCTTTGCAATTGCACTTGTTTTTTGGAGGAAGATTCAAACGCCAACCAATATCAGCTGCATGTTCACCTTTTCTAATAATCTTTATCATTTCTAATTTAACATCTAGTGTAATACTACAGTGTTTTTTCTTGGTACTACACTGGCTATTCATTGTTGGAGGATTTCAATGATCAATTACAATGAGCACTTTCTATGAACAATTTGAGAGAACATAATATGACTTCAGAAGTATCTGATATGTTACTGAGAGCATATGCAAATGTAAATTAGGAGTTATACATTGCTGAAACTGATGCACTGACATGAGTGTGAGGAAACTTCATGTTTAGCTCCTCAAAAAGTCAGTGACGTGAGTGCGAAATAAAATATATCATGATGACATATGTCACAGGCCCTCTGTTTTGCACCTGACGTCTGGTAAGTATCTTGTCCAGTATTAGTGAGACATTCCTTTGAAGTATAAGCCAGCAGTTCTGAGGAAAGCTCATAGGACCCAAAACGTTAACTCTGATTTTTTCTTCACAAAAGCTGCCAGACCTGCTTGAGCTTTACCAGCAACTTCTGATCTTGTTCATTTATCTTCCCTATTACCTGCTGAACTAAAATGCGAGCTTTTTGTGATTTATACACAAGAACTCCCAAATCCCCGTTGATGAAGGTTCTGAAGAAGGGTCACTACACCCAAAACATTAACTCTGATTTCTCTCCACAGATACTGCTAGACGTGTTGAGCCTTTCCAGCAACTTTTGCTTTTGACTGTCAAATGTGTTGCAGATTTCTGCAGCCTTTCACCATTTAAATCATATTCAGCTCCTCTCTCATCTTCAATTATTGGCTGACTAGCCAGTAATAATGCAAGAAACCATATTTCCAATGACCTTAAGAGAGTTGCCTTTGCTGTTTGCTAGCTCACTTGTCTTGGATTGCCTCTCCTGCTTTAACACAAACCTATTAAGGCAGGTGTCACCTGTCCATCTCTAAGTGACAAGTTAAGAATCAACCACATTGCTATAGATCAGGAGTCATACGTACATAAGACAGACCAGGTAAGGATGTCAATTTCCTTCCCTTAAGGAAATGAGTGACCAAATGGCTTTTTATGACAATTAACAATGGTTTCATGGTCATCATTAGACTCCTAATTCCGAAAACTTTATTGAAATCAAGTTCTGCCATTTGTTGTGAAAGGATTTGAAGCCGGGTCTCTGGACTACTAATCAAGCAATGATATGACTAAGCCCTTTTCTGAAAGTACACAATTTACTCACGCTAATTTCAAAGTGAGGATGGGTTGTAGTCAGGATTTTCAGTTCTGGAAGCAGGCATGAGGTGGAAAATCGATGGGTAGGTGGATGCTGTGATGGGCTGGATTCGAGACCCCATCTCCTGGATGCTGAAATGGGCAGGATAAAAGATCCTGTCTCCATTTGCTACCAGCTTGATAGATAAATATGAGTCTGTCAAACTTCAGTCCTCACATCTTCCATATCTCCTATGTATTCCCATGCCTCCCCTTACTATAAACACCCTGCATGCCCACCATATTGCTTTATACTCCCTCATTCTTACCCAACTCACATGCCTGTGCTTCCTTGAGGCCACTTACACATATGTTAAAATCCACTATTTGAGTCTTTTCATTAAGTTGGGAAGCTTAGAAAATGCTCATGACACCGTCAATTTTAAGGAAGTCACTCAAACACTTAAAAAAAATCTTATTAGGGGCTCATAAATCTTTCAAGATAATTAAACAGTCATGTAAAATCCATTTCATCAAAACCATTATTCTTTAGGAAGTCATCAATATCTCAAAGTAGTCAAATCATGCACCCTTGACAAATCTATCAACAAAAAGTCCAGAGGTTTTGCTGAATCAGTTGAAGGCCTTGACATCAATCAAAGAGTTCAGCTATTTGTGTAAGCTTTGAAGCTATCTATCAAACATCTGGGCAGCAGGTATTGATAAGATTATCAGGAAAACAACAATTTACAGATCAAATCTTCATTTCAGCAGTCGTTATACAGAGGACCTCTTGCAGAGGAAATAAACATTATCCTTTATCCAAAGGATAACGTACTTCAATTCATCTGAAGATTTATCTTTGGTTCTTCATCAATTACTAAAACCAAACTTAACATTTCATGCAGCATTACAGTATGATGTATGAAGTTGGCAATACCTTTCAAACTCACTTGTCAAAAGATTCCCAACTCCAGAACAAAAGTCAATTCCATGGTTGGCAATATTGGTAAACTGATATAAACCAAATCACTTTCAGGAGCCAGAGTGACTCCATGAAAATTGCAGTGCATGTATGGAAGAAATGCTCAATCCATCAGGGGAACAGCAAGCACAGAAATGCTTGAAGTGGAATCACGTCTCAGACTGGAGTTGGCATTTTGTTGGTAAGTTAACTGACTGGAAACCTGAAGGCCAGAGATAATGACCCGAAGGGCATAGGTTCATATCCAACCATGGCAATTGGTGCCATTTCAATTACTGAAAATTTGGAATATCAGTCTGTTTCCGGTAATGATAACTGCAGCAAGCATCAAAAATTGCTACAAAGCCCTATCTGGCTCTTCAGAGAAGTTAATATGCTGCCCTTCCCATGACTCCTGACCCACAGCAATGTGGTGGATTCTGAAATGGCCTGGTGAGCCATTCAGTTCAAAGGCAATCAAGGATGGTTAACAAAACTTGCCAGGGACACTCTCATCTTCCACAGCCGATTCATACAGAAGGTATTTTTACAACATGTTCTTGAAGAATGTCATGGATGGGAATTCTGGAATTAGGAAGATTATAATATGGTGCTATTATTACTAGATTATTAATCCAAACATCTGGGTTCAATTCTTGCCACAGCAGGTGGTGGAATTTGAATTCCAGAAAATGTCTGGAAATAATAGTCTAATGATGACCATGAAACCATTGTCAATTGTTGGAAAAAACCCACTTAGTCACTAACATCCTTGAGGGAAGGAAACTGCCGTCCTTATCGGGTCTGTCCTACATGTGACTCCAGACCTACAGCAATTTTGTTGACTCTTAACTGCTCTCTGGACAATTAGGGCAGTAAATACTGGCCCAGCCACTAAAATAGCTCTACAGAGGCTGATATCCCATCATCAACTCATCCTTTATTTACATGTGGAAAGTCCAGCTTCCTCAGAGCCAGTTCTCAAAAAGGACAGAACCTCTGACACTCTGGTCAATATCTGTCAGCCAGGACTCCCTGATTAGACCAGATTCACAGCCCTAATCAAGGAACTCATGTTCTTTTATGTCCAGTTGGCTGACCTCATTACAATCACTACATCCAGTAACGTCCATACCCCATGAAGGAATTTTTGAAAAGGGACCCATCCTACATTCCTGATGGTACAACAAAGGGCTGCACAAATTAGGTGTCATCTGTCGATTTGTTCCTCTCTCTGTGTACCTCTTACTGGTGGCTCTATGTTCAGTCGTAATACTCGGCTCTTTGCAACAATCTCCCTCAGTAGTTTCCCTTCGGCGACCAATTGAAACATGTCCCACTTTGAGCATTGCTTTGTAAACCCTTCATCGTCTTGTTTCTTCCAGGTCTGTGTCTTGTTCTCCTCAACACTGAGAATCCTGAGACATTTCACTCCGAGTTAGCAATGCTCAAGTTGTCAAAGTTGTTATCGGTTAATGGGAGTTACTTAACTTCATGAGCTGAAGCAGCTCATTCACCATTGATATCAAACCAGAATATGCCAAGTGATGTTTTGTCACTTTCATCTTGATGCTCACCCTCTGCATTAAGATCCCTGAATAAAGTAATTAAGATCCTCTTTTGTAATATGACTTATCTCATTTTGCAGCTGAATATACTAATCCTACTCACCTATTGCTCCATGATCAACGTCAGCAAGTCCACAAGTGATACAAATCTCACTGTCTGCACAAGCCTTCTGTCTTAATAATCAAAATCCAGAATTAAGTTACATTACAGCTCCTTTAATTACTTTCTTCAGCATTAATGTCCATGCTTTTCGAAAATTATTATAATTTCCACCATAATGCTTACGCTTTTAGTAGCCAAAGTCAAACATATCACTGACAAGGTCATTTAACATTGAAATTAGAAGGTGTGATATTATTCTACAAGTGCTGAATGAACTTCCTTGTAATTTCTTGATGTCTGTAATTTCAGTCAGGTTATCCATCCCTTTAACTTCATGACTTCAATACAGAATGTCACACTCGGATATAGTGTTGTAGGGTATTCTCTGGTAAAGTCTTTGACATAGATTTTCAACTCTGGTCCTCTCTCTACATTTGCTTCCTGACCTGCTGAGTATATCCAGCATTTTCCAGTGATTTTTTAACATTAGATTCGGGTTTTGCCTATCCTGACTTTTGCACACGGGTCCTTGCATTGTATGGTCTCTCAGGTTGAAAGGTTTCTGTTTGATAGCCAATATTTGGTATTGATCCATGATTAGATTAAGAGTGCTTCACTGTTCAGACTCAGGAATGGAAAACTATACTACTTATACACCAGCGGAGATCCCAGTGGTTAAAATGAATGGATTTAGCATTGAGCATTTGTCTCTTTCGAGTCATTCTGGCTCCAGAAGTGTCATGTGATCCAAAAGCTACATGGCTTGTAGCAACTTAACCAACAACAAATGTATCTAAACTCAGCGCTCATCTTTAGTTCCAACATTCTGCTCTCCAGACCAATAGTACAATAAAACGACTGTGCTTTTCCCACTATAATCATAAACTGTGTTGCCTTACTTTCATTAAGGTCCATGTTTCTAGATAAACTGACAGTGTCCTCTTTCTATCAAAAGTAATTACAGCTTCAAATAGCATTGAGAAAGGCATCCAAAAAAGAATTGATGCACTGTATTGAAATGGATGGGGAAGAATGGAACCTGAAACAAATTACTTGTTGACACTTGGAAAGACTACCAGCATTTTAAACAAAAACAGGAATTGCTGGAGACACTCAGCTGGCCTGGTGGCATCTGTGGAGAGGAAGCAGAGTTAACGTTTCGGGTACAGTGACCCTTCTTTTTCAGAAGAGATTCTCCAGCAATTTCTGTTTTTGTTTCATTTTTCCACCGTTCATAACTCTTTGCTTCATCAAAATTTTAAACTCTTATGCTTTAGATGTGAGAAGTTTTAGAAAGCGTGTTGGAGTGACAGAAGTGTCATGGTGTGTATGAGACATTTTGCGTGGATTGGTGAGTTATTGAAAGGCTATCTGAGATGTGTGAATTTGTAAAGCCTCTCTAACTTTAAAGTATTCTAACACACTTCACAGGATCAAAACCAGAATGAATTTGACCCCAAGCCGCACAAGGGATATTAGGAATGTAGCTCAATGCCTCAGTCAAGGAGACAAGCTGTCAGAAACATCTTAAAGGAAGGGAGAGTGGTACAGTTAGATATAGGCTACAGGAGGGCATGTCAAATGTTTACTTTTTTAAAAGAATCTTGACAGGACATGGGTGTCACTGATAAGGCAGTATTTATTGCCTTCCCCTTGAATTGCTTTACCTTCCTAGAATCTCTACAGTGTGGAAACAGGCCCTTCAGCCCAACCAGTCCACACTAAACCTCAGAGCATCCCACCCAGATTTATCCCCCTATAAACCACCTAATCTACACATCTCTGAACTATGGGCAATTTAGCACGGCCATCCACCTAGCCTGCACATCTTTGGACTGTGGGAGCAAACCAGAGCACTTGGACGAAGCCCACGCAGACACAGGGAAAATGTGCAAGCTCCACTCAGACAGTCACCTGAGGGTGGAATCAAACCCAGGTCCCTGGTGCTGTAAGGCAGCAGTGCTAACCACTGAGCCACTGTGCTGCCCTGGATGCAATTCAGAGTCAACCACATTTCTGTAGGTCTGGAGTTTCATGTAGGACAGATCTGTTAAGGCTGAGAGATTTCTTTCTTCATGGGACAACAAACAAATTTTTTTTACAACAGTTGACACCTGGTGACCATTACAGTAACTTTTCAATTCCTGATTTTATTAAGCTCAAGTTTCACCATCTGCCATGGTAGAATAGCACCATAGGAATATAGAAGATAGGAGCAGGAGCAGGCCATTGGGAGAAAGGGTGTTGATAATGCAGATTAAGTGATCAGAATGTGAGAAGGGCAGAACAGTAGTGTGTGTAGCTGCCAGGCCGCAAAGAACAGATGGACCCATTGCACTGGGAGGAGAGGAAAGAAGATCTGGTGGCAGAGAATACAACAAGTAAAGTTAGAAGAAAAGGAAGAAATGAAAGTGAGTTTACAATCTTGAACTCAATATTAAGTCCAGAATATTATAAAATGCCGAGTTTAAAGATGAGATGTTGTTCCCCCAGTTTGTGCTCTGATTCACTGCAGCATTGCAGCATGCTGAGGACAGCAAAATGGGCAAGTGATCAAGATGCTGTGTTAAAATAATCGGCTACAGGAAGGTCAGGATCATGTTTGTGCACAGACTGGAGGAGTTCTGCAGAGCAGTCACTCAGCTAGCAAATTCAAAACCTTGCCTTGCAGGGGACCCTAAGCACTCATGGAGTGCAGTAGATTGAAGCCAGGATCTGTCCTTTTTCAGCATTCTCATGTCCACTTATCAGCAAGGGTCAATGGCGGGTGATTTTTCAGCTCCCTCATCCAGAAGCCAAACTTATCAGCCCTGCTTTCATCCATGCTTAGGATAAATTAATTCTGAGCAGACCAGGAATCATAGCTGGGAAGCTGGTGGTCTGTGTTGCTATCTCTACCAAGCAGGACCAGAGTTATAAATGTCCAGTCTAATCACACACTAGGCTGTCAACATCCTGTTTGGGTAATGTCTGTGAGCTTGTCTCATCAAATTAGATGCATAATCTTTATAATGCTAACAGGATAAGATAACGATTGTCCTCAAAGCTCCATCCCTGATATCCCATTAAAAGCAATGACTAGTGAAGACTTGTGTTACATTGATATTAAGAATGTCATACCCACAACTGACACGCTGACAACATCTCAACTGTCGGGAGACCATGACATTGCGCTAATGATATACAACAAAGTGAAAGGGATTTCAGAGACCACTTACCCTCCCAAGTAAAATTCTTATTTACGATTCAGCTAGCTCCTGTGCTTACAGATAGAGAGAAGCATGACACTACACTAGATTGAGTAGGTTGGTTGTTTTATCTTTTAAACTGTTATAATTAAGGTGCGATGAGTGTTCTCTGGCCTTATGATTCAACTACTCATAATAGATGTGAAAAAAGTTGCCCAGTTATTAACATGGTCAATTATATAGGCTAATTTATGAGTTCCTGAATACATCTCCACCAACTAGGTCTCTAGAATAAACAACAAACCCATTCATCGAATCGTAGAACCCCTACAGTGTGGAAGCAGGCAATTCGGCCCTTCAAGTCCACACCAACCCTCCAAAGAGCATCCCAACCAGACCCACTCCACTCCTTTCACCTTGTAACTTTTCATTTCCCAAAGCTAATCAACCTAACCTGCACATCCCTGGAAATTATGAGCTATTTAGCATAGCCAACCCACCTAAATATTAATTGATCGATTGATTGAATGATTGATTGTCACATGTACCGAAGTATAGTGAAAAGCTTTGTTTACGAGCAGTACAGGCAGATCATAGTAAGCAAGGATGTACAGATCAAAAAGACTTAGAGGCATACAGGTTATATTACACAGAAGGTGCGCGAGGCAAGATCACTATTAGCAAGATCAGCATCATTTGAGGCTAGAGAGTCCATTCATCAGTCTAATAATAACTGGGAAGAAGCTGTTCCTGAACCTGCTCATGTATGTGTTCAGGCTTCTGTATCTTCTGCCTAACAGAAGAGGTTGTAGGAAAGACTTACCAGGGTGCAACGGGTCTTTAGTGATGTTGGTTGCCTTTCCGCGGCAGCGAGCCGTGTAAATAGAGTCCATGGGTGGAAGGTTGGCTTCTGTGATGGTCTGGGTTTTGCACACCACCTTCTGTAGTTTCATACAGTCCTGGAAGAGCAGTTGCCGTACCAGGCCGTTATGCACCCGGACAGTATGCTTTCTATGGTGCATCTGTAGAAGTTGGTGAGAGACCTCAGGGACGTGCCAAATTTCCTGAGCTGCCTGAGGAATAAGTTGTTTTGCCTCTTTAATATTAGACAATATAGTCAAGAAGGATGCAAGATCTATTAACACGTAGTTTGAAATATGAGAAAGTATTATTTATTTCAGTAACAAAGGGGGCATTATTTTAACGTCAAAGGCAAGAGGGGACTTATGGAAAAGTGTTTTCAACCAGAGAGTGGTGGGGGTTTGCAATGCACTGTCTGGGAACATAGTGAGACAGGAAATCTCACAACCTTTAACAGTGCTTAAATGAGCTCTTGAAGTGTCATAACATTAAAGGCTGTGGGCCTAGTGCTGGGAAGTGACACCAATGCAGACAGTTGCACATTTTTGGCGTACAGAGTTGATGGATTAAAGGGCCTCTTCTCTGCTGCATGACTCCACTATCATATCCTTTGAAATAATATGCATACAAATATGAACAACAGTTAAATAAAAATGAATGAAACTTTCTCTGCAGAGATAACAAGGTGTAGAGCTGGATGAACACAGCAGGCCAAGCAGCATCAGAGGAGCAGGAAGGCTTACATCTCGGGTCTAGACCCTTCTTCAACCTCATCGTTCCCCAACCCCACACTGCCCGTTTCTATCTCCAAACCTCTGATGCTGCTTGGCCTGCTGTGTTCATCCAGCCCTACACCTTATTATCTCAGAATCTCCAGCATCTGCAGTTTCCTACTTTCTCTGCAGAGGTCAACTTTATAAAGTAAAGTAAAAAAGTGGCCAAAACTTATTAATTCGTGAGCATTACTGATTGGTGTCTGGCACACAAGGATAGCTCACTAGACACTGAAATTGTCATGTGATCCTTTCTGATGTTAATCAGATACTTTCTAAGGGTTAATTCATACAGAGATGTCAACAGGAAGTTTTGCAGAAACATCGATGCGGCAGATTTTTCTGGTCTGACACTGAATTCTCAGAAGGCTTTTTAAAACAAATGGAAGAGGACAGGTTGGGTGACTTCTTTCAACAGGTAGCACGCCAACTGAAGACTGAACAATACCAAATAGCCACAGTCACCGACTTTCAGTCATCTAGCTTTTTTTACCTCTCTATATTCCACAGGATGTGGCCATTGCTGGCTTGACAAGCATTTATTGCCCAGTGTGCAATTAAACTCAGCCACATTGCTGTGGGTCTGGAGAAACATGTAGGCCAGACCAGGTAATGGATGAGATAACACAGTGTGGAGCTGGAGGAACACAGCAGGCCAGGCAGCATCAGAGGAGCAGGAAAGTCAATGTTTCAGTTCGGGACCCTTCGTCAGAAATGGGGGAGAGGAAGAGGGCGGGAAGAGTACCGAACTGAAATGTCAGCTTTCCTGCTCCTCTGATGCTGCCTGGCCTGCTGTGTCCCTCCAGCTCCACACTGTGTTATCTCTGACTCCAGCATCGGCAGTTCTTACTAGCTCTGAGGTATTGAATGAGTTTCCTTTCCTAAATGGTATTAGTGAACTACGTGGGTTTTCCTCAAAATTCAACAATGGTTTCAGAGACATCATTAGACTCATAATTCTGGACTTTCTATTGAATTCAAATTCCACCGTCTGGCATGGTGGGCATTCTTGGATTAGCAGATAATGCCACCAGGCAATTGCATCTCCAAAGCCCAAGCCTTAAGTTTTTCATACATATCTTTCAGTAAATGTCTTTACAAAAAGTATCCTGCT
>JAHRHZ010000273.1:13988532-14029945 GCA_024137785.1 Ginglymostoma cirratum | reverse complement strand
AGCATCATAGGAGCAGGAAGACTCGACGTTTCGGGCCTAAACCCTTCCCGAAACGTCGAGTTTTCCTGCTCCTATGATGCTGCTTGACCTGCTGTGTTCATCCAGCCCCATGCTTGTTATCGCAGATAAAATGAATTGTTTTCCAATGAGGAATCCAAGGCACTGTCCTCTGCTGTAGCTGAATGGAAAAGAAATTCCATCTCTACTTCAAAGGAACACAATGAACTTCTCCTGAGATTTAACAACAAGTACAAAGAACATTACAGCACAGGAACAGGCCCTTCGGCCCTCCAAGCCTGCACCGACATGCTGCCTGTCACAACTAAAACCCCCTACCCTTCCGGGAACCGTATCCCTCTATTCCCATCCTATTCATGTATTTATCAAGATGCCTTTTAAAAGTCACCATCATATCTGCTTCCACTACCTCCCCCGGCAGCGAGTTCCAGGCACCCACCACCCTCTGTGTAAAAAACTTGCCTCGTACATCACCTTTAAACCTTGCCCCTCGCACCTTAGACCCATGGCCCCTGGTAACTGACTCTTCCACCCTGGGAAAAAACTTCTGACTGTCCAGTCTGTCCACGCCCTTGATAGTCTTGTAGAACTCTATCAGGTCCCCCCTCAATCTCCGTTGTTCCAGTGAGAACAACCCAAGTTTCTCCAACCTCTCCTCATAGCCAAAGTCCTCCACACCAGGAAACATCTTTTCTGCACACCCTCCAAAGCCACCACATCCTTCTGGTAGTGTGGTGACCAGAATTGAACACAATATTTCAAATGCGGCCTAACTAAAGTTCTATAAAGCTGCAACATTACCTGTCAATTTTTAAACTCAATACCCTTGCCGATGAAGGCTAGCATGCCATATGCCTTGTTGATCACTTTTTCCACCTGCGTTGTCAATTTCAGTGAGCTGCTTACCTCAAGTGTATCTCAGCGAACACCTCTGGAACAAAAGAGTGTATGTGTGTTTTCACATTGTTGTTTGTGGGACCTTGCCCTGTACATATCAGCTTCCACTTTTCATGCACAGTGGTCTCAAAAGTACTTCATTGGCTGTCACGAGTGATGGGACTTGCTGAGGTTTTATGGAAATAGAAGTTACTTGCTGGAAGAAAGGGACACACTGTTGAAACTGTCACTAAGCCCAAGGTGTGGGCAACTGAGATACCAGCAAATTGTTGCCAAAGCCCTGTTGCCTGTGGAAAAGGTAATGCTTGAATTTCTTATACTCCTGCAGTTCACTCCCACAATGCGGTTAGGATATTCCTAGTGGACATTCAAGTGGGAATCTTAGTAATTGTAACACCAAACTCTGACAGAATTATTCGGTACATCAGGACCTGGATATTCACATTGCTTGTGAGTATTGTGTTCCAGTTCATTCCCACTTGCTGCATCATATTTCTCCCTTAAATCATATATTCTTTCAACAGATCTTCACCAAAACTTTCAATATGTGTCCTATAATCCTTTTATGATCAGTTGATGAATGTAAGTTTTATCACCCTAATGGATAAATTTTGTAAACACCTGGTGACAGCGTAAATCGCTCCATTTGGAGCTCCATTCTGCTCGGAAGTTCACTTTCATTTCCCTTTCTTTTTCTCTTCTTCATCTGTCTCCTCTCTGAAGTAATTCTATCCCTTCCTGACATGGCACCCTCTGACAACGTCGGATCAAGAGTGGAACAGTTTGGCGGTGAAAGTGGGAACGGTGAGGGGCAGCAATGGGCGGCGAGAGCGGGGACGGTGAGGGGCAGAAGTGGGCGGTGAGAGCAGAGACGGTGAGGGGCAGCAGTGGGCGGTGAGAGTGGGGACGGTGAGGGGCAGCAGTCGGTTGTTAAAATGGGCTCGGTGAGGGGCAGCAGTGGGCAGTGAGAGCGGGGATGGTGAGGGGCAGAAGTGGGTGGTGAGAGCGGGGACCGAGAGGGGCAGCAGTGGGCGGTGAGAACGGGGACAGTGAGGGGCAGCAATGGGCAGAGAGAGCGGTGACGTTGAAGGGCAGCAGTGGGCAGCAAGAGCGGGGACAGTGAGTGGGCAGAAGTTGGTGGTGAGAGCGGGGACAGTGAGTGGGCATTGGGCGGTGAGACTGGGGATGGTAAGGGGCAGCAGTGGGCAGAGAGCGTGACTTTGGCATTGCAACAGTGGCAGCCTCCTGTGTGTCCTAGCGATTAACATGGTGCTTGCACCATTATAGAGATAGGACTTGGGACTTTTGGCTCTGTTAAAATCTTTTAATTCTGTTTTTTGTAACCAATTGTGCGCCAGTGAATGATGAGTTTGTACTCTTTTTTCTGTAATTGAGTATTCCTATACCTAGTGCACGTGACAAATAAATAAATCTAAAGATCTAAAGGTCATTTTGCATTCATCAGGACAGACACAAGAACACCCAACGCCAAAAGGAATAGTCATGTATACAGCAAGAATATCGGAGTGCTGATTTGTTAGCATGTGGGCTCCCATTGGTCAAAGTGCTGACACTTAGAATGTGTTAAGGATCAGTCACCTCAAAGAAAAACCAAAATTGCTGGACAAACTCAGCAGGTCTGGCTGCGTCTGTGGGGAGAGAAACAAAGTTAAGGTTTTGAGCCCAGTGATCCTACTTAAGAATTAAAGCAGTACTGAACTAAAGTCACTGAATTTGAATCTTTAACTCTGCTTTCTCTCCACAGATGCTGCCAGAGTTGCTGGGTTTTGCCAACAATTTCTAGTTTTGTTTGTTTCAGATCTCCAGCATCCGCAGTTCTCTGTTTCGGTTTAATGTTTATATCACCTCAAACCTTTGAGTTGAGATGTTAAAAAAAATACAAGTCGACTCTAATTAATAGCAGTATTGCCTTGGACAGCAATGTCCCACAAGTACAATGCCTGGGCATATTCCCTTTGCATGCGACAAACAATAACAGAAATTGGCAATAAACTCAGCATGAATGGCAGTATTGGTGGAGACAGAAACAGAGTTAATATTTCATGTCCAGTGACTTTTCTTCAGAATCTTTGCATACATAGAGATTTTGGTAAGTGAAAATGAGCACATTGCAACTGAGGTAACAAGGTGTAGCGCTGGATGAACGCAACAGGCCAAGCAGCATCAGGGGAGCAGGAAAGCTGACGTTTCTGGACTAGACCCTTCTTCAGAAATTGCAACTATATCTGCTAACCTTTGTTGTTCGCGTAAATCCTTGCATACCCAGCATTGTTAGGTAAATCACATTCCATGCAAGGAGCCAATTGCTGTTTTTGGATCATATACGTATGTCTTCCAAGCAGTTACTCTGAAATTTTGAGATTAACATTAAATAATTTTACCACTATGCCACCATCATCTTTCAACGATAACGTGAAATGGCATACAACTCTTAAATAAATTAGCCCCTATAATTACAACATCCACAGATCAAATCATCTTTGTGACTACATACAATACACAAGCAAGATAAATTCATTTGAAAATTAACATTTCATCGATACTGATTCAAGGAGACTTAAGGTTTTGCAATATAGAAAACCCTTGCTGTGCTGCAGTTTAAAGAACATAGCTTTGAAGAACTTAGCTTTGAGTTAGTTATCAATATTTCATCTCTGCAAAATCGTTTTGAAAATCTGGAGCCAAGATTAAAGGTGATGCATAGAGGAAATGTTAGATGTGAAAATATCCAAAAATTAGAACTGATCTTCAATCCAAATTTCACAGGCTCAGCACGAGATTAATCGAGTGCCATTAGACATTGCAAGATGAAGCGGTGTGAGTGGCATGCCAAGTCCATTACGCATCTTCACCTGTGATTCTGCACTTTCTAATCAGGCAGTGAGGACTTGCTGATGAACTATCGCTTCTTTTTGTACATCAAAAAAAGGCTTAATTCTGTCCATGTCACATAGTGTTTCTGATGGAAAAGGACCAGGAGCAATGTAGAGTATAAATATTCAGTTGGAGAATGGACACACTCAGTCAAGGTAAAAAGTAATCCATCCAGGTAAATTGGAATGGGAAACTGGGTTGCACTTAAAGAGGGAGTGGTGTGGGTACAGCTGGGGTATATTTCCATGAGGAGAATAGGACAACCAAAGCCAGAGATTCCCAGATAGTTACAGAGGAAATGTCATAATTTTTCAGCATAGGGTGACTTTTAAAAATTGGTGGAATCCAAATGTAAAAGTTTGACCCATTTTTATGGCAAACCCCATCACACTGTCAGGTAGCGCATTTCCTGTCCTACCACTGCTACTAGGAGAAGGGGGAAGGTTATCAAAAAGAGTTAAAAGACGACACCTACACTCGGTTTGCAATAAACAACTGCACCCCCCAGTTGCGAACCATTTCAACTTCCCCTCCCACTTCTTGAACACATTTCCATCCTGGGCCTCCTGCAGTGCCATAATGATGCAGGAACAGCATCTCGTATTTTGTTTGGGAACCCTGCAGCCCAATGATATCAATGTGGACTTGACAAGCTTCAAAATCTCCCCTCCCCGATCACATCTCAGAAACAGCCCAGCTAGACCCCATCTCCTTTAACTGTCCTTCCTCCCACCTATCTTCGCCTCCCACCTCAAGCCCCACCTCCATCTCCTACCTACTAGCCTCATCCTGCCTCTTTGACCTGCCCGTCCTCCCTGGACTGACCTATCCCCTCCCTAACTCCCCAACTACACATCACCTTTACTGGCTCCAACCCCACCTCCTTGACCTGTCTGTCTTCTCTCCACCTATCTTCTCCTTTATCCATTTCTGTCCGCCTCCCCTTTTCTCCCTGTTTATTTCAGAATCCGCTTCCCCTCCCCCATTTCTGAAGAAGGGTTTAGACCCGAAACGTCAGCCTTTCCTGCTCCTCTGATGCTGCTTGGCCTGCCGTGTTCATCCAGCTCTACACCTGGTTATCTCATCCTCTGCTGAACCACTTTGATTGACAGGAAGTCTAGCATAAGTTAGAAAAGAGGAGATTTTCTTTTACTGATCCGATGGTCTTCTTTGTTGACATTTCCCAAGATCTGTAATTAAAGTTGATCCGATTATTATTACCTTGTTACGTTTCGAAACCTCTAAAACAACTTGTTACAGCAAGTTGAATGGCTCAAGCCACAACTTGATGCGCAGTTTAAAGCGGGTCTTAAAGGATTAATAATTCTTAACACGTTTTCCGATTGGAAGTCTGTTTATTTTCAACAACAGGATTTAATATCTTTATATGCTTCCAAAAATCAGGTCTGCACCTTTCCAGCACTGTAGTTGGAATGAGAGCTCACAGATTGTTAGAAGTCTGGGGCTTTTTTCACTGAAATGTAGGAGGTTGAGAGATAATCTTATAAAGGGTTATAAAATCTTGAGGGGTGTGTATAGCATTAATGGTAGGTGTCTTTTCTGTGGTATAGGGGATTTCAAGTCAAGGAGGAATATTTTTAAAGTAAGAGGAAACAGAGATTTTAAAAAATAAAGAGCAAATATTTTACACTGTGAATAATTCATGTGTAGAATGAACTTCCCGAGGAAGAGGTGGACGCAGGCACAGTTGCGATGTTTAAAAGACACTTCGATAAGTACACAAACAGGAAAGGTTTGGAGGAAACAAAAACAGAAGTTGCCGGAAAAGCTCAGCTGGCCTGGCAGCATCTGTGAAGAAAAAAAATCAGAGTTAACGTTTCGGCTCTGATGACCCTTCCTCAGAGCCGTTCTGATGAAGGATCACCAGAGCTGAAACTTATAACTCTGATTTTTTTCTTCACAGATGCTGCCAGACCTGCTGAGCTTTTCCAGCAACTTCTGTTTTTGTCCCTGAGTTACAGCATCCACAGTACTTTCAGTTTCCATTCAGGTTTGGAGGGATATGGACCAGGTGTAGGCAGGTGGGTCTATCTTAGTTTGGGATAATGTTTGGGGTGGATTGCATGGACTGACAGGTCTGTTTCTGTGCTGTTTGACTCTTTGGCTAAGTTATCTTTTCACCTCCATTTGGCATCTAAAGTCTGTCCATAGAGGGTACTTGGGGAGCAGCCAATGGCATTGCATGAGGTTATGAATTAGCTATGGAGGGGGCATGCTGTGCTCTGGGTAGGGGTGGAGTTGCAATGCTCAAGCCAGGGGCAGGGTCAGTGTGCTTAGGGTGGGGGGTTGGGAACTCCAGTGATGATCAGGACTAGGGCCTGTGATTCTGTCCCTGCTCCCGGGGTTCACAAATTTATTTACTGCGATTAGTAAAATTATCAATACTGGCATCAGGAAATGTTTCACTAAAGCAGAAAGTGGTAGGACAGGAAATGCACTACCTGAGAGTGTAGTGGAGGCACATTCAACTATAGCTTTCCAAAAAGGAGTGGGATAAGTAATAAAAAATACAACCCAACATTGACCTGGCCAGAAAAGAAACCAAAATGATCAAATTACCACGGAAAATCCGGAGAGTGAGACTAGCTTTTGTTCTTACAGGGAGCCAGTACAGTCATGATGGATTGAATGGCCTCCTCTGCGATGCAGCCGTTTTCTTCCTTTCACGATCTATGTGGGCTCTTTGCTCAGCATGAAAATGTCTAAATGTTGCATATTCTCACAAATCCCCTTCATGTAATCTAACTCATCCTGTCAAACCTCACTCCATTCATCGGTTATCAATGAATCAGAAGTCTGTGGTAATCCCAAACTGAGGCACAGCTGCAGCTTCAGAGGCATCCTCTTCTGGATGAGCAGTGAGCTATTAAGTAGAGTTCTGACCTGAGGAACTGAGGAAGGGTCGCTTGACCCAAAATGTGAATCCTGATTTCTCTCCACAGATGCTACCAGACCTGCTGAGCTTTTCCTGCAATTTCTGTTTTTGTTTCTGATTTACAGCTTCTGCAAATTCTTTCTGCTTTTATTAAGAAAATATGCTTGCTCTCAAATAACAAGTGCATCACAGATCCAAAAAGTTCAAAAAGCAGTATTAAAACATTAATGTTAGAGAACTCATTCGTTAAATTGCCTAATTAATATTCTTCTACGTTAGAAAGCTGGGGTTATCAGTTTCCAATTAAACAGGAAACCATTATTTCCTGATAAATGGATTATTTAATCAAAAGGTGATTCCTGATAAAAATATTCCACGGACTTCAAGCGAGGCAAAGTCTAATTAGATTTTCCTCCTGATTCTACATGTTGCTATTATGGATCTTTAAGTTTTTTTTCATGAAATGTTTACAGTAAACTTTAAAAATAGCATTGACTGAGTTTTTTTACACTCAATAGTCACTTCACTTGAACTGAGGTTGAAAGATGCGAGCTCACACACAGTTGTCATCTTCCTAATCCCTGCCATTTTGAGTCCAACAGTTCTCTGGGTTAAATTTTTGTCTGTCTGTCAGAGACAAATTCATGGTGTTGTGGTAATGAGTTCCACAGATTCACTAAATCCAACTAAAGAAATTCCTTCTCATTTCAGTTCTAAAGGGTCATCCGTTCAGTCTGAAGCTGTGCCCTCGGTCCTAGTCTCTCTTGCCGGTGGAACCATTTTCTCCATCTCCACTCTATCCAGGCCTCTCAGCATTCCGTAAGTTTCAATCAGATGTACCCTCATCCTTCTAAACTCTATTGAGTACAAACCCAGAGTCCTCAACTGTTCTTCATGTGACAAGCCCTTCAGCCCTGGGAGTATTCATATAAACTTTCTTTGGATCCCCTTCCACCAGCACATCCTTTCTTCAATACAAGGCCCAAAACTGCTCATAATATTCCAAATGTGGTCTGACCAGACCCTTGTACAGCCACAGCAGTACATCTCTGCTCATGTATTCTAGCCCTTTCTAAATGAATGCGAACATTGCATTTGCCTTCCTAACTGCCGCGTAATTCCATATGTTAACTTGAAGAAAAATTCCTCATCTAGGAATCTCAAGTCCCTTTGTATTTCCGATTTGCAAAGCCTGTTCCCATTCAGAAAATAGTCTATGCCTCCATTCTTCGTATCAAAGTGTATAACCTCACACTTTCCCAAATTGTATTCCCTCTGCCTCTTCTTTGCTCACTCTCCTCGCGTGTCCAAGTCCTTCTGCAACCTTTGTATTTCCTTAACATTACCTGTCCCTCCAACTATCTGCAAACTTAGCAACAATGAACCCTCAGTTTCTTCATCCAAATCATTAATATCTAACGTGAATTGTTATGGTCCCAAAGCGGACCCCTGTGGAACTCCAGTAATCACCGACTGCCACCCTGAAAAAGATTCCTTTATCCCCAGGCTTTCTGCCAGTCAGCCAATCCTCTATCCATGCCAGTAACTTGTCCCTAACATCTTTAAGAGCCTCCTGTGCGGCACCTTGTCAAAGGCCTTCTGAAAATCCAAATAGATCACACCTACTGGCTCTCCTTTGTTGAACATACTCATTATCTTCCTGAAGAATTCTAACAGATTTGCCAGGCCTGACCTCCCTTTATCAAAGCTGCATTGACTCAGACCTATTTTACCATGCACTTCCAAGTACTCTGCAATCTCATCCTTAATCATGGACTCTAAAATCTGACTAACGACTGAGGTCAGGTTAACCAGCTTATAGTTTTATGTCTTCTGCCTCCCTCCCTTCTTAAACAAGGGGTGCTAATTAGACATTTTCCAAACCTCTGGGACCTTCTCTGACTCCAGTGATTCCTGAAAGATCAACACCAATGCCTCTACAATTTCCTCAGCTATCTCCTTCAGAACGCTGGAGTGTAATCCATCTGGTCCAGGTAGTTTATCCACCTTCCAATCTTTCAGCTTCCCCAGCACCATCTCATTAGTGACGGCCACTACACTCATCTCTGCCCTGACTCCTGAAGTTCTGCCATGCTTTTGGTGTCTTCCATCGTGAAGACTGATGCAAAGTACTTATTCAGTTCCTCCACAACCTCTTCATTCCTCATTATTACTTCACCAGCCTCAGTTTACCGTGGTCCAATGTCCACTCTAACCTCTCTCTTAGCTTTTAGGTATCGAAAAAAACGCTTACAATTGTCTTTTATATTAGTAGCTAACTTACTTTCATAGAGTCATAGAGTGATACAGCATGGAAAAAGACCCTTTGGCCCGAACTGGTCCATGCTGAACATGGTGTCCTCTCAGCTAGTTCCAATTGACTGTATTTGGTCCATATCCCTCTAAACCCTTCCCATCAATGTACCTATCCAAATGTTTTTAAAATGTTGCTATTGTACCTGCCTCAACTACTTTCTCCAGCATCCCATTCCATACACACATTACGCTCTGTGTGAAGAAGCTGCCCCTCAGGTCCTTCTTAAATCTTTCCCCTTTAACCTTAAACTTATTCCTCACATTTTCAGTTCCCTATCCCTGGGGAAAAATGACTATATGCATTCATCCAATCTATGCCCCTCATGTTCTTATACACCTCAATAAGGTCACCCCTCATTCTCCTATGTTCCATGGAATAAAGTCCTATCCTGGCCAACCTCCCCCTACATCTCAGGCCTATTAGTACTGGCAACATACTCATAAATCCTCTTTGTACACTTTTCAGTTTAACTATGTCTTTCCTGTAACAGAGTGACCAAAACTATACACAATACGCCAAGTGCAGCCTGACCAACGACTTATACAACTGTAACATAATGTCCCAACTCCTACACTCAATGCCTCAACCAATGAATGCCAGCATACTAAATGCCTTCTTCACCACCCTGTCCACCTGTGATGCTGCTTTCAATGAACTGTGTACTTGTACTCCTAGGGCCCTCTGTTCCACAACACTCCTCAGGACCTTACCATTTACTGTATAAGTCCTACCTTGGTTTGACTTTCCAAAGTGCAACACTTCACATTTATCTATACTGAATTGCATTTGCCAATCCTCAGCCCACTCCCCATCTGATCAAGATCCCTCTGTAATTTCTGATAATCTTCCTCGCAGTCAACGATACCTCCTAATTTTGTATCATTATTTCATATTCTGCCTTCATTTATCATCTGTTGGTTTTTAAAGGATCCCCAATCCCTTGACTTCCCATTAATCTTCAACATGTTGTTTGCTTTGTCTTTTGCTTTTGATTTTGCTTTTATGCTGACTTCCACTCTCAGCCATGGTTGTCTCATCCTCCCCTCAGTATGTTTCTCCTTCCTTGGGATGAATTTCTGCTGTGCTTCCTGAATTAGCCCAGAAATTCCTGCCATTGTTTCTCCACTGTTTTCCCTGCCTGGCTACCCTTTCCATCAACAGTGGCCAGCTTCTCCCTCATGTCTTTGTATTTACCTCCTTTGTGATACAGTTACATCTGACTTCAGATTCTACTCTCAAACTGCAGGGTAAATTCTGTCATATTATGGTCATTGCTCCCTTGCTATTCCTTCACCCTTAACTCCCTGATCAAATATGCCTTATTACACATCACCAAATCCAGAACTGCCTGCCCCCAATGTGAGCTCTACCCAGGCTGCTCCAAGAAAAATCTCATAGACATTCCACGAACTCCTTTACTTGAGATGTGCTACAAACCAGATCTTCCCAGTCTACTTGCATATTATTGTCCCCATGATTATTGCCAATGTGCCTTTCTTACATGCCATCATTTATTTTCTTCTCCATATCCCAATTATTGCTACGAGGCCTGTACGCATCTCCCATTAGGATCTTTTCTGTGGTTCCTTAGCTTTTCCTACGTAGAATCTATGCCTTCCGACTCTATATCACTTCTCGCTATCAATTTAATTTCATTTCTTACTAACAAGGTAACCCTGCCCTCCTCTGCCAATCTGTCTTTCCTTTCAACAGAATGCGTATTCCTGGATATTTATTTCCCATGCCTGATCCCCCTGGAACCATGTCTCTATTGTGACTACGCTATGGCTCTGCGAGGTGTATTCTGTCCTTTCTTTTCGGTTGAGTCAAAGGTGAGGAGCGGTCCGTTCCAAGCCATTAAAGTAAAAAGCTTGTGAACCCTTGTGTTTCTTCTTAAAAGTTGGAACAATGGAAGCAGAATGGAGGGGTGGGATCAAGGTCCTACACAACCACGATTTTAGTTTAGCTTTCAGTAGCTTCTGGGTTTAAAAGGTGCTGTACATCTCTGTCTGCTACATCAAAACACGAGCTCTCGCTCTGTCTCTTTCTCTCTCTCTCTCTCTCTCTCTCTCTCAGAGTTTTCTCTTCATGGGTTTTCATCCTGGGCTGGAAACATTGCATATAAGACAATCTATTTCACTGAACTTGCCTCTGCCAAGGGTGTATTTATGGAATATTACTATCTTGAAACAGCTAATCAGTAGTAGTATATATATGTTTATATACATATATGTACCCTTGGTTGGCTACGATGCGCAGGGCAAATTGTCCATGTAACCAACATGAGACTCCCCAAGCAGGTGCTCTACTCCCAGCTTCGAAAAAGCAGGCCAGCCCCAGATGGACAGAGAAAGCATTTCGGTGATACCCTCAAAGCTTCACTGGCGGAGTGTGACATTCCCACCGACACCTGGGAATCACCGGCCCCAGAACGCCCAAATTGGAGGAGGAGCATCCGGGAAGGTGTCAGGCACCTGAAGAGTTGCTGTCAGCAAAAAATGGGAGCCAGGCGAAAACAGCAAAAAGACTGCACTGTCAAACCAATGCCCCACCCACCACCTTCCCATGACCACCACCTTCCCCAAGCATAACAGAACCTGAGGTAACCATACCGGCCTATACAGCCACCTACAGGCTCAGCCTCAGAGTGGAAGACAGTCGTCCTCATCTGCGAAGGACTGCGAATGATGATATAATATCTTGTCAAGTATTTCACTAGCTTTCCGTTAATTCTCATTTTGTCTGTATTTTAAGTGTATTGTAAAAATAAATTGTGTTTTGCTTCAAGCCTGGTAGTTTTACCAATTGAATTGGCCATTGACCATTGTGTCTAGCGATGGGCAAGCTCGGTGGATTAGTCATGGGAAATACAGGATTACAGGGATAGGGTAAGCAGCTGGGCCTGGGTGGGATGCTCTTTGAAGTGTCGGTGTGGACTCAAAGGGGTGAAGGGTCTGTTTCCACACTGTAAGGATTCTTTGATTCTATGAATTTTATCCGGAACACAATGCTTTACACTTGCTTTGAAAAATAAGAAAACAAGACTTTGTGAGGTCTAGGTTATCTTCTTAACTTACCTTAAGGGGGTTTGCTCTGGCCCATGACACTGCGATACCCATAACATCTTACCTGCCAATTTCAATCTGCGTCACTAGCTCATTTACCTTGTTTCATACACTGCGTGCCTTTAAGTACAACACCCTCAGTCCTGCATTGGCTGCCCCATTTCTCTTCTTTGACCCCTGTTGTTCTTGAAATTAAACTTCTGACTCTTTCCATGCCGTCTGACTTATTACCTGTTCTGGAAATTTTAATAAGGTGCTGAGCCTTCCCCCCTTTTACCTTTTTCCAAGCAACTGAACCCACCTCACTACTACTTAATTCAAAGCCCAATCCACAGCCCTAAGTATGTGATTCACCAGAGGTCTGGTTCCAGCATAATTCAGTGGAGCCCATCATATCGGAGTAACTCACTCCTTCCCCAGTCCTGGTGCCAATGTCCCATGAATTCAAACCTGTTTCTCTCACACCAATCTTTGTGCCATGGATTTACCTCTTTAATCTTGTTGACCCTGTGCCAATTTGCTCATTAATCAGATGGGAAGCTGGAGAATATTACCTTTTTCTGCTTTTTAATTTAGTCCGTGGCTGCTCATACGCCCTCAGGAAAACCTGCTTCTTTGATACACCTATATCGTTGGTACCTACGTGGACCATGACAACTGGATCTTTCCCCTCCCACTGCAAATTCCTCTATAGCCCAGATGAGATATTTTGACCCCTAACACCAACCAGGCAACACAGCCTTCGGGACTCTTGATCCCAGCCAGAGAGCAGTGTCTACTCCCTGGACTATACTATTCCCGATGACAATTACTTTTCCCTCCCTGTTCCTGAATAGCTACCTGAACCATAGTGCTATGGAGATAGCAAGAACTCCTGATGCTGGAGTTAGAGACAATACATTGTGGAGCTGGAGGAACACAGCAAATCAGGCAGCATCAGAGGAGCAGGAAAGTCAATGTTTCAGGTTTACACCCTTCATCAGGGTGTAAACCAGAGATTTCAACTTTCCCGCTCCTCTGATGGTGCCTGACGTGCTGTGTTCCTCCAGCTCCACACTGTATTGAATATGGTGCTATGGTCAGTTTGCTCATCTTCCCTGCAGTTCCCACTCTCATCCACACAAGTAGAAAGAATCACAAACCTGTCAGACAAGCTCATGGGCTGAGGATCCTTCAGTACTACCTCCAGGATCCCTCTACCTGCCTCTCTCGTAGTCACACTCTCCTGTCTCAGATCACTGACCGAATTCAAGGTGGTGAATCTAAGGGATATGAATTCGTCCTGTAAAACAGCATTCAAGTAATTCTCCCCGACCCTGATCTGTCGCAGCGTTTGAAGCTCAGACTCCAGCTAATCCACTTTGAGCCAGAGTTCCTCAAACAATGAAGACTTATTACAGATGCGTTCACTACAATGGGGTCCACCAGCTCCCACAACATGCAGTTACAACCCATCATATAGTCAGGCATCCCAATTTTAATCACTTATTTCTTAATTTGATTTTAAAAAATTTCGTACTGGTCTTTTAATTTGTAGCCCACAAGTACACCCGTTTTTTACTTCAAGCTAAAAAAACCGTCATAGAAAGTCAAATTAGTAGCTATCATCAACCAATAAACACAATTTACCTGATGTCACTATTTTGGTCCAGACCCCAGATCCTGCACTTCAATTTATCTTGTTAAAAAAAAAACTGACGATAAAATGAACCAAGAAAGCTCTGTTTCTCTCTCCACAGATGTTGCCAAATCTGCTGATTTTCTCCAGCCATTCTCTGTGCTTGCTTCAAAATCTACCTTCGGGCAGCACCGTGGCTCACTGGTTGGCACTGCTACTTCACAGTGGTAGCGATATGGGCTCGAATACAGCCTTGAGTGACAATCTGTGTGGACGTTCTCCCTGTGTCTGCGTGGGTTTCCTTCAGGTGTTCCAGTTTCCTCCTACAGTCCAAAGATGGGCAGGTTAGGTGGATTGGTCGTCCTGTAGTGTGCAGTCTAGGTGGGCTAGCCATGGGAAATATAGGGTATGGTGGTTGGTCTGATCTTTGGCTGAATAGCCTGCTTCCACACTGTAAGGATTCTATATACTTCATTGGATTGAGATATCCTGAAGTTGTGAAATGCAGGTTCAATAGTATTTTACCTTGGATCAGGAAGGACGTAGACCATTCAGCTGGATGGCTGGTTTGCATTGTACTGAAACAGCTACAGTGTGGGTTCAATTCTCACACCAGCTATTATGAACCGACTTTTTACTCATCCTTTCCCCTTGCCAAAGGCATTATGGTTAAGCCATCACCTTTTGTATTTCTGATGAGAAAGCAGCTCTGAGGTGCAGCTGGACAATAGAACATAGAACATAGAACATTACAGCGCAATACAGGCCCTTTGGCCCTCGATGTTGCACCGACCTGTGAAACCAATCTGAAGCCCATCTAACCTACACTATTCCCTTATCATCCGTATGTTTATCCAATGACCATTTAAATGCCATTAAAGTTGACGAGTCTACTACTGTTGCAGGCAGGGCATTCCGTGCCTTTACTACTCTCTGAGCAAAGAACCTACCTCTGACATCTGTCCTATATCTATCACCCCTCAATTTAAAGCTATGTCCCCTCGTGCTAGCCATCACCATCCAATGAAAAAGGCTTTCACTGTCCACCCTATCTAATCCTCTGTTCATCTTGTATGTCTCTATTAAGTCACCTCTTAACCTTCTTCTCTCTAATGAAAACAGCCTCAAGTCCCTCAACCTTTCCTCATAAGACCTTCCCTCCATACCAGGCAACATCCTGGTAAATCTCCTCTGCACCCTTTCCAATGGTAACTTTACCTTGTTTTGTATCAAACATCGAATGCTTCTGCAAAGCTTTCTTCAAGGTCTTTTTTTGACAAGTGTTGAATGTGTCAGAAATAATGATACCCATTTAAATTGTCACCAAATTTCCTGACATTCGATTTACAACCACTCTCGCCAGATGATAACATTAAAGTAGGAGCTGTTGATACGTTATCTAAACTGAAGGAGAGAAAGAGATGCTGGATGGCTGTTCCCTGTTAAACACTGAACTAAAAAACAAAGAACTGCGGATGCTAAAAATCAGAAAACCAACAGAAATTGCTGGAAAATTTTTGTTTGAGTTTCTAATTTCCAGCATGAGTAGTTCTTTGAGTTTTTTTTTTTGGTTGGTGTGCAATGCATTAATCTGAAGCCTCACCCAGTCCTTCCAGAGAGGTAGGTGCATATGTGCACAGATCATTGAAAGTAGCAGGACAGGCGGAGACAGCAGTGAATAAAGCTTAGAGTGTTGTCGGCTTTATTAAGAGGGGCATAGAGTACAAGAACAAGGAGGCGATGCTCAACATTTGTTTGACCTCAGCTGGAGGATTGTGTGCAGTTGTGAGCTCATTGGAAAGAGCACAAAAATAATTTAGACAAATGGTTCCAGGGATGAGGAACTTCAATTTTGAGCATAGGTTGGAGAGGTTGGAATTATTGTCCTTTGAGAGAAGAAGGTGATGAGGAGATCCAGATAGAGGTTTTCAAAACCATGAGTGGGTTGGATAGAGTATACAGAGAGAAACTGTTCATGTTCATAAAAAGAACAGAACAAGTGGGAATAGATTTAAAGTGATCTGAAAAAGATACAAGGATGACACGAGGAAAAGCCTTTTTCACCCAGCGAGCAGTTAAAGTATGAAATTGGCTGCCTGGAAAGGTGGTGGGGACAGGTTCATTTGGTGATTCAAGAGGGCATTGGATGATTATGTAGAAGAGTATAGGAGAAGGCAGCAGATCAGCACTTGGCAATGATGCTCATACAACGAGCTTGGGCAGGCACAATGGGCCCAATAGCCTCCTTCTCAACTGTAACAGTTCTGTGATTAGTTGACAGGGTGATCCACGCGAAGTCAATCAAAACAGCCTTTTGTCTACGTTCTACCCACTAGCAAGATGATGAAGTCCCCGTGGTCCCACCCTGTCATGACAGAGAAAGAAAACTGCTGGTGAGTTCAACCTGAGGGTCACGACTCAGGTGGATAAAGCAGGACCTTCACGATGGCCTGGACTGGTGTAAAAATTGAACCCTCACTGTCAACACCATTTTGCAATGCAAATCAGCCCTCCAGCCAACTGAGCTAACCAATCCTCCATTTGACTATTCGCGATGATTGGAAAGTCAAGTAAAATCAGAAATGTCATTCCTTATTGAGTGCAATGAATTTTTGCCTCATCGCCAGGTAAGCCTGAAATGCATCAACAGCTGCGTGTTCTCAATGGACAGAAAACAACCGAAATTGTCATGTTTTAAGATAATAGTCGCGCTAATATGATGACATCAATTACCTTTCTTGTTGGCCCTTCTCTTAAACCTGACCGTTAATCTCTTTCTCTTGGTCACATCACATTTCTTTGTCATGTTCCCCATTTTATTGTGGCCAATGCTTTTTTGAGAGTTTTTTGCATCTCCCTCTAACTTTCTTGCTTTTCTTCCCAACGATTAAGAATGACCCAACAGTCTCCTGCTCCAAATCACATTGGAAAAATTCAACCTGCGCTGAAAACAACAGGTGCTATCATTTTGTAAGACCCCTTAATGCACTGTGATTTTCCTAGAATCCCTACAGTGGGAAATCAGGCTATTCAACCCATACTGACCCTCTGTAGACCATCCTACTCAGACCCATCCCTACCATATTTCCCTTGGCCAACCGACACAGCCTGTACATCATTGGTCTGTGGGAGGAAAGTGGAGCACCCAGAGGAGACCCACACAGACACAGGGAGAATGTGCAAACTCCATGCAGACAACCACCTGAGGATGGAATTTAACCCAAGTCTCTGGCACTGTGAGACAACAGTGCTAACCACTGAGTCAACATGCTACCCCACATGAAATGTAAAGAATGAAACTTTATGGATTTTGAAGGAACTGTATGGTGTAGATAGAGAAAAGAACATTGTCTGTTGGAGTCTGAAACAAAGGTGCATTAAAACCAGGATAGAACCATTCAGGAAAGAGTTAGAAAACGCATCTGTGGAATTCTTTATCACCGAGGGCTGTGAGGTTGCGTCATTAATTGTATTCAAGGTAGTGATAGTCAAATTTTTAATCAGGAAGGGAAACAAGCATTTAGGGAAAAAGCAAGAAAGTGGAGTTAAGCATTATCAGATCATTCATGATCTCATTGAATTTTGGAGCAGATTTGATGGGATCCTATGCCTTTGTGTCGTATGGTCTTACAGTTTTACAATGAGTATTAGGAGTGTGAGACTTTCTGAAATAAAACAAAAAAACCGCTAATTTAATTGATAATTTTAAATCTGATGTACAGTAGTCTGACTTGGGTCACCAAGGATATTAAAGGATTGGGAGGTAAGGTGGGGGGTTTGGACTGAGGCTAGTCATGGTCGAGTTGAAAGAGGGAACGGGTTTGAAAGATTGAATGGCTTACACCTGTCTCCAGTCGTCAGGCAACACCTTGGTGAGGAGCTGAAGAAGAGAATATGAGCTTCAAATCCTTAATCTAGAAATTAGGCGAGATTCAATTATATTAACACAATGATGTGAAGATGCCGGCATTGGACTCTAGTGGACTAAGTCAGAAGCCACACAACACCATAACCTTCATTAGAAGCAGCACTGCGAAAGCTTGTGATTTCAAATAAACTTGTTGGACTATAACCTGGTGTCATGTGACTTCTGATATTAAAGCACGAGAGGGAGGTGGATAGGTTGATGCTGTTCAAGGTAATGATTCTGAAAGGATCAATGTTGGAGATTGCATTAAGCTTCACTCAACCTAATAATATTATACAGCCTTGTGGTGAGAATGAAGATTCCACCTCGAGACTCTGCTGAGGTCAAATGTCTCATCCTTAGCTTCTGGTTATAAATCTGGTAACGTCTAATCATCCAATGTAACTTGTACCTGCATGCAGCGTCCAGGTTGTGAATGGTTTCGTCCCTGAATTCGTTCGCAAGTAAATTTGCATACAAGTCAGGATACAGGGCAGGATAGTGTAAAGGAGCCATTCACAAGTACAGGAAATGTTCATATGTCGGGTCTTTAAAATTACACCACTACATGTGATTCATTAGTATGAGCATTCACATATTAGACGTTTGTAAGTCATGAACCCCTGTCTTGCTATCAAACACTAAACTACATTGTCGTTAAAACAAATGCCTTTGCTTGTTCAGACTCACTAGCAGTTCATACTTTGCCACTGCTAACTAAACTGGTCCTTAGACCCTGGATAGAAATCAGGACTTGCCCCATTAGGAGCTGTATAGCAACCAGTAACTGGGAATGGTTTGATCAACAGCATATATGACAGCTTGGAGAGAAGATTCCACAATAAAATGCAGCCAAAAGAATAGCCCCCAGTGTTGGGAGCTCAGGTAAAGTCAGGAAACTGCAGGCACCAAACACCTGCCCTAAAACAACATATCCCTGCAACCCCAGGTTCTTAAAGTGCAGCAAATCTATTGGTTAGTTTACTCAACTTGTCAGCCGGTCAGACTTAGATATTTGAAGGGAGATCAGGAGTACCTTCCTTATATTCCTTATTCAGCTAACATAGAAAATAGCCTTACAGAATGTGAGCACTGCTGGGAAAAATAAACTCACAGTGTTGAAGTTGTTTTAATGGTGCACTCATCAGGACAGATGCAAGAATACCAAATTCTAAACTTGTGGTGGCTCAGTGGTTAGCACTGCTGCCTCACAGCACCAGGGACCCGGGTTTGACTCCAGCCTCGGGTGACTGTCTGTGTGGTGTTTGCACATTGTCCCCATGTCTGTGTGGGTTTCTTCCGGGTGCTCCGGTTTTGGCCCACAGTCCAAAGATGTGCACATTAGGTGGATTGGCCATGCTAAATTGTTCTGTAATGTCCTCATATGTGTAGGTTAGGTGGGCTCGCCATGGGAAATGCAAGGTTATGGAGATAGGGTATTGTGATGGGTCTGAGTAGGATTCTCTTTGGAAAGTGGGTGTGGACTCAATGGGCTGAATGGACTGTTTCTGCACTGTAGTGATTCTAAAGGGAACAACAATTGCAATATCACTTATTGCTTTATTTGAAATTTGATGTTCTTGCAATTGCCCTGATGAGTACAACATGAAAAGCTTTAACAGAATGTCAGTTTTTTCAAAAATACAATAAATATAACTTTCAAAGTATATTAAACTCTACAATTTAATTCAAATAATTTTGCCTCCTTTGGTTAGAGGTATTAAATTATAATATTAAAATAATGAACTGCAGATGCCATTGATCGGGAACAAAAACAGAAATTGCTGGAGAAACTCAGCAGTTCTTGCAACATCTGAGGAGAGAGAAACAGAGATAACATTGTGAGTCCATTGATCCTTCTTTCGAACTGATAGGAGTTAGGAATAAGTGGCATTAATGCTTCCCAATTAA
This sequence comes from Ginglymostoma cirratum, assembly GCA_024137785.1. NCBI lineage: Eukaryota > Metazoa > Chordata > Chondrichthyes > Orectolobiformes > Ginglymostomatidae > Ginglymostoma > Ginglymostoma cirratum. The sequence goes on along the minus strand of JAHRHZ010000273.1, from coordinate 14,010,421 downwards.
GACCATAAAGCCATAAAATATTGGAGAAGAATTAGATGGTTCAGCCCATTGGGTCTTTTCCACCATTCAATCATGGTTGATATGTTTCTCAACTCCATCCTCCAGCCTTCTTCCTGTAGCCCTTGATCCTCATACTGATGAAGGGCCCCTGACACAAAACGTCGACTTTCCTGCTCCTCTGATGCTGCCTGACCTGCTGTGTTCCTCCAGCTCCACACTGTGTTGAACCTATCTAATTCTGTCTTAAATACACTCACTAACCTGGTCTCCACAGTCTTCTTGGCAATGAGTTCCACAGATCCACCATCCTCTGACTGAAGAAATTCCTCCTCTTCTCAGTTCTAAAGGGCAGTCTCTTCAGTCTGAAGCAGTGTCCTCGAGTCCTAGTCTCTCCTACCAATGGAAACATCTTTTCCACATCCAAAATGATCAGAGGTATAGATAGAGTAGACAACCAGAGACTTTTTCCTAGGGTGGAGGTAGCTATTACGAGGGGGCATAGTTTTAAAGTCAGTGGAGGTAGATATAGGGGAGACGTCAGAGGTAGGTTATTTACTCAGAGAGTGGTAAGAGCGTGGAATGCGTTGCCAGAGAGGGTAGTGGAGTTGGCCTCATTAGGGTCATTTAAGAGGCTATTAGATAGGCATATGGATGATAGTATAAGGTAGGGGTGGACTTTAGAAAGACCTTAGGTTTAGGGTAAAAGTTTTGGCATAACATTGTAGGCCTAAGGGCCTATACTGTGCTGTACTTCTATGTTCTATGTTCTATGTACTCTATCCAGGTCTCTCAGTATTCTGTAGAGTTCAATCAGATACCTCCTCATTCTGCTAAACTCCAGACTACAGATCCAGAGTCCTCAACTGCTCCTCATATGACAAGCCCTTCATCCCTGGGGTCATTTTTTTCAACCTCCTCTGGACTGTCTCCAAAACCAGCACATCCTTCCTTGGGTACGGGGCCCGAAACTGCTCACAATATTCCAAATGTGGTCTGACCAGAACCTTATACAGCCTTAGCAGTATATCCCTGCTCATGTATTCTTGAAATGAATGCTAACATTGCATTTGCGTTACTAACTGCCGACTGAACCTGCACGTTAACCTTAAGAGAATCCTGAGCTACGTCTCCAGTTGGATCTGAGCTTCGCTGGAGCACTGCGGCAGTCCCGAGACAGAAATGTTGGCCGGGGGCATGGCGACATGTTGAAGCTGCAGGCAACTGGAAGCTCAGGGTCCTTTTTACAGACAAATTAAATATTATTGCGCAAAGAATCTGTTCTAGTTCGCTCAATTAATTACTTGTATGGAATACTAATAAAAACAGGCATGTAGACCAGCAAGCAATAGCATTAAAATAGATTACCTGGTCGTTGTCACATTGCTGTCAAAGTAAGTTTGCAATGTGCAAATTGAGTGCTATATTTCATGCATTACAGAAGTGACTAAACTACAAAAGCATTTTGTTGGCTGCAGAGCACTATGAAACATTGTGACCGAAGCTACATAAATAAAAGACTGTCTTAGTATGAGCCAAAGTTCATATGCCTCATGGAAATTGCAAATGTCAGGACAGAATAAAGTTTGGCTTTGACAGGATCCAATGTCATCACTTAAGATGGCCATTCAAGCAAAGAATGGCTTATTTGAACTAAGCCTTCACAATTAGTGCCAAGAATGAGAGGTGATCTTATTAAAACATAAAAGATTCTGAGGGGCTTGACAAGGTAGATGCTGAAAGGATGTTTCCTCCCATGGGGAAATCTAGAATCGAGGAACTTAGTCTCAAAATAAGGCATTTTTAAAAAATTTATACATGGAATGTGGACATCACGGGCTGGACTAGCATTTATTGTCCATCCCTCGGGCAATTAAAAGCCAACCACATTGCTGTTGGTCTGGAGTCACAGATTTCCTTTGTTAAAGGACATTACTGGTGGCTCAGTGGTCAGCACTGCTGCCTCAAGGCGCCAGGGACCCAAGTTTGATTCCACCGTCGGGCGACTGTCTGTGTGGAGTTTGCACATTCTCCCCGTGTCTGCGTGGGTTTCCTCAGGGTGCTCCGGTTTCCTCCCACAGTCCAAAGATGTGCAGGTTAGGTGGATTGGCCATGCTAAATTGCCGTAGTTTTCAGGGATGTGTAGCTTAGGTGGGTTAGAGGGGGATGGGTCTGGGTGGGATGCTCTGGGGGTCAGTGTGGGCTTGTTGGGCTGAAGGGCCTGTTTCCACACTGTATGGATTCTTTAATGTATTGAACCAAATGAGTCTTTTCCCCCTTTGATAATGGTTTCATGGTCATCATTAAAGTCTTATTTCTGGATGATTATTGAATTTAAATACCACAGTCTACGCAGCAGGATTTGAGCCTGTGTTTCCAAAGCATTACCTGGGTCTCTGGATTAATAGTCAAGTGGTAATAACACAATGCCATTGCCTACCCTTTTCCATAAGCAACGGAGGTCTTCCGTAAAAGAAGAAAATGAGGAGGAATTTCTTTTCTCGGGGGACAGGGAGGTCATTAGTATTTGGTATCCTCTTCCCCAGCAAGCAATAGAGTTTGGATTATTCATGAAATGCACGGCTTATTTAAATAGATTTTTGATTCACAAGGACATTGATGATTCTGGGGGATGATTAGGGAAGTAGAGTTAAGGTTACAATCAAATCAGCCAAGATCTTACTGAATAGTGAAGCAAGAATGAAGAGACAAATGATCTTCAGCTGCTCCTATTTCTTATGTTCTTCTGCCTTCTCCAAACTTTCACTGATAGCCCTGTGGAGTTCAAGAAACAGTACAAACCAAAGGCTGTAAAACTCTGACTGATTCCTTGCTGGAAGGGGTGACAGAACTATCTTCCAGCAAGGAAGCAACGTCAGGGAGGAGAGAAGGGATGTGCAGAAATTGGCAAATTAAAGGAAGTAGAAAGAAGGAAAGACTGCTGCAGCATCTAAGGTTTAATAATAGCAATAATTAAGTTACAGATGGTTAGTTTTTATTGATATAATGCATTCAAACAACATGCCAACACTCATTCACACTGTAGTAAATCACAGCTCTCTGGAGTGCCTATTATTCCTAATTTATGAACTTGTTTAACATAAAATAAAGTTTCATATACGAGAGGTCGCATTCCACGAACTTGGATCATTGCTTGCATGAACAGCTTATTGAAAAATGTCTGCGTATTACTCCTGCACTTTATTTTTAAGTGCCTTAATGCTGCGCTAAATGTCTTTTATGAGCATGTATTGAAGGAGTTCTGGCACTGTCTGTTAAATATTCTGCCGACAGAAAGAATAAGAAGTGGAACAAAAGGGCACAGAAGTTGAATGAAAGGGGAAAGAACAAGGGAAATAGAAGGAACTGTTACATCTTCCACACTTGATCGTGGCTTATATGCAACTTAGGCAAATAGAGCACACACAGCAATGAGGTAAATGATTAGTTAATCTTCTTTTGATTCTTTCTGAATTCTATATGGCAATTCCTGCTGAAAATTCAATAAACCAGCTGCTCGATGAGGCTAGGGTCAGGCTCAGCAGTACACAGGAATATCGAAAGTCTGTTTGACCTTCCTGAGGACTTATTAAATTCCCTCTACCCTCCAGGTCTCAATCCCTCAAAATAATCTTCTGAGCTCACCTTATTTATGCCAGTGAATAATTTCCTACAACTCCTCAAGCTGCCCGTTATATTGCCTCTGCATTACTTGCCTTTTATATTGTCTCTACATAGCTGTGGTTAGTTAGTCGGTAAGGGCATGCTAATTTGACAGGAGAGCATTTGTTTTTTGATCACAGCTGGCAAAACCAGTTTTTAATGCCAGTCTCTAATCGCCCTTCGGAAAGTGGCAGTGAGTTGTTTTCTTGAGCTACTGGGCGTCTGTGTGGTGTCTGCGTAGGTTTCCTCCGGGTGCTCCGGTTTCCTCCCACAGTCCAAAGACGTGCAGGCTAGGTGGGTTGGCCGTGCTAAATTGCCCCGTAGCGTTCAGGGATGTGTAGATTAGGGGGATGGGTCTGGGTGGGATGCTATGAGTGTTGGTGAGGACTGGTTGGGCAGAAGGGCCGGTTTCCACACTGTAGGGATTCTATGATTCTATGAAGGTGCACTGACAGTGCTGTTCGGGGAGGAGTTCCAGGAATTTGACTCAACGACAATAAGAAACACTGAGATAGGTTTAAGATGGGGACGTATGTGATCTGGAGGGAAACTTGCAGTCAGTGGCATTCCCACGCATCTGTGACAAAATGGGTGCTGCTTGGATGCTATGAATCTACAATCGTTCAAATGATTATCTTCTGTAGGAGACCAAACACAAGGACCCTGGAGTAAGCTAAGCCATTAAAGAAAGAATTCCATTTAAAATGCATTTCATGCTCCCAAAATGTCTCAAATGCTTCTCACCCATGCAGCTCTTCTGAAATGTAGCCACTGTTGAAATACTATTGAATGATCAAATGGCTACAAACACAGAAGGAAGCCATGTAATCCATGACCTACCTGCTGATCAGTATATGTAAAGTCAGCAATCAATCTGTACATAGGAAACTCTGAGAATACAGCAATGTGATAATGGCAAACAATCCATGTCTGTGATACTGACTTGAGGGATAAATATTAGTTAGGACACCAGGTAGAGATGGGCAATGAGATAAACTATCAAAGCCGTGAACAGGGCACAGAAAGCAGGGATAAGATATTGTGGTGCAAAGACTGACGGCAGTTACCTTGAAAAGCTTACTTTCTTAACAAAGGATTGTGAGTATTTTTGAACAAGTGTAGCAGATATGTCTCACTTTCCCGTCCGCAGGGCGATCTGCAGCAACCAGATTTTCACCTGTGGAATTGACCTCAACAATTTTGTTGGGCTACATGAAGTGATAGTAATTGAACTAGTTTTAAAAATTGTTTGTGACAATCATCGTGGAAAAACACCAAAATTCTGGATTGGCAAGCAAGAGACTTTGGAATTTCTGGATTACCCAAACTACTTTGCAGTTTAGCAAATATTTTTAAGGTGAAATTGTTACTTGTTTAATCCCACTCCCACTCTCTGACTGCCCCTCAAAGTGAAGAGCCCCATTCTGAATGACTGGGAACATCTCCTGTTCTTTCCACCTATCATGGCCTACCAAAAGGATTTACAGGATGATAATCAGCTTGTTTGCTCACAGCCCAGACATACCTTCCTTGGTTATCAAGGAACTCAAGCCCGGGGCTCCTTGATCAGAGGCATGGGCACTACCGCCTATGCCGCTACACTTCCTATTGGTCCTTTTCATATTGGAAGCACTACAGTCAATTGCTGCAGAGGGCATTCACACAAAGAGCAAAATGATAATAATCAGTTAATCTGGGAAAAGTTTGTTGAGAGATAAATATTGAATAGGAACACCAGGGAGAATCCACTGCTGTTCTTCAAAATAGTGTTGTGTGATCTTTTATACCCACCTGTGTTAACAGAGGGGACCTCCTCAAAGCCTGTCCACCATCTACAAGGCACAGGCCAGGAGTGTGATGGAATACTCCCCACTTGCCTGGATGAGTGCAGCCCCAACAACACTCAAGAAGCTTGACACCATCCAACCCAAAGCAGCTGCCTGATTGGTACCATATGAACAAGCATCCAGTCCCTCCATCACCAATGCTCTGTCGTAGCAGTGTGTACCATCCACAAGATGCACATCAGAAATTCACCAAGGCTCCTGAGACAGCACCTTCCAAGCACTCAACCACTTCCACCCAGAGGACAAGGGCAGCAGATACATGGGAATGCCACCACCTGCATGTTCCCCTACAAGCTGCTCACTATCCTGCCTCGGAGATATATCATCGTTCTTTCAGTATCACTGCCTCAAAATCCAGGAATTCCCTCCCTAAGGGCACTGTGTTTAAATCTACAGCACATAGACTGCAGTTCAAGAAGCCAACTCACCACCAGCTTCTCAAGGGCAATTAGGGATGAGTAATAAATGCTAACCCAGCCAGTGATGGCCACACCCTGTGAATGAATTAAAAAAACAACAGTAATCTGAAAACAATTATCAGAAATGCACATCCTAGCGGCTGCACTGCAGCGGGGTTTGAAGCCACAATGTCCCGACTCACAGGTGAGAGTTCTCCCCATTGAACTTCAGCTACTACCCTTCCAAATACCAGAAGGGGAAAAAGATGAGAAATCGATGGTGAAACTCAATGTAGGTGGTGAGCTCGCACGATTGGTTCTGCTTATTGTGGGTAAAGATTACTTTCAAGATTCTTCACTACTGACTCCTTTCACAGACTCATGGTATAAATTGAACTTGGAAATGTATAACAGCTCTCTCAGGGTATTGATTAATATTTCCAGGACAGTCCCTCCCTTGTGGTGGCACAATGGTTAGTACTTCAAGGTTTCAGCAAAGATTTGTAGCTCAGGTTGTGGGTGACATTGTTGACTTGCTCGTTGACAGCTCGGTGAGCAAGTCAACAGCTTCAGTTACCTGCACTGTTCCCTCATAGCACTGAGGACTCCACCGTTGGGTGACTGTGTGGCATTTGCATACTGTGTGTGTGTGTGTGTGTGTGTGTGTGTGTGTGTGTGTGTGTGTGTGTGTGTGTGTGTGTGTGTGTGTGTGTGGATTCTGCCAGGTGCTCTGGTTCCCTCTCATGGCCCAAAGATGTACAGATTAGGTTGATTAGTTGTGCGATAGTGTCCAGGGAGGTGCGGACTAAGTGGATCAGCCATAGTAAATACAGGGATAGGATAGGGGCCTGGGTTTGGGTGGGAAGCTCTTTGCAGGGTCTTTGCAGACTTGATGGGCTAAACAGCCTCTTGCCACACTGTAGGGGCTCTATGATTCGACCTCATTTGTGATCTGTAGTCCTTTTTAACCAGAATGGTCAGATCGCACATCTGGTTCAAACTAGCAAAACAATGCCAGAACGAAATCTTTTGGACAGTACTGTCTTTCAATTTTAAAAAATGCAGTCCTCGTGTAGGCACCAAGTCCTTCTCGAGAGTTTAATGTGGTGCACAGGAGACAATACGAGAAGGTAATTAGCTTGTTTCAGGTTCAGGGAATCTGTGACGTAACACAGTCTGCTGCACAAATTAAGAAATGACCCGAATTTCCAAATGCAAATAAGACCAGCTCATTTGTACATTCCTGGCAGACTGCTTTAACTCGAGGCCTGCTTGTTTTGCCCCAAATCTCATTATTGCGACATGAGAAAGAGCCCTTTTTGACAGAAGAAAGCTCATCGCTCCTCAATGCTTTTTCTGACATCAGGAATACAACTTATTTTTATTTGAGTTAAAGAAATTCTCATTAATACTAGTCCCCACTCGAGTGGCAAAGACAAGCTTCAGCATAATTTGCATCAGCTCACTAGGGTCCTGGGCTAGACTATTTATAACCACAGGGCTGAATTTTACAAGAAATTGCCAAAGTGTCAGCTTTGGTGAGTTTACGGCCACAAGCATGAATGGGAGGGTGAACTGTGACGAGAATATAGAGACGCTGCAGTGTAACATGAAACATGAGCAAATGGATAGCAGATGAAATATAATATGGATGAACAGGTATTAAAAACATGAAGGCAGATTATTATCTGAATGGTGGAAAGATTGGGTAATCCTGGGTGTCCTTTTAGACCAGGCACTGAAAATTAGCATAAGTGCAGCAGGCAGCGAAGAACGCAAATGGTATGTTGGTTTTCACAGCAAGAGGATTCAAGTACAGGAGCAGCGATATCTTGCTGCAATTGTACAGAGTCATAGTGGGACCGCATCCAGAGTATTATGTGCAGTTTCGGCTTTATTGGAGGAAGGTTGTTCTGGCTATGGAGGGAGTGCAGTGAACATTGTGCCAAATGATTCAGGGATGGCAGGACTGACACAAGAAGAGATACTGGATAGAGGACCATATTAATTGGGGAGTGGTCTCATTGGAACCCTACACAGGACTGGATAGGATAAATGCAGCAAAGATGTTCCCAGCGGTGGGAGAGTCCAGATCTAGGAGTCACAGTTTAAGGATACAGGGACCACTCAGTATGGAGCTGGAAGAACACAGCAGGCCAGGCAGCATCAGAGGAACAGGTAAGTTGACGTTTTGGGTCAGATCCCTTGTTCAGAAGTGGGAGAGGGGGAAAAGAACTCAGAAATAAATAGAGAGAGGAGGGGTGGGGCTGCGGAAATTGGTGGGATGGTGATAGGTGATTGCAGGTAGGGAGTTGTGGGTATAGGTCAGCGGGATGGGAGGGGTGGTTAGGTAGGAGAAAAGAGAGACAGGTTGTGTCAGGTCAGGGGGGCTGGGTATGAGAGGGAAGTTTGGATGTGGGATGAGGCCGGTCATGGGGAGATATTAAAATTGGTGAATTCCATGTTTCGGCCACCGTGCTATAGGCTTCCGAAGTAGAATTCTCTCCATTTCTGAAAGAAGGGTGTCGATCCGAAACGTCAACTTTCCTGCTCCTCTGATGCTGCCTGGCCAGCTGTGTTTCTCCAGCTCAACACTGTGTTGTCTCTGACACCAGCATCTGCAGCTCTTGCTATTTCTTAAGGATACAAGGTCAGTCATTTAGGACTGAGATGAAGAGAAATTGCTACACGTAGAGAGTAGTGAGCCTGTGGAATTCTTTGCCACAGAAGACAGTCGCTAGGTTACTGCTGTCATATTGGGAATTGTTGCTGTCTAGTTTCTATCCTCTGGGTTAGCAAATGGGAAACTAAAATCAATAAGGTGAGATTAGCTAATGATGAGATGTTAATACATGTTCAAACATGCAAATAGGCCAATTGTCACTCACTATTGAGAGTCTCATCTTGCCGTTCAATATTTGGTTACAAAATGGAATTTCTTTACTCGCAAGAAGCTCTTCACTGTCCATCTCCCATGGTTTTCCCAACATTCCTACCAATGCACCCTTCATTCTGTGCCTGGTGAGATTCTGCCCATTGGCTTTAGGTGCAAGGCTGACACTGGGTTCAAGGAGTTACAAGGTTTGAAGGAACTCTGGTCTTGGGACTTGTTCCATTGTGTAGGAGAGTTGGTCTGGCTTATCTTGTTTTCAGAGACATTTTCTACCTTTGCCATCACTCCAGGAATGCCCTGGAGTCTCCGAGAATTACAAATTAATCTTTTGGAAATGAGTGCGAGCAAAGAATCAGGAGAAAACTCATGGAAGCATTACGACCATGTATTTTTTTTTCATTTTGTTGAACACAACTGCTCAATAATTCTAAGTGGCATTGGGGAATAAAGTGCTATATGGCAGTACTGGGTAACTGAGCAGATTTGGTAACCCTGTCATTCCACTGCACCTCCCCCCATCTCTTCCCTTGGTGGATGGATGCAATTTGGATGACTGGGGTGACCTGAAAACCCTGAAGGTCAGCCCTAGGGATTTGGGATGGAGAAGAGGATATACTAAGGTAGTTCTGCATCAGAAACAGAATGTTCATTCATCTTACTTAGAAAGATTGAAAATTCGAGCAGGACGAGGCCCTTCAGACCTTTAAGCCAGCTCTACCAATAAACTTGATCACAACTGGTCATCCAACTCAGTTCCCTGTTCCCGCTTTGCCCCCATACTTTTTACTCCTTTAGTCTGAACAACTATATCCAACTCCTTCTTGAAAGCATTCAACATTTTGGCCTCAAATGCTATGTGTCGCAGAGAAATCCACATGCTCACCGCTCTCTGGGTGAAGATATTTCTCTTCGTTTCAATCTACCTTGTATCTTCAAATTATGACCTCAACTGTGATATTTCTCCTGATAGGGTAAATACATATTTTTCTCCTCCGTTCCAGGAGAAAGGAACACCCCAAAAGAAACAATCTTGTAGCAGAGAGAGAGCGAGAACTCAAACTTTCTGTTACAGCAGAAAGAGACAGCAGTATCTATCATCTCCAACAGCCAGCTCTAAACCCCAAATGAAAGCAAAACTAAAACATGTGTGACACTAAAACCTGTCTGTGAGCTTGAACTCAGACCCTTCCTCCCTCTTAAAGACATTTTACTATCACACTTTCATTAAACTTTCCCCTGTATTTACATGCAGTCTTGAACGACACACTCACACCTTCACTTTCAGGAAGCCTAATGCCTTTTTTGACTTCCAACAATGTTGTCCTTTTCCTCAGTGGGAAGACTTTAATTTAGAACTTTACAGCACAAAACCACCTGGCAACCACTTAGAAACCGATGTCCATTTCAAGCCCACCGACTCCCACAGCTACAGAGAATACACCTCCTCCCACCCACCTTCCTGCAAAAATGCCGTCCCCTATTCCCAATTCCTTCGCCTCTGCCACATCTGCTCCCAGGATGAGGCATTCCACTCCCGAATGTCTCAAATGTCCTCGTTTTCAAGGACTGCAACATCCCCCCCTCAGTGGTCAAAAATGCCCTCGACCATGTCTCCTGCATTTCCCGCATCTCATCCCTCACACCCCCTCCTCGCAATAACAACCAAAACAGGATCCCCCTTGTCCTCACATACCACCCCACCAACCTCTGAATCCAACGCATCATCCTCCTGCACTTCCACCATCTGCAATCTGACCCCACCACCAAAGACATTTTTCTCTCCCCACCCTTATCTGCTTTCCAGAGGGACCACTCTCTCCCTCGTCCACTCCACACTCCCCTCCAGCCCCACCACCCCCGGCACTTTTCCCTGCAACCGCAGGAAGTGCTACACCTGTCCCTACACCTCCCTCGTCACCCCCATCTCAGGCCCCAAGAAGATATTTCACATCAAACAGATGTTCACCTGCACATCTGCCAATGTGGTATACTGCATCCGCTGTACCCGTTGTGGCCTCCTCCACATCGGGGAAACCAAGCGGAGGCTTGGGGACCACTTTGTGACACACCTACGCTCGGTTCGCACTAAACAACTGCACCTTCCAGTCGCGAACCGTTTCAACTCCCCCTCCCACTCCTCAGACGACATATCCATCCTGGGCCTCCTGCAGTGCCACAACGCTGCCACACGAAGGTTGCAGGAACAGCACCTCATATTTCGCTTGGGAGCCCTGCAGCCCAATGGTATCAATGTGGACTTCACAAGCTTCAAAATCTCCCCTCCCCCGACCATATCCCAAAACCACCCCACTTGTCCCTGCCTCCCTAACCGTCCTTCCTCCCACCTATCCCCTCCTCCCACCTCAAGCCCCACCCCCATCTCTTACCTACCAACCTCATCCCACCCCCTTGACCTGTCCATCCTCCCTGGACTGACCTATCTTCTCCCTACCCCCTCACCTGCACTCACCTTTACTGGCTCCATCCCTGCCTTTTTGACTTGTCTGCCTCCTCCCCACCTATCCTCCCCTCTATCCATCTTCTATCTGCCTCTGCCTCTCTCCCTAGTTATTTCAGAATCCCCTTCCCCTCCCCCATTTCTGAAGAAGGATCTAGACCCGAAACATCAACCTTCCTGCTCCTATGATACTGCTTGGCCTGCTGTGTTCATCCAGCTCTACACCTTGTTAGCACAGAAACAATGCAACATTTTCAGAAATACAAGCAGTTCCACACTTTCTTCCCAGCCGACACTGAGGGCTTTTGTTTCTGTACCAAATACATATCCAATCGCCTTTTGAAACTTTTTATTGAAGTGACTTCCACAAGACTTTCTGGCAATGTGTCCCAGATCACCACAGTCCACTGTGAAAAAGAGCTGGCTTAATGTTTTTTTCCCCATGTCCTTTGGTCAATTATCTTTAGCCTGTATCCTCTATTTACTGATCCTTCTGATAGTGAAAATAGTTTAACTAAATAAACCCCTCATGATTATCCTCTCAACATTCTGCCTGACGAGAACAATCTGCGCATTTTTAGGTCCTCCATAAAGCAAGTGCTGTCCACTTCTTCCATCATGTGACCTCTAGATACACCATTGCCAACTGATAATTTTATCTCCTTCGCTTAAGTATCTTGACAACAATAAAGAAACCTTGTACTCATACACTTCAGTACCATTAGAATGGGTTTAATTCCCAAGTAATTACAGTTAAACCATCTAAAATAATTATTATTAATTCCATGCATTAAAATTGTACTTTATAATCATCATTGTGTTGAGCTCTGTATTCAAGTGATAAATGCAATTATTCAGAAAGACATTAAAAATCACATCACAAAGTGCTCCGCATGCAGTGAATTACTTTGAAGAGCATTAGCAAGCAGAGCAAGGACCCACAAGCAGTAAAGAGGCCACACAGCCATTTAATCTGCTTTTGTTGATGCCAGCAGAGAAATTATATCTGGTCATAAAATCTTCTGGATCTCATTGCAAAAAGAAATGCTGGAAGGTCAACCTTGTGTAGGCAAATGAGGCTTCAGTGAGGATGGAATCCTTGACTATACAATACTCCCCCAGTACCATACAGACCTGGCAGTAGGCATGATGTACCCAAGCTTTTTTAATTTAATCCAGAGGCAAGAGCGATCCCAAATGAGTGACAGCTGACTTCTCCATTAAGTGGTTGCTTTTGTTCAGTCTGGTGGAGTTATATAGCACAGAAACAAGTCCTTCGGCACAGCGTGTCCAGGCCAACCAACAAACTCCAAACAGCCCAGAGCGTCATAGAGAGTCCTGCAATAAGGGCTGGTGTCCCTGAAAAGCCAGCAATGTTGAGTCTCTGACAAGCGGCTTAGTGCCGCTCTGTCTTTGCCTCCGTGCATGAGTCAGATGCCAGTTGTGGTTCAACACTTAGCAATTCCCCCTTGAATTCAGAAAGTCATGGATTCATACGTCACTCCAGAGCCTTGAGAGTGAATGCTGACAAGTTAATGCAGAGCTGAGACATTTGGCAAGCATTAATGATAATTCTAGCAGGTACAACAATAATATGAAACAGGGCCATCTGGAAACAAGGGTAAGAAAAACTGAATGTCATTCTAAGATCACTTGGAATCCAACATTTTACGTTGTCAACATTTTCCAGCAGCTCTCGCTCAAAAATGTAAAGAATAGAACAGAATAGAAATTTATTGTCACATGTATTTTTACATGAAAAATACAATGAGAAGTTTTATAAGCCACTCTGCCAAGGTGCCGACATCAATGATAGAAGTCATACATAACAATAAAAACAGTAGAATTAAAGCAACATTCACACAGTTCAGCTAACTGGTCCCAGGCTCAGGGAAAGCCAATTAAAGAATGATGCAATATCCTGAAGACACAGGAAGGCCGGAAGCCTTCACCGAAGATGGCTGCCATGCCATGCCAAGACCACCACTCTGGATGAGACTGCCTGTTGGAGCGCTGAAATATCTAGATGCTGAAGGTGAAGAAGACCTCCACACAAGGATGAGGCCTCTATTCCAGGACAAGGCTGTCATACGGGGAGACTGCTGTGCTGGACCGAGACCACCTTTCTCCACCTTCAGGCCTAGCCGCGGACCCGGACCCTCAGCCTAGCCTACTAGTCAGGGCCGGGGGAGTCACCCCAGGACTGTTCCTCGTTCACTGGGAGACCCCAGGCAATAGGTGGAGCCATATCTGGCTTGTCTCAGTGTAGCTGCCACTGCCACCAATGGGCTCCTCCTTCACCCACCACTCTCCAGGCTTTAAAGAAAAGCAAACAAAAAGAAAAGAGAAAAAAAGGAAAGAAGAGAAAGTAAAAAGAAGAATAAAAGGCAAGAAAGCCGATAGGAGTGGATGAGACCTGGGCTCCGTACTCTGTCATCATCTTGAAAACGAAAAGACCGTCTCCACCTGAATTGAATTCAGGGGGCATTGATGAGACCACAGTTTGGAGCACTGTTCACAGACATTGCTGAACTTATTTAAGGATGAGTTTAGATATGTTGGAGTCAGTTCAGAGAAAGTTTACCCAACTAATAATGGAAATGTGTGGGATGCTTCATGAGGAAAGATTGGTAAGATTAGGCTTTGTATCCATTAGATCTACAAGAGCAAAAGCCAAGTGATTGATACCAGATCGTGAGGGGATCTTGACATCGTAGCCATGGAGAAGTAATTTCTTCTTGTGGAAGGGCCTGGAACCAGGGCTCACTTTTGTAAAAAATTATTCATTCATGGGATGAGGGCATTGCTGGTTAGGGCAGCATTTATTACCCAACGGTAATTGCCCAGAGAGCAGTTTAGAGTTCCTGTGGGTCTGGAATCACATATAGGACAGACCAGGTAAGAAACGTCTTCAGCCAGAGAGTGGTGAATCTATGGAATTCACTGCCACAGAAGGCTGTGGAGGCCAAGTCATTGAGTACATTTAAGACTGAGATAGATAGGTTCTTGATTATCAAGGGGATCAAGGGCCGCAGGGAGAAAGCAGGAGAATGGGGTTGAGGTACTTATCAGCATTATTGAATGGCGGAGCAGACTTGATGGGCTGAATGGCCTAACTTCTGCTCCTATGTCTTATGGTCTTATGATCTTATGGTAAGGATGGCAATTTCCTTCTTTAAAGGACATGAGTGAATCAGATGGATTTTTTCACCCAACAATGGATTCACAGTAATCATTAGATTCTTAATTCCAGATGTTTGTTGGGTTCAAATTCCATCATCTGCCATGGCAGGATTTAAACCCGGGTCCCTCGGACATTATCTGGGTCTCTGGATTAACAATCCAGTAATAATACCACTAGGCCATCGCCTCCCTTGAGTCCTGCTGTTACATTATAAATTCATAGAATCCCTACAGTGCAGATAGAAGCCATTCAGCCCATTGAGTCTGCACCAATATTCTGAAGAGCATCTCAGCCAGACCTTCAACTCAACCCCACCCTATCCTCATAACCTTGCAATTCCATAGCTATTCCACCGAGCCTGCACATCGCTGGAGACTATGGGCTATTTAGCATGGCCAAACCACCTAACCTGCATATCTTTGAATTCACATGTCCTTATGTTCACATGATCAATAATGCACAGAAGCAATTGTTTGAGGTGGCAAACAAAAGATTCTCTGAATATGATACAGCTCCAACCTCATCACACAAAGAAATTTAATAAAAATTGTCCACTTACATGGTAGCAACAGAAAGCATGACCATGACCCTCACATAAAGACACAACTCATGTACTTCAGAGAAGAAAATCTAATGTCTTTTACCCAGTTTGGTCTTTACATGGCTTTTAGAATATAAAAAAAAAAATTCTGAATATATGACTCAGAAGCACCGGCTGTAAAGAAAGAAACAAGTCAATGATTTTTCATCAGGAGTACCTGTGACTTTTAATAGCACAATTCATATTCCTCTAGAGCAATTGAAATATGGCCAAAGTCTAAGAACACTGTAAAATGTTTAAAAATGATTAAAAGGGCTCAATTTGGAAAATGGAGAAACAAGGTTTGCCAGATAGAAACCAGGATTTCATAAAATGTGGTCAATGTTCCCATTTTTTGATCAACTCTTGAGAGCAGTTGAGACTAAACCACATGTGAAGTCACATGTAGATCAGACCAGAGATGGATGGTAGATTTCCTTCTCAAACAGGATAGTGTGAACGATATGGTAATCATGAATGCTCTTATGCATAAGAACATAAGAAATGGGCATAGGAGTAGGCCATTTGGATCCTCAAGCCTGCTAAGTGTTCAAATGCCCAGATGCTCACCATTACTGAGATGAGCTTTCAATTCCAGATTTCTTTCAGAATTAATTTCACCTACATTCCAGCAGCTACTCTGCTGGGATTCGAATCCATGCGCCTCAGAGCCTTAGGTGTTGAAGTAAAATTGCAGGCATGATCTGAATGAATGTCAGGCTTGAAGGGCTGAATGGCGTGTTCCACCTCCAATTTCTTATAAATTATACCGTAAGGGCCAGCGATACAGGGGATTGTTCTCCTCTCAGCAGAGAAAGTTCAGAGAGAATTACTGGACGCTTTTGAAATCATAAAACGGCTTTATAAAATAAATAGGCAGAAACTGTTTTGACCTGCAGGAGAGTCAATAGGAGAGCTTATGGATTTAAGATAATCGGCAAAAGAAGCAGAGGGGAGTTTCAGGTTTTTTTTAAACATACCAAGTTTCTGTAATCTTGAATGCACTGCCTGAAAGTGTGAAATAACAACACAACCAAAAATAGATTCAACGCTCATTCATATCATTGCTGGGACCTTGCTATGGTTGCCTGCATACAGCTATTCAAAGTAAATCATTACAGTGATATGGTTTTAATTTCTTCTGGACAGTTGCATTTATCACATGAATACGAAGCTCAATACAATGCTTCCATGATGATTATAAATTTTAATGCACAGAATTAACAATAATTGTTATCGATGGTTAGACTCTAATTACTTGGGAATTAAGCTAACTTTAATGATAGCACTGAAGTGTGTGAGCACACTGTTTTCTGTCATTGTTATCACAGCCTAGAAGTAGAATGTAGAAGTAAAAAACGAGGGTCTTTTTGTCCTCTGGGGTGAGCCTGAATTATTAATGTCAGCACATTGTTTCAAAAAAGAAGGTTTTGTGGTCTCTCTGCCTCTGAGCAGATCCAAGGTTCGTGTCTCACTCCAAGACTTAGAGTCATTGAGTCATCAAGCAAAACAAACAGACCCTTCAGCCTAACACATTCATGCCAACCAGGTTTCCCAAATGGAACTAGTGCCATTTGCCTATATTTTGCCCATATCCCTCTAAACCTTTCCTATCCATGTATCCGTCCAAATGTTTTCTAAATGTTGTAATTGTACTCGTCTTTACCACTTTCTCTGGCATTCGTTCCAGATACGCACCACTCTCTGTGTGAAAAAGTTGTCCAACAGGTCCCTTTTAAATCTTCCCCCTCTCACCTTAAAGCTATGCTGTCTAGTTATGCCCTCTCACCTTAAACCCTTTCTCTTTTCACCTTAATCATGAGATGGCAAGCGAAAGCCTGTACATCATGTGGTCAAACACGTTGAGTATTAATCCACAAATCATTCCATCACACACCAATACAGGTGATGAGCTGGGGGCCTGGTCAGCCAATTGATGGAAAAGGTATTAGAACATCAACCATCACAATCCAATACTCCAGACCGCAGCAAACATACAAGCTATGAGCTTTAACACATTACCACCACAACATCATAAAAGAAAGAGGAGAGTTGAACCTGGTTTCTTGGAAAAATTTAACCCTCAGTCTACATTGGATTATCCACTCATTATCACATTGCTGTTTGTAGGGGCTTTCTTTGGTCAAATTGGTTACACTGTGTTACGCTATGCAACAACAACACCATGATAATTTGTCTTTGTCCTGGGGGAAAGAAAGGTACTGCAGAGGAATGTAAGACTTCTAAGTCCTTTTTCAATATAGGTGCTGAGGCGTAGTTCCCTGGCTATTAGCTGACAGACTCTGTGCCTGAGCACAGCACCTTTACTATTCACCCGACAATGTCTTGTCTCCCAGAAAAGAACTGGAGCATTACAGTCAGAGGCAGAAATCTAGGCTGATACATCCTCTCGCCTCACTCACTCAGGGATAACTTGCCTACTATCCCAGTGATTCTGAAATATCTCATTTCGTAACTTATTCATTGCATCCTGTGCTCAGATGTGACAGCTTCTGATATCTTCAAAGCCTTTAAGTTAGGCACCGCAAACCATCAATCACAAGTTGAGATTGCACTTCAATGCCATCTGCTTATAAATATTTATGTGTCACTCAACAGTATGTTTGTTTTAAAAATGCATCAAAATTGCACACATGCCAATGGAATGGTTTTCTAAAAGCTCCCAGGTAGAATACGCATGTGAAATATATATTTAATCTCTGTACAGCTGCTCCCTCCAGTTTGCCTAATTGTAGTCATGTATACAAATCATTATACCATTTAGTTAATCGATACTAAACAAAACCGGGCCACACTGGTGTCAATTTCACTTTTGACTACAATAATCCAAGCATTTCACCTGCTGGAGCCATTTAAGTGCACTACATTTGGATTCATTGACCAGACAGCGAGTCTGATGTTTGCAATCCCACTAATTTGCCTTGGCCTAAACTTTTATGTTCTTGTCTTTGTTTTCAAATCCCCCATCTTTCTCTATCTCCTTAAGATCACCCAATCCTTCCAGATTCCTCTACACCTCTAATTCTGGCATTTTGTACCATTCCCCATCTTCCTGACCCTTCAGTTTATTTTATTTATTTCTGTCACATGCACTGAGATACAGTGAAAAGTATTGTTTTGCATTCTAATCATACCTTACATATGTGCATCAGGGTTATAGAACAGCGTTGGTTCTCCATTCCTGACTGTGCTAACAGAGCCTTGACCCCAAGATTCAGGCTTTCCTTCCCTAAAAGTCTCCATCGCCCAGCCCCATTTCGATATACATCTTAAGTTCTTACTCTCTGATTAAGCATTTTTTGTCATCTGTTCTAATAACTCTTCACATGGCTCAGTCTCAAACATTGGCATTGTTTCTTTTCTAAATTCATTCATGGGGTGTGGTGATTGCAAGTTAGGCATTTATCGCTCGTCCCTAATTGATATTAGTTAAAGCTCAGCCACATTGCTATGGGTCTGGAGTCACATGTGGGCCAGCCTGGGAGATTTCCTTCCCTAAAACACATTAGTAAATGCGACGGGTTCTTATGACAATAGACACATGGTCAGCATTAGGCTAGCTGTTCCAGATTTTTAATAAATTCAGATTTCACTATCTGTCATGGTGGGATTCAAACCAATGACTCCAGAACATTTGCTTGGGATTCTGAATTACTATCCAAGTGACATTAGCGACTTGCATTTCTGATGAAGGGTCTAGGCCCGAAATGTCAAGTTTTCCTGCTCCTATGATGCGGCTTGGCCTGCTGTGTTCATCCAGCCCCACACCTTGTTATCTTAGCCACTAGCTATTGACTACCTCCCCCTGTAAAGTGCCTTGGGCCATTTCACTGCATTCAAGGTGCTATACAGATCTTAATTCTTATCGCTGTTGCTTCAAACTGATGTTGTGAATTAGGACTTACTAAGTTAGTGTATGGTGTATGGAAGATTTCCTAAATGGGTTACTATAGGCCTACATTCCAGTTTCATGTGAACTTACGTGATATGACATTGTTCATTTCACACATGATCAACAACTATATTTAAAGTAAATAGATAATGCGTTTCTACTCTAGAATAGAATAGAAATTTATTGTCATGTGTGTTTTTATGTGAAAACTAGAGTGAAAAGTTTTATAAATCATCCCAACACAGCACCGACATCAATGACAATAATCATACATAATTATTAAAAACGTAAAAAAAAAGTTCATCACAGTTCAGTTAATGTCTCCTGGGTTTGAGGAAAGCAGGTTTATGAATGATAGAATAGCCTGGAGATGCAGTCTGAATGATACCATCATGCTACAAATACTACAAATCCCTGGGATCTATATGCTCCAGTGAAGATATTAAGCTTTCATGCTTCTATATACTTTCTAATCAACCTGTTCAGAGATGATATTATGCACTTCTGGAACAGTTGGAACTTAAACCTTTGGTTCAGAGGTAGGGATACCGCCAGTTCAGCACCATTGCCCCCTCTCAATCTTCTCAACTCAACTGAATGAAGGCCCTAAGCTTTCCTCATGGAACAAAGTTTTCATCCCAGAGCTCAGTCGACAGAGCTTTCTCTGCATTGCTTTGAATGCAATTATTTCATTGTTTAAGGGCAGGTACCAAAGCTGTACACCAAATCCCCGCAACAAAACTTCCCAGTGGTCCTTCCCTAATGGACTCATTGTGGGGTCTCCAGCCAGTGGGCAAGACTCCATCATGAACATTAAACTCTAATCACTGCCTTCATGATTAGTCATTAAACTCAAACCTTGTCTGCTTTTTCAGGTAGATGTAAAGTGGCCCATTCTCCCCAGTGCCCTGGCCAACAGTCGATCAACATCATTAAGCATAGGCATAACATCCCAGCTTGTGGGATCTTGCTGTGTACAAGTTGCGCAGTACCTTGGGACATCCTGTCGTCATGACCTGCTATGTCAATGCATGTTATTCCTTCCTATTGTTCTTGTTTTAGATATATGGGTTGATGTTAATGTTGCAACAGTGAGCACAGGAACAGGCCACAAACAAGCCAACATGTTAAAAAGCCGAGCGTAATTTCATGACAATTAACTTACTTCACATGTGCGATCAGGAATGAGTAATAAGTGGTTACCCAGTCAGTGCTGACCATGTTCACAGCAACATAAAAACATAGAAAATATGTGCAGGAGTAGGCCTTTGAGCCTGCACCACTATTCAATATGTGGAGGTACTGGTGTTGAATTGGGGGTGCGCAAATTCAAAAATCACACGACACCAGGTTATAGTCCGAGATAACCAGCATGGGGCTGGATGAACACAGCAGGTCAAGCAGCATCATAGGAGCAGGAAAACTTGACGTTTCGGGCCTAAACCCTTCATCAGAAATGGGGGAGGGGAAGAGGGTTCTGAAATAAATAGGGAGAGAGGGGGAGGCGGATAGAGGATGGATAGAGGAGAGGATAGGTGGAGAGGAGGCAGACAAGTCGAAGAGGCGGGGATGGAGCCAGTAAAGGTGAGTGTAGGTAGGGGGGTAGGGAGGAGATAGGTCAGTCCAGGGAGGACGGACAGGTCAAGGGGGCGGGATGATGTTAGTAGATAGGAGATGGGGGTGTGGCTTGAGGTGAGAGGAAAAACAGGTTAGGGAGGTGGAGATGAGCTGGGCTGGTTTTGGGATGCGGTTGGGGGAGGGGAGATTTTGAAGCTTGTGCCAACAGGTTTATTTGAAATCACAAGCATTCGGAGCGCTGCTCCTTCATCAGATGCAGGGAGAGAGGGCACACAGACACAGAGTTTATAGGCAGAGATATTAAAGGGTCATACAACTGGTGTGAATGGAGTGAACAAACATTAAATGGCTGATAGAGAACTCCGTTAGAAAGGAGACACAAGTTTCAATTGATTAAGATGCAAATTCCAGAATCTGTTTCAAGTCGCTGTCCCGAGATAATTAAAGGTTTTACCAGTGTCTGCCTAACATTCCAAGCTTCAATCAGGTAGAGATACAAAAGGTGACATCTCAGGTCAGACAATGAACTATAGTTGTGAGGCATCATTCAGAATCTGTCTCCGGGTTATAACCTGGAATTAGGCTGGTTTCATTCCGAAAGCATGCAGTTATAAAATGCTACACTGACTGACTGTGACTACAAATTGTGTGTTTTTTGAACAAAATAGAATGTATCTACAAATGGACAAACATCTCGGATGACGTGATGGTCACATGTGGGAACACCACCCATCAAGTACAGGGCAGATACTAGTGTGACTTGGCCAATGTTGTCTCCCTCTTATTTTGCAGGCAAGGATGCCCCGAAGCATGGTATATTGGCGAGATCATGCAGATCCTGCAAAAATGGCTGAATGGACACTGTGCAACAATTGCCAGAAGGAGTGTTCCCTCCCAGTCCGGGACCACTTCAGTGGTCAGGGGCATTCAGCCTCCAATCTTCAGGTAAGCATCCTCTGAGGAGGATTTCGGTTTATATGCAACAATGCAGAATCGCCGAGCAGAGACTGATAGCCAAGATCCGTACCTGTGAAGGCAGCTTCAACCATAATCTTGGGGTCATGTTGTACTACAGGTGACCCTACCACATTGTTCTGTATCTGTTAAATCTTCCTTACTGTCCTGTTTCGACAGCATCACCTGTCTCACAAAATAAAAATCAAAAGAACTGTGGACACTACAAATCAGGAAGAAAAACAGAAATTGCTGGAAAACCTCAGCAGGTCTAGCAGCATCTGTGAAGAAAAAAATCAGTGTTGACATTTCGGGTCCAGTCACCCTTCCTCAGAAGACGTTTTCCAGCAACTTCTGCTTCTGTCACCTCTCTCTCTGTCTCACACACACACACTCTCTCACACACAAACACACGCGCACTCTC
>JAHRHZ010000273.1:13968824-13988522 GCA_024137785.1 Ginglymostoma cirratum | reverse complement strand
CACACACACACACACACACACACACACACACACACACACACACACACACACACTCTCACACACTCTCACACACACTCTCACACACTTTCACACATACACTCACACACACACACGCAATCTCTCTCTCTCACACACACACACACAAATTTATGGGATGAATCATTTCATCCAAGATGTTTGTCCATTTGTAGATACATTCTATTTTGTTCAAAAAACACGCAATTTGTACTCAAAGTCAGTCAGTGTGGCATTTTATACATTCCAGCTTTCAGAATAAAACCAGCCTAATTCCAGGTTATAACTCGGACACAGATTCTGAACAATGCCTCACACCTGCAGTTCATTGTCTGGCCTGAGATGTCACCTTTGTATCTCTGCCTGATTGAAGTTTGGAAAGTTAGGCAGATACTGATAAAACCTTAATTATCTCAGGACAGTGACTTGAAACAGATTCCGGAATTTGCATCTTAATCAATGGAAACTTGTGTCTCCTTTCTAACGGAGTTCTCTATCAGCCATTTAATGTTTGTTCACTCCATTCACACCAGTTGTATGACCCTTTAATATCTCTGCCTATAAACTCTGTGTCTGTGTGCCCTCTCTCCCTGCATCTGATGAAGGAGCAGCGCTCCGAATGCTTGTGATTTCAAATAAACCCGTTGGACTATAACCTGGCGTTGTGTGATTTTTGACCATGGCTGACCATGCAATCCCAGTCTCCCACTCCCACCTTCTCCCCATACCTCTTGATCCCTTTAGCTGCAAGAGCCATGTCCAACTCCCCCTTGAACCTATCTAATGAACTGGCCCCAAAAGCTTTCTGTGGGGGATAATTCCACAGGTACACAACTCTCTGAGCAAAGAAATTCTTCCCCATCTCAGTCCTGTATCCCTTACCCTAATTAGAAAAAAAAACTAACATATGGCAATAATGACTGAAATGCTGGTTAGCTCATTTGAATGGATAGCTGGCTTCCAATACTGGCTAATGCCAGGAGCATGAATTCAGTTCCCACATGGGCTAGGTTACTATGAAGCACTTTCTTGCTCTTCCTTACCTGAGGTATGGTGACTCTCAGATTAAACCACCATCAATAATGAGGGAGCAAATCTAAGACGGCGGTGACTTTACCTTTTAGTGAATTAAATTGTAAAATTCCTCACTGTGTTTAATGCTTCAGCTAACTTTCAAGAATAAATGGAAAATATTTTTTGAATAATCCGGTGTCCGCTACACTACAAAGATATCCATTTAACATGGCTGATCCCAGGATTTTGCTGCAGAGGCAGGTTTAATTCAATAATCGGAGCAACGACAAAAGTCATTGTGATATTTTTTAAGAGATAAAAGGTACTGCAGATGCTGGAGAATCCGAGATAACAAGGTGTGGAGCTGGATGAACACAGCAGGCCAAGCAGCATCATAGGAGCAGGAAAACTTGACGTTTCGGACCTTCTGATGAAGGGTTTAGGCCCGAAACGTCAAGTTTTCCTGCTCCTATGATGCTGCTTGACCTGCTGTGTTCATCCAGCCCCATGCGTGATATTTTTTAACACTGCTTATTTGAGGCTGGTCTTGAAAAGATTTCAGGTTGGATAGGAATCCATTATTCTTCTCTTATGTTTGGAGGCCATTCAATGGTGATGGCATTGCCATTGTGATTACTTTTTATTTCTGATACCAACTTTAGATGTAATTCTCTGAAATTGAAGGCGAGAGAGAGAAAAAGGGATCATGTTGCCTCTTTGAATTGAATGAGGAGATTAGAGAATAACATACTTGCAGGAAATAGCTTATGTGTACAAAATAATATCACAAAATAATATAATTTGTAGAGATATGCACTAGAGACATGGAAATTGCAGCAAAAGACATCCCCACTATTGTAATTTACCTCTCGTGTCAGCCCTGACTCAATGTGTAACAATTTCACAGCTTGGTCCGAGGATGGGGGTCTTCAAACCTGTCTCATCTGATTTTTATTTATTTACTCATGGGACATGGGTATCGCTGGCTGGCCTAGCATTTATTGCTCATCCCTAGTTGCCCTTGAGAAGGTGGTAGTGAGGTGACTTCTTGAACTACTGCAGTCCACCTGCTGTGAGTTGACCCACGATACCACTAGGGAGGGAACTCCAGAATTTGGACCGAGAGAAAGGGAAGGAATGTCAATATATTTCCAAGTCAGGTTGGTCACTGGCTTGGAGGGGAACTTGCAGGTCATGCTGTTCACAAGTATCTGCTGCCCTTGTCCTTCTAGATGGGAGTGGTTGTGGATTGGAAGGTGCTGTCCAAAGACCTACGGTGAATTTCTGCAGTGTATCTTGTAGATAGCACACACTGCTGCTACTGGTGGTGGTGGGAATGGATACTTGTAGATATGATGCCAATCGAGTGGGCAGGTTTGTTCTAGATGGTGTCAAGCTTCTTGAGTGTTGGTGGAGCAGGAGCCGTCCAAGCCAGTGGGAAATATTCCATCACATTCCCAACTTATGCCTTGTTGATGGTGGACAGGCATTGGGGAGTTAGGAGGTGAGTTACCACTGCAGTATTCTTAGTGTCAACACATTTGAACAGACCATCAAGTCTGAAACTGTGGTCCAGCACTGAGGGCTGGTAAGTTGTTGGTGGTGCTCTCGATTTGGCACCAAGCTGTCTTTCCTCTTGGATATGTGTAGATTTGGTCATGTGACTTTAGGAAGATGAGTTGTTCCCAAAATCCAGGTCAATATTCACCCCTCAACCAATGTCATGAACAAACAATAAAAGATTATTTGGTATTATCTCACTCTTGTTCCTCCTGACCCAAAGGAAATGAGTGGGCAATGAAAACATTTAACATTTTCAAGCCATTTCACCAGTTTTCATTCTGGATCTGACATTATGGTGATCTTATAATATGTGATCCGAGGTTAAAATAGGGCCTGGGTTTGACTGCCAACTCTGAAGCTTAGCTTTTCAAAGAGATATGAAACTAATATGTCTCCAGTGCTGGTGAAATTCTCAATGATGTATCTGGGGTTATACTCTAAGACAGACGGAGTGTCAACCACATTGTAATGGATTTGGAGGCACTTGTACATCTGGCCGGGTAAGAGCCTTAATAAGCCAGATGGGTTTTTTTTTCAAAAATCAATTTGGCAGTTAACATGAGTGAAATAAGCTTCTAATTTTAAATCAAATCCAAATTCCCCTAGCCACTCTGGAGGGATTTGAGTCCATTGCCCCAGAACATTATTGTGGAGATGCAGATTGCGAGTTTAGTGATATTACTCTGATACCACCATCACATCCTATCAGTTAGATTTTTTCTAGGGGGGAGAGTGCTGACTGGTTAACACATAGTGCCACTACATCATTGTCAGTCCCTACTTTCCAAAATCCCACATTCTGATACTGATGTGTAGGACTTAGCCTTTATTGAAGACAGCACAGTGCATAGCCAACAGAATAACTCCAATCTACCAGCCCTACGTTTCTTGCTAATCAGATTACCACAATGGAATAAAACAATAATGCTGTCACCAGTCAGTAACAAAACAGCTGAAGGCCACAAACAACACTGAGTAAAAGCTAAAGTCACTGTATTCCCAGAGACAGACAACTGGTGCTGAGTTTAAGCTGAGGCATTATGTGACCCTCATCATAATCTCAGCCACTACAGGAATTGAATCCACACTGGGGCTGGTAGTCAGTACCACAAGCTGACGGAGCTAAACCCCACCGAGTGAATGGATTTGACTCAGTATCTTCCTGAGTTACAACTGACATTTCATGGGTAAGTTAAGCAGCACTTTCGAATTACACAGCTACAAGTCATCCTTTGTGAAAAGATTAAATGAATAGTGACCTCTCAGATGGCAAGTCATACTGACGAGGTAAAGCAATTGATTCAAATGACATCATTAAAATCGAACAAAATTGTCCTGTGTTTTATTATAAGAGTCTGATAATTGATCTATCCTCACTGTGCTTGATTAGTTCTGCCTGGGTGAGAACTCCGAATAAAGTTGGCAGACACCATTGAAACTCAGAGAAGTTCAGTTGTAATCTTGAGATATTTTATAATTGCAGAGATATTTTAAAATACATGGAAATAAAATGAAAACAAAAATAAACTGCTGGAAATCAGAAAAAAAATCAGAAATGAAATCAGAAATTGCTGTAAAATCCCAGCATATCTAGCAGAACAGAAGAAATGTTAACTCTGCTTTTTCCTCATGGATGCTGCCAGATCTGCTGAGTTTCTCCAGCGACTACTGTTTTTGTTTTGGAAATAGACCTGTTACCTACTTAGAAACTAATGTAGGCTTTGCGTTGCTTTGATTTATCTTTAACAGTTGGGGGTGCAAGGTTAAAGTGGGAAAATCAAATTTAAAACAACTGCTAGAACAGATGATCAAGTAATTGGGATGCCATGTCGCAAATGGGTTATCCAACAGTGATATTTGTAACTTGGAGGCCGTGAGTTCAAATACTGCAATTGCATTTTGAGAATTTGAATTCTATCCAAAAACGAAATCTGGAACTAAAAAGCTGGTGTCAGTCTATGTGAGAAAATTCCTGAATTCAGGGTCTGAGTAGTGGAAGACAGGATGATGTGGTGAAAATGGTTAATGCTACCCTTCAATGAAGAAAGTCTACAGTCCTTACTTGGCCTTTATGTGACTCCAATCCCATATCAATATGGATAAACCTAGATTTTATATTTTGCATCCTCATGCTCAAACCCTCCACCTTCCCCTTTTATCTATAGTTTCCTCCAGTTCCACAGCACCTTTCTCCCCAGCCCAACCTCATCCCACCTCCCAATCTCTGTACTGCTCTAATTCTGGCATCCTGTGCATTTCCAACTTTCATTCATCTGACCTTGGCAGCTTGCTCTGAGCATAAATTCCTTGCTGAACTTCTCCACTTCTGCTTTTTACGTCTATCCTCAAAACCTATTTTCTTTGGCCGAGCTTTTGGTCCCCTTAATGACGTAATGTCCAATAATGATCAAAGTGCCTTGTAAAGTTTATAACTACATTAACAGTCTTCAAAATTAATTCCTGGGATGTGGGCTTCTCTAGTGAGGCCAAAACATATTCCCTACCCTGACTTGTGTTTGAAAGATGTGGTGAGCTGCCTTCTTGAACTGCTGCAGTCTTTGGGGGCACACTCAGTGCTGTTAGAAATGGAGTTTCGGGATGTTGGCTTGCAACTATAGGAAAGGTGATCTATTTCCAAGTCAGGATGATGTGTAGCTTAGATGCAGCATGCAAATTGTTCCCTTCCATCCCTTGTCTTTCTCCTTCTCGGTGTTAGTATTCATGGTTTTCATAGAATCAGGAAGAAGATCCTCCAAAGAGCATCCCACCCAGACCCAAACCCCATCGCTGAAACCCTGCATTTCCCATAGATAATCCACCTTACCTACACTTCCCTGGATACTATGGGCAATTTAGCTTGGCCAATTCACCTACCCTGTCCATCTTTGAACAGTCTGGGAAATCAGAGTGCCTGGAGGAAACCCAAGCAGATACAGGGAGAATATGTAAACTCCACACAGACACTCAAGGGTGACCCCAGGTCCCTGGCGCTGTGAAGTAGCAGTGCTAACCATTGGACGACTGTGCTGCCTGGTTTGGAAGGTGCTGTTGAAGGAGGCTTGGCGAGATGTCATGTAACATCTCGTCGATGGTACAATCAGCTGTTACTGTGTGTTGGTGGTGGAGGGACCGAATGCTGGTGTACTGCTGCAGTATATACACTGCTGTCACCTGGAACAGTGGTGTACATTGTGAGTGAGCGAATGTCGAAGATTTTAGATGGAGCGCAATGTAATTGCAAATTGCTGTTGTGATTGACTTGTAACTGTGAAATGGCAAGCCCCTCAGCAGTTAAAAAATGGAGACCTATCATCAGCTCGTCAGGAATATCTAGTATGGGCATCCTGCCAGCATGCCTCATATCTCGAGGTCGTGCTTCTCCTGAATGAATGGCTGAGTTAATGACCGGAATGGTTTTCCTCCTCGATATCTTGCTGGTGATCTTGTGAACTGGAATATTTATTTAGCTTAAAACAACACATCAGACTAGAGAGGTAGCAAATCGGTCCTCGTCTACTTACTCATAATATAAATGTCAGAGCCAGTAGTTCAAGGGCATCAGTCAAAAATCAATCGCACATCCTTTCCAATATAAAAGGAGACATGGCTCTAATACTTTGTATAAAAACAAAACAACCCTCAAATGTCAGAAAATATTCACCACTCTTTGACATGAACATTTAAAAAATTTTATATATCTATGAACTATTAGACAACATTTCATCACTATGAGATGGTGACTTTTTTTTAAAGAAGATCTGTCCTAATGGTGTGTGCAAAAAAAGCGTAGTGTGGGATACAGTACAAATATAACAATGTGTAAAGTTTTTGCTGCTTGTCAAGATGGGAAGACTCTGGTGATTGTGCTGGAATGTTTGAAAAGGAGGAGGGCATTCAGTTCCTGCAGCATATGACATACCAGCTATTGGAATACGAGAGAAAGCGTCTATTTGGCTTTTTGAGTCTATTCTGTCATTCAATAGGATATTGGTTGATTTGTTTGTGTTTTAATTCCATATTTGCATGGGGAGGTGCTGATGGTGCAGTGGTAATCCTACTGAGCTAATAATCCACAAATCCCAGAGCGGCGATATGATTTCGAATCTCGCCACGGCAAATGGTGAAATCTGAATTTAATCAAGAAAAGCTCCGAATTAGAATGAGGTTTATTGTCATGTGTTCTCAAGTGCAGTGGAAGGTTTACAATGTCACCCCTCACTGTACCATTACAGGCACAAGTCTGAGACATAAAGTGAAGAAATAAAGAAAAAGAATTACAGCTCCTTACAGTGACTCATGTTATAAGTCTGAAAATATGAAATAAAATTTAAAAGATCAACAATACAGTCAGATAAACAGATTACAGTTAAACATTTCATTGCAGTAGATTGGCACAGGGGGTTTCCACACATGATCTCCCTGGGCTGACTGCTCATACCAGTCCAACAACTGTCCCCACTCCGCTCCGTGCCTCCAGCCTACGCCGCTCTGCTCACAGCGATGAAAACTAGGATAAAGAGCTAGTTTAATTGTAACTAGTATGAATTATCATAAAAATCCAATATCCTTCAGGGTGAGAAATCTGCTGTCTTCACCTAGTTTGGTCTACAAGGGGCTCCAGACTCACAGCAATGTGGTTGACTCTAACCTGCCCTATGGGCAATTAGGGATGGGCAATAAATGCTGGCCTGGCCAGAGAAACCCTCATTCAGTTAATGAATAAAAAGAATGTAGGCCGTACCAGGTAAGGATGGCAGATTTCCTTCTTTCCCCATAAAGAGATTTAATTGCTGTGTGTCTGGACAGACACACTGTGTGTCTGCTGTGTGTCATACCTCTGTTCTGGGATGAGTGGATGACTAGCCCAATAGTTTTACCACTGCACCAGAAGCACATCCCCACGCAAACATGGAATTAAAAGACAAACACACCAACCAATGTCTTACTGAATGACAGAACAGGTTCAAGGGGCCGAACGGACTTCTTCTTGGCTTTAATTTGAAGAGTTCTGGCAGACATTATTTTCATCTTTGCTCTCTCTGATGTATCCTCAGCAAATCTTTTCCAGTCGGTCACTACCTCAGAGATTCCCTTGCATGCTAATTCTATGAGCTTACACTCATTTGTTAAACCAACAATATTTGCATTGCATCAGAGGAGCAGGAGAGTTGGCTTTTTGGGTCGGGAACTTTCTTCAGAAATGGGGGAGAGGGAAGGGAGCTCAGAAATAAATAGAGAGAGGAGGGGTGGGGTTGGGGAAGCTGGTGGGATGGTGATAGGTGAGTGCAGGTAGGGAGTGGTGGGCATCGGTGGGAGGGGCGGATAGGTGGGAGAGAAGATGGACAGGTTGTGTCAGGTCAAGGAGGTGGGGATAAGGGGGAAGGTTGGACATGGGATGAGGCTGGGGGTGGGAAGATTTTAAAATTGGTGAAATCTATGTTTAGATTAGGTCAGGCAGCATTAGCTGTGTTCCTCCAGCTCCACGCTGTGTTATCTCTGACTCCAGCATCTGCAGTTCTTACTATCTCTGAATGTCTGTGTTGGCTCAGCTATATTGACTGGATGAATAAAGGCTGTGTGCCCAGAGATCATCAGTACTGGCCACTGCCTGTCTAGACACCAAGACATCTGCAGACCAGATGGTAAGATGGTAAACATTGGCAGTGACAACAGGACAGTTCTTTCACTGAACCAATGTTACAAGTGGAATCAGTCATAACTTTTAAAAGGGATAAATATTTGAAAATTAAATCTCCCAATGGGAAATGGGACATGGCAGACGAGTGTGACTGATCACAACTCTTGCAAAGGGCTGAGGGATAAGGCTTGGCCAAGAGCATGGGAATAAAACCAAGGCTCCCATAGCTAATGCACCGTCGTTTATTAACAAGATGCCTATGAATTGTTTAGAGGAACAATAAAGTAAATTGATCACATTAGTTACACCATCAAGGAGGCTGAAATGTTCATGAGTCTAAAGAAAAGAATCTTTGGAGTTAAAATAGAAAGACAGAATGAAGGAACAGGGCTGTGCAGGGCAGAGGAAAAGGGGTGAAGATCGGGGGAGGGAATATCCCAACCTGAGATGCTGCAGCTGACAGTGTAGAGAATATTGCCCTCGATGTTATTCCAGCCTTAAATTATTTTTACTCATTTGTAGGACATGGGCGTCACTGGTTTGCAAGTATTTGTTGTGGTTGAGAAGATAATGGTGAGCTGCCTCTCGAACCACTGTCGTCTACCTGTTGTATGTTGACCCACAATGTCGTTGGGGAGGGAGTTCCAGGATTTTGTCCCAGTGACAGTGAAGGTACAGTGAAATATAAGGGGGATATGGTGGCTCAGTGTTTAGCACTGCTGCCTTACTGCGCCAGGGACCCAGACGCCTCAAGTGACTGTCTGTGTGGAGTTTGCACATTCTCCCCATGTCTGCGTGGGTTTCCTCCGGGTGCTCCGGTTTCCTCCCACAGTCCAAAGATGTGCAGGTTGGGTGGATTGGCAGTGCTAAGTTACCTCACTTTGTGCAGGCTAGGTCGGTTAATTATGGTAAATGTGGGGTTACGGGGCTAGGGTGGGGTGCTCTTCAGATGTTCGGTGCAGGCTTGATGGGAAGAATGGCCCCGATCTGCACTGTAAGAATTCTATGATTCTATATTTCTTAGTCACGATGGTGGTTGGCTCGGAGGGGAACTTAGAAGTGGTGGTGTAACTGTGGATCTACTGCCCTTGTCATTCTAGATGGATGTGGTCATGGGTTTGAAAGATGTTTTCGGTGGATCTGATGTGAATTTCAACAGCGCATAATGTAGATATTGAGGTTGGTTCGCTCACCGAGCTGGTTTGTTTTCCACAGACATTTTGTTACAGTGCTTGGTAACGTCCTCAGTGCAGCCTCTGATGAAGCGTTGGTGTGTTTTCCCACCTGGTTTCTAAACTCTGGGGTCCGTTGAGATAGATTGCCTCACTTCCGGGTTTCCTCCGCAGTGGAATGTATATGGGGTCGAGTTCAATGTGTTTATTAATAGCATGCTTCGTGGAGTGCCATACTTCCAGGAATTCTCGTGCTTGTCTCTGCCTAGCCTGTCTCAGGATCTTGGTGGTGTCGCAGTCGAAGTCGTGGTTCTCCTTGTCCATGTGGATTGAGATGTATGAGTATTGGTCATGTTTTTTTGTAGCCAGTTGGTGCTCATGTACTCTTGTTGTTAGTTTCCTTCCTGTTTGTCCGATATAGATAGTACTCACTGCTGCTACTGAGTGTCAGTGGTGGAGGGAGTGGATGTTTGTAGATGTGGTGCCAATCAAGCGGGCTGCTTTGGCTTGGATGGTGTCAAGCTTCTTGAGTGTTGTTAGGGCTGCACTCATCCAGGCAAGTGGGGAATATTCCATCACACTCCTGATTTGTCGATGCAAATGGTGATAATGAAGCAAAAATTATATTTGCTCATTCTTTTTCTCATGGCATGCAGGCATCTTCGGCTATCCCAGCATTTATTGTCCATTCCCCATTGTCGAGATGGTTAATATAAAAAAAAAACTCAAAACATTTTTTATTCATTCATGGAATTTTTGGACATCACTGGCAATGTGTTGACTGTCCTTAATTGCCCTTGAACTGGGTATCATGCTGAACCATTTCTGAGGGCAGTTAGACATCAGTCACATTTCTGTAGACATGGAGTCACATATATTCCAGACCAGATAAAGTAGGCAGATTTTCTTTCCTAAAGAACATTACTAAACAGATAGAATTTTATGACAATGCACATGGCTTACATGAGCTTATTTTTAATTATTGGATTCAAATCTGATTGTCTGCATGAATAGTATTGAACCAAGTTGAAAAGGAGAGTAAGAGTAAGGTTGATTAGGACACTAGAGCATTTAGCTGGGTTTGTGGATTACTAAACTCAGAAATATTACAATGATACTACCATCTCCCCAGAATCTGTACAAGGGCGGTGCGACCTTCAATGATGTTTTATAGCTGCTCAGATTCTCAACGTTGGCACTTCTGTTCACGACTGAAAGAGTGGCTCCCTGGGGTAAAAAAACTACTGCCTTTCAAAATAAGACATTAAACCATGACATCATGAACTATTTCAAGTTGAAAATAAAAGACCCCATTGCACATCTTAAAAATGTAAGTGGTCATTCTCCCTTGGCCACCAACCGCTCTGTTATTTGAACAAGCTTAAATTTGCTGATTGTGGATTCTTGCTGTGTAGCAATTGGCTTCTGTCTTTACCTGCAACAGGAGCTAAATCTCCTTGGAAGCGAATTACTTCAGGGTGACCAAAGGGGAAAAAAAAGCAATACTATCTAAATGCAAATTCGAGCTTCTTCAAGACATCAGTTTCTGGTGCAAGAAACATTTTGTGTTCCACATGAATAGACCCTGATATCTTGGCAGCAATTATTGGTGTGCCAGACTGGTTCCCAACAATGCATTACCTCAGAAAATATTTATGTGTCTCAAAGAAATAGACTGTAATTAGCACATTCCAGACCCAGAAATACGTATTATTTACTTGTCTTTCTGAGACGATGCTTAAGTAACAAGAAAACAAATAACAATTCGTCCGACATTAATAAATCACGATCAGCAATTTAGTTTAAACAAAATTCCAAGCCACTGATGTGATTCTTCAGCAATTCATTCCCCAACAAGGGATGAGAGTTGGAAAACGATTTGTGTTTGCACTAATACATCACCTCACATCTTGAACTAAAACCAACTCAATGCCCTTCATGTTGGAGTAACTTGACAAGTCAGCGCCTCACCATGTACACAATTGGTGCTGCCGTTTTGTGCTCAGCAGGATCCCAGAAAACAAAGAACAGATGACCTGTTTTTCCCAGAACAGGTAAGGATGGCAGATTTCCACTCTCAAGGGCATTAGAGAGTTTAATAACAATCAGCATCATTACACGCTTAATTCCAGATTTTTGTTCAGTTGAATTCAAATTCCACCATCTGCAACGGTGGGCTTATGGCCCTCCAGCATTCCATGGGTCTGTGGACTAATAGTCTAAAGATAATACAACTGAGCCATCTCCTCTCGCTGTGGCAGAATCATTTGCGAAATCCAGTGAGACCTACCCTGATTTTGAAAGCAAATCATTGTATCTTTATTGCATTTAGCAAGACAAGTTTCGTGTGAGTCAATGACAATTGCCAATTCAGGGGATTACAGCTTGTTTAATGCTTTATTAATGGCATAACCTGGCTCATTAACGACCAGCTTCCTATCTTATCAAACTCAACACCAAGATTTCTCAACGTGGAAGTGAAAACTGGTCCCTGAAGACTTCAGCTTGCCACTTCCCCCAAAGAACCTCTGTGCTGGGCATGGGGCATAAACATGTCTGAGCATCTCAATGGGCACTAGCCACATGTGTCTAACATCCATATTGTTGACATCAACATCCAACCGGGCAAGTGGACCACTCCTAATCCACTTACAGGATACCTCATACAATCATAGTTTACGGCATAAAAACAGACCCTTTGGCCCAACTTGGCCGTGCCGACCAGATATCCTAAATTAATCAGAGATAGTAAGAATTGTAGATGCTGGAGTCAGAGACAACACAGTGCAGAGCTGGAGGAGCACAGCAGGCCAGGCAGAATCAGAGGAGCAGGAAAGTTGACATTTCAAGTCGAGATCCTTCTTCAGAAAATTAATCTAGCCCCATTTGCCAGTATGTGGCCCACATCCTCTAAACCCTTCCTAGACATACACCTATCCAGATGCCTTTTAAATGTTGTATTTGTACCAGCCTCCACCACTTCCTCTGACAGCTCGTTCCATACATGCACCACCCTCTGTGTGAAAAACTTACCCCTTAGTGAAAAAGTTACCTTTTACATCACTTTTAAATCTTTCTCCTCTTACCTTAAACCTATGACCTCCAGTTTTGTACTCCCCCACCCTAGGGAAAAGACCTTGTCTATCCACCCTATCCATGCCCCTCATGATTTTATAAACCTCTGTAAGGTCACCCCCTCAGCCTCCGATGCTCCGGGAAAATAGCCCCAGTCTACTCAGCCTCTCCTTATAGCTCAAGCCCTTAAACCCTGGCAACATTTTCGTAAATCTTTTAGGCAGTCTTTCAAGTTTAAGGACATAATTCCTACAGCAGGGATATCAGAAATGAATACAGTATTCCAAAAATGGTCAACCTCTGCACTTCAAGACTGCGCTACACTGACACCTACCTTTGCAATACTGCCAAAAGGTCACTGTGCACTCAGGGACATACACCTAGAGCAGGCTCCATCTCTATCCTGTTCTCCTGCTCTCACCATGTTCAGTCATTCTCAGATTACCTGGATGCCTGCAGCATCCCTGCCTTGTCTTGCTTTGCATTTTTGAGCTTTGCCCCCTCATCCACAAATGCCAGGCTCTTGGCTTTCCTGAGATACTTTTTGTGTACAGGATGCCTCTTCTTCAGAACTGACCAAAAACCTTGTTTTACTCTCTCCACAGGTGCTGCCAGACCCGCTGAGTTTCTCCAGCAATTTCTGTTTCTGTTTCAGATTCCAACGTCTGCAGCATTTTGTTTTTTATCAGAGCACTGTTGCATTGTTGTGCCGTTTAATGTGGATACAAAGCCAAGAAGGTTGTCACAGTTGTCAGCAGTCCCCAGTTAAGTGAATAGTCTTTGCTCAGGGTGTGTTTTTAAAAGAAAAAGT
This sequence comes from Ginglymostoma cirratum, assembly GCA_024137785.1. NCBI lineage: Eukaryota > Metazoa > Chordata > Chondrichthyes > Orectolobiformes > Ginglymostomatidae > Ginglymostoma > Ginglymostoma cirratum. Next base: position 13,975,234 of record JAHRHZ010000273.1, on the reverse strand, counting down.
ACAAACTGAGCTACAGTGAAGTGGAATGCGTTACCTGAAAGGAGATTGAAAGCAGGTTCAATCATGACATTTGAAAGCAGATCTGTAAAATAGGTGAACCATTTCTATTCAACCTTGTTTCATTAAGAGTGTTTCAGTCCATCCATTGAAAGAGTGGAGGTGTGTAAATGAGAGCCACCTGCCTAAGACATTTGGGTCCCATATGGTTCCCTATTGTTATGTTATCTTGTATCAGGCCGTCAGGAAATACCTACGAATGCAAAATTCTCAAACTACGTAAAGACGTGGCCAGCCCTGACTGATCCCAAAAGAATTTTTAAGAAGTTCAGACACATGCAGCAGAGATGTTTTCTTATAAATCGGTGCATAAATGATGCCACTGGATTGAGGTAAGATGTTGCAGTCAGAGGAATGCAAGGTAGAGTTTTTCCAAAGAGGCTGAACTGCTTAAATAATGTTTCAAAGTCAACCTGTTTTGCTCAAACCTCCCCCTTGTTGACATGTCTGCATTCTTAGACAGGGTTGTGCACAACATTCTTCCCCAGTGCCTCTCCTCATGTGTCAAGCTGTGCGGGACTGATTTATTGATAGATTTATTGTTGTCATGTACCGAGATACAGTGAAAAGTGTTGTTTTGCTTGCTATACAGTTGATCATACCATACAAAGAGCATTAGGGTAGCAGAACGGAGTGCAGAATACAGTGTTACAGCCGCAGAGAAGGTTCAGAAAGAGAGAGATTAACATTAAAATTTGAGAGGTCTTTTCAAAAGCCTGATAATAACAGGGAAGAAGCTGCTCTTCAATTTATTCATACATGTGTTCAAACTTTTATATACTCTGTCCAAAGGAAGGCAATGGAAGAGAATATAACCAGGGTGGGAGGGGTCTTTGGCTGTGATGGTTGCTTTCCTGGGGCAGCTGGAAGGATGGATGGAGTCAGTGGATGAGTGGCTGGTTTGTGTGATGACCTGGGCCGTGTTCATGACTTTCTGTAATTTCTTTCGGTCTTGGGCAGGGCAGTTGCCAGGTGACTGCTGCCATCCGGTTCCATTCTTGTTGTGTCGGGTATTGGGGACACGATTTCCAAAATCAAAATCAAAGTTGAGACACATTGAAACTTAATAATATACTCTGAACCCGATCAACACCCTGAGGTAATATCAGCAAACAACTGAGGAGCAGGAGAAGGCCATTCAGCCCATTGAGCTTGCCTGGCCTTTCATAAAGATAATGGCTGCTCTGGTTGTGTCCTAAGCCCACATTCCAACTTGCCCCCAATAGCTGATATAACACACAATTAAAAAATGATTTCTCATGGCAGCACTCACATGTGTAACCCCACCTTTGTTTGAAATCGTTGTATTGCCTAAACAAGTAAGTGAAGTGGCCATAAATTTTTGCCTATTCTCCTTTGCAAATCTTATTCCCACCCCCAATTCCAACTCAAGTCATGAGAAAGTGTGACACTGCTCCTGGAGTATTGCACACTGTTTCCATCCTCATGCTTGAGGAAGGGTGTAATTACATTGGAGTCAAATTATCATAGAAACCCTACAGTGTGGAAACCGGCCCTTTGGCCCAACAATTCCACACCGACCATTGGAGCATCCCACCCAGACCCATCCCCCTGATCTACACATCCCTGAACACCATGGGCAATTTAGCATGGCCAATCCACCTAGCCTGCACATCTTTTGGACTGTGGGAGGAAACCTGAGCACCCAGAGGAAACCTACACAGACTTGGGGAGAATGTGCAAACGCCACACAGGCGCTCACCTGAGGGTGGAATTGAACCCAGGTTGCTGGCACTGTGAGTCTGCAGTGCTCACCACTGAGCCACCGTGCCGCTCCAACATGGTTGACCACATTGACTCCAGACATGACGGCTTTGTCTCATGAGGAGTGATCAAGCAGGTCAGGCTTATACTGTCTAGAGGTTAGAAGAATGAGAGGAGATCTAATGTAGGTGTATAAGACACTAAAGGGGATTGACAATGTAAAGAGGATGTTTCCTCATTTGGGGCAATCTAGAACGAGATGTCGTAGCTTTACTCTATGGCAGAACAGATCTATAACAAAGACGAGGAGAAATTATTTCTCTCAATAGGTCGTGAATCTATGGAATCCACCCCCACAGAGTGCAGTGAATGTTTGGACTTGAGTAAATTTAAGGAGGAGACAGAAGATTTTAATTAGTAATGGATTGAAGGGTTATAGGGAGCAGACAGGAAAGTGAAGTTGAGACCAAAATGAGATCAGAGCCATGATTGTATTAAATGGCAGAGCAGGTTCATGGATCTGAATTGGTTATTCCTACTCTTAGTTCTTGTGTTCAAGAACCACATTCTGGAGATGTAAACCACTTGGACAATCACCTCCTACCTCCATGTTACCCGTATTCTGCCCAATATCGGCCGGAAACCCAACGCTGTGCCACGTGACAAAGGAGCAGCCAAACTGTGCCAACTCTGGTGCAAAGCAACCAATCTAGAATGCATGCATAGAAAGAGCTGTTCAATTGGAACTCATTCCCAAGCTGCGGAATCAGTGCAAAAACTAAAAACCGGGTCATTTGAAATCACTTTGAGGAAATTGTCATGGGCACTGGGCTGTATCATAAGAATCCAGGATCGCCCTAGCAAAGCTGATCTTCCGAAAGCCAAAGGCTTCACTACCCACTCCTACACCATCACCTCCGTACGAACACCCATGGATCCATCCTTGAGCCCCTCACCACTGGCCTTCGGTACCTTCATCAAAAAATGCAGAATCAGTTTTCCCACTGACAATTAACAACTGCTCACTTCTGTGTCGCCAGCCACAGTATATAAGGGCATTAAGTCTTAGAACATAGAACAATACAGGCACAGAACAGGCCCTTCGGCCCTCAATGTTGCACTGACCTGTGACTTAATCTAAGCTCACCCCCTACACTATCCCATCATGATCCATATGCTTATCCAAGGACTGTTTAAATGCCCCTAATGTGGCTGAGTTAACTACATTGGCAGGCAGGGCATTCCAAGCCCTTACCACTCTCTGAGTAAAGAACCTGCCTCTGACATCTGTCTTAAATCTATCACCCCTCAATTTGCAGCTATGCCTCCTCGTACTAGCCGACATCATCAGCCTAGGAAAAAGACTCTCACTGTCCACCCTACCTAATCCTCTGATCATTTTGTATGTCTCGATTAAATCCCCTCTTAGCCTTCTTCTCTCCAATGAGAACAGACCCAAGTCCCTCAGCCTTTCCTCATAAGACCTTCGCTCCAGACCAGGCAACATCCTGGTAAATCTCCTCTGCACCTTTTCCAATGCTTCCACATCCTTCCTGTAATGGGACGACCAAAACTGTACACAATATTCCAAGTGAGGCCGCACTCGCATTTTGATCCTAGCTTGTCTCAAACAGATCAATGTGTGATCCTGAAGACAAAAATACAACTCTTAAAATTTGCTCTTTAATCTCCAGTCCTTCCACAGGGAGTCAGAGAAGTTATCAATACGCAATGGTCTTTGAGGCCTAGTCAAGACACACCAAGCCTGTGCGTGGTTCCTGGGCAGGCCAGAGAGAAATGTGCTACAAATCTATAAGCTTTGGACTTGAAAGAAATATTCACATTATACTACATCTTATCACGTCAAAACATGTCAGACAGCTTATCATACGGTGAATTATTAATACAATGAATTTAATCTCTGAAACATTCAGCTACAGAGAAATTGGTGGTGGGTGGGAAGCTACCAGCAGGTTAATCTCTCCAATCCTCACAGGGCTACACTCTAACAGCGAGCATCACACAGGAAGAGGTGAAAAGAAGTAAAATGAAATCTGGGTCTAAAATAGATATCTCAAACTGACTATGCACAGATGACCAGTTTTGCTCAGTTCCAGTTGTTGGGGACCAAACACAGACACAGCATTTGATTGATTTAGCAGGTTCACTGTGCTTTTTGGAGACTCTGTGACTATTCGGGATTAACCTCGTTTCATTCAATATTGCTCCCGAAGCAACACAGCAGTGGATGCTTCGAGAGTACTGTGCGATTAGTTCGCACAGCTTCCTGAGCACTAGCCTGTGCAGAGTCTCATTTACTGAAATCGCTGAATATTGAACACGGGGAGCTGAAAGCAGCTAACTGTTCTGCAAGGGTTAGCACAAGAGATTGAACACAAGTCACTGTCTTTTTAGTGGCGAATAAGAGCAGAGGGAAAGAGAGAGAGCAAGAAAATACAGTGAAATGTATTGTCTTGTACTGCCAGACATTTTACAAAACTATTTGTTTTCAGAAAAGGGGTACTGAGCCATCCCGAAAGAATGCAACAAAAATGACATGTTGGGGATTAAAGACTCGGAAACTAAAAGTATGAGGGAGAGTAGCTCAAACAGCCAGAGAACTTGCAGGTACAGATTAGCTAAAGCAGGCAGAGGGGAAAATGGTCAGATTTAGCTTCAGACATACAGACGGATACCAGAGGGAGATTGAAAGGAATTCATGTACAGACACCACCAAAGAGAATGACACAGTGAAACTAAAAGGGCTTGTATTTATGTAATTGGGGACAGTTAGTTGTATTGGCCGGTTTGTGATGCAGAGTGGTTATCACTGGTGGCTCAGTGGTTATCACTGCTGCCTCACATGCACCAGGGAACTGGGTTCAATTCCACCCTTGGGTCTTTGTGAAATTGTACATTCTCCCTGAGTCTGTGTGGGTTTCCTCGCACAGTCCAAAAGATGTGCAGGTTAGGCAGATTGACCACTTGTCAGGGATCTGTAGGTTAGGTGGATTGGACATGGGAAATGTAGGGTTACAGAGATAGGGTAGATCTGGGTGGGATGCTCTTTGAAAGGTCAATAGGCCAAATGGCCTGCTTCCACATTGTAGAGATTGTGTGATTCTTACCCCTCATCTGAGATGTGGTCACCCTCAGCTTAAACCATCACTAGTCATCTCTCTTTCTGCCTTTATTCATAATAATCATTTATTTACAACTTCAGAGCATTCCAAAGCACTTCATGATCAATGAGGTACTTTTGAAGCATCATCCATGTTTTACTTGAGGAAGTTTTGCCTGAAGAGAGATGCACACAATAGTGTACGGCTAAATTGAGAGAGCCATAGGTATGCAGACAGGTAAGATAAACGCACAGTACAAGGATCGTGAACTTAGTGGCAAGAATCTCAAATTCATTGTGTTCAGACAATAAGACTAAAGGAAAGAAGAAAAGTTAAAGAAGTCAAAGATGACACTTTGCAATCAGTTTCTATTGGGAGACTGAAGCTTGAGATGTTTCTCAGCTTAATTTCCTTCAGGATCTGATTCTCAAGAACATAGGAACACAAGAAATAGAAACAGGAGCAGGCCATCTGGCCCATCAGGCCTTTTCCACCATTTATTAAGATCATGGCTGATCTTTTTGTGAGCTCAGTTCCATTTACTCAACCACACACCATAACCCTTAATTCCTTTATTGTTCAAAAATCTATCTATATTTGCCTTAAACACAGTCAATGGGGTAGCCTCAGCTACTTCACTGGGCAGGGAATTCCATAGGTTCACATCACTTTGGGTGAAGACGTTCCTCCTCACCTCAGTCCAAAACCTGGCCCCCTTATTTTGAGGCTATGCCCCTTTGTTTCAGTTTCATCTGCCTGTGGAAAGAACTTTTGTGCTTCTATCCAATCTATTCCCTTCACAATTTTATATGTTTCCATCAGATCCCCTTTATTGTTATAAGTACAGTTCCAGTCTACTCAATATCTCCTCATAAGGCAAACTTCTCAATTCCAGAATCAAACTAGCAAACCTCCTCTGCATCCCCTCTAGTGCCAGTACATCCTTTCTCAAGTAAGGGGACAAGAACTGTACACAGTACTCCACTTGCGGCCTCACTAGCACCCTATACAGCTGCAGCATAACTTTCCTGCCTTTCAGCTCCATCCCTGTGGCAATGAAGGACAAGATTCCATTTGCCTTCTCAAGTACCTGCTGCACCTGCAATCCATCCTTTGGTGATTCCTGCGCAAGGACAGCCGAATGAAACACCACGATATAATGCAATCTCTTCCAGTTGGACTTCCCTGCCCTCTAGGATTCGCCTAGAGTCTTTTATCCATCTTCTTTGAATTTGCGTATGACAACCTCTCAAAAAGCAGCAATGTGATAATGAACAGACAATACATTGTCTATGTATTATTTTGTTATATATTATTATATTATTATTTTATATATTATTTTGAAGTTTTGACTGAGGGCTAAATGTTGTTTGGGAAACTGAGGAAAACTCTGTTGCTAACAAGCATGGGGCTGGATGAACACAGCAGGTCAAGCAGCATCATAGGAGCAGGAAAACTTGACGTTTCGGGCCTAAACCCTTCATCAGAAATGATTTCTGATGAAGG
>JAHRHZ010000273.1:13950945-13963824 GCA_024137785.1 Ginglymostoma cirratum | reverse complement strand
TTTCTGATGAAGGGTTTAGGCCCGAAATGTCAAGTTTTCCTGCTCCTATGATGCTGCTTGACCTGCTGTGTTCATCCAGCCCCATGCTTGTTATCTCGGATTCTCCAGCATCTGCAGTACCTTTTATCTCTGATACAAGCCTAACCTATGCATCTTTTGACTGATGTGCTGTTTAGATGAATTGGCCATGGGAAATACAGGGATAAGGTAGGGGGGTGGATGTGGGTGGGATGCTCTTTGGAAAGGTAGTGTGGACTCGATGGACTGAACGACCTGCTTCCACACTTTAGGATCAAGATTAGGCCATTCTGTCTCATTCACTCCCACTAGCTTTTTCTGCCCTTTAATAACAGCATGATCAACCTGATTGCAAACCCAAATCCACATTCCTGTGTCCCCAAAACAAATTCTTGATCAATAAGGCATTCAAAATATTTACCTCTGCCTTAAAACTGTTCAATGACCTTCCCTCCTCTACTCTGTATGGAATCAAGTTCCAAACTCACATGATGCTCTAAGAGAAAAAGAATCATCCTCATCTACACCTTCAATGAAAGGCCACTTTTCTTAAATTGTGTCCCCTGGTTCTAGTCTGTGCCAGAAGGGTAAACATACACTCATCATCCGCTCTGTCATTCTTCTCATGATCTGATTTGTTCTCATTCTTTTAAATCCCAAAGGATACAAGCCCAGCCTGTCCAACATTTCCTCACCAGATGAGCATCCTATCTCAAGCATCAGTCAATTGAACCTTCTCTGGATGGCTTCCAATGCATTTAAATCTCTTCCTAAATAAGGAGGCCAACACTGTACTCAGCACTCCACACATGGTTATATCGACTTTCTATAACACTGTAAAAACTTGTCGATTTGTATATTCCATTCCTCTTGCAATACATTTACGGTGTCCAGTTCTGCTTGCTGTGTTATAGGAAAGATGTTGTTAAGCTAAAGAGGGTTCAGAAAAGATTTACCAGGATGTTGCCAGGAACGGGAGGTTTGACCTACAGGGAGAAGCTGAATAAGCTGGGGTTATTTTCTCTGAAGCATTGGAGGCTGAGGAGTGACCTTATAGAGGTTTATAAAGTCATGAGAGGCATGGATAGGGTGAATAGCCAAGGCCTTTTCCCTGAATCCAAAACTAGAGGGGCATAGCTTTAAGGTGAGAGGGAAAAGATATAAATGGGACCTAAGGGGTAAATATTTCACTCAGAGGGTGGTGCATGTATGGAATGAACTGCCAGAGGAAGCGGTGGAGGCTGGTACAATTACAACATTTAAAAAGCATCTGGATGGGTGTATGAATAGGAAGAGTTTAGAAGAATACGGGCCAAATGCTAGAAAATGGGGATATACTAATTTAGGGTGTCTGATTGGCAGGGACAAGTCGGGCCGTGGGGTTGGTTTCCGTGCTGTACAGCTCTATTACTCTACGTTTCAAGAAGCGAGGAATCCTGGCACTTGGAATGCAATGCTTAAAACCGGCTGTGTGGACTTCCAATACTTGAACCAGAGACAAGAAGGACGCAATGACCCAGGGGTATTATCGCTAGACTGTTAATCCAGAGACCTGGATAACACCCTGGGGACCTGGGTTTGAATCCTGCTGCAGCAGATGGTGGAATTTGAATTCAATAAAATATCTAGAATTAAGGATTTAATGACGACCATGAACCTATTGCCCATTGCTTGGGGTGGGGGGGAACACACTGGTTCACTCATGCCCTTTAGGGAAGGAAACTGCCATCCTTACCTGGTCTGGCCTACATGTGGCTCCAGACCCACAGTGAGGTGGTTGACTCTGAACGGCCCGCTGGGCAATTAGGGGAGGACAATAAATGCTGCTTGGCCAGTGATGCCCTCATCTTGTTAATGAATTTTAAGAAGAGGGATTTGGGGTTTTTGGTGTGAGGTCAGGGATGGTGATTTGGACCACTGATTAGAAACTGAACTGGAAATAGGTACTGCAGTTGCAAGAGCAGGTCAGGGGCTAGGCATCCTAAACAGGAATTAACTCACCTCCTGACTCTTAAAAACCTGCCTACTGTCTGTGAGGCCCAAGTCACGAGTGTGATGGAATACTCTCTATCTACCTGGGTGACTGCAGCTCTAGCAAGCTCAGATCATGTGAAATCATTACCAATCATGGTGCTGCATTGTGAAGGAACTGAAACAAGCTCAGGCTAATGTACGATGCACCAAATCATGTATACAGACAGTGAGGAAGAAAACTCTGGCACTGATAATTGTGCAACGATTCTGAGTGACAGCAAGACATCACGTTACCAGCTAACAGCAACCAAGAATAACAGGTACCTTTCCAGATGGCTATACAATCACCAAATCAAGTCACAAGTCACACGACACCAGGTTATAGTCCAACAGTTTTATTTGAAATCACAAGCTTTCAGGACACTGCTGCTTTGTCTGGTTAGGTCGTCAATATAACCAAGACGATAATCTGGTGTCATGTGACTTCTGACCTTGTCCACCCAAATCCAACACCAACACATCCACACTGTGGCTACCAAATCAGCACAAGTTGTCAAACCTCCAGAATATTATATTAAAATCTGAATTGTTAACTCCGTTAGCTCTGTTTTCACATGTTTGTGTAACAGTTGAATTGACAGCATATGCCTGTTTACAATCCATTTTGGGTTTCTTTGAAAAATAAGTGACTTTGTGTTATCCCTCGCAGTAGTGAAGTGATATACCTTTAAGAGACATGCTCACTGTATGTGGCCTAACGCTATATAGTGTATGGCCTCCACCGTACTGAGCTCTGTCCACTTGCAGCATGGCATGCTGAGAGAAGTGTGCCACATATGGACTGTGTAACTTGAAGCCAAAATCCAACTGTGATCAGCATGTACATATGTAGGTAACAGGCGCTGTGTAAAAAGTTTGTTGACTCCTTCAGTATCATGTTCCTCATGTCTCAGTATTATCATATAGGAGTTAGCACAAGTGTCACATCATGATGGTTGAAGATCATCACCTCTTCATGTCTGTCAATGTTGAAGGAGTATAAATGTTTAATCCTGTAAATATCCCCAAAACACGTCCTTTCCTTTGGAATAAAACATGATTGACCTTTTGAAAAACATATTTGGCCAATGGATTATTATTGAAGTTGAAAATATAACATGTGAGACATTCCAGAGTCTTCTGTTCTGATGTTCTGGTATGTGTGGTCATGTCACTAGTCATGTACTGTTGGCTCAAAGCGTACAAGCTTGTGATGGTTTTTGTGATCACTTTTTCAAAAGAAGAAATGGTTTTCATCCTGAACTGAAGTGAAGGGTTTTCAGAAGTGGGAGAGATCAGCTGGGCTGCTTGTTCATTATAGACTATCTTCCCACTCAGCTTGTTCTTAGTAGGCTTTCCTCCAACTCAGCTTGTTCTTAGCAGGTTTTTATTTAATTGAACCGGATAAATATGGTGACTCAGCGGTTAGCATTCCTGCCTCACAGACCCTGGGACCCAGATTTGATTCCAGCTTCAGGTGACTGCGTGGAGTTTGCACATTCTCCCTGTGTCTGTGTGGGTTTCCATCAGGTGCTCTGGTTTCCTCCCACAGTCTAAAGGTGTGCAGATTAGGTGGATTAGCCTTGGGAAATGCAGGGTTAGGGGGATAAGGTGGGGGCGTGTAGGTCTGAGTGGGATGCTGTTCGGAGGGATCGTGCAGACTCAATGGGCTGAATGGCCTGCTTTCACACTGTAGGGATTCTGTGATGAAACAAAGACCTCTATTAGCCTATAACTGTTCAAGAGTAGCCCCAATGGGTTCTACAGCAAAATGAGCAGTCATATGATCTCTAGGAAGTCTTGTTAAAAACAACCTGCGATGTTCACAGAGAATGTTTCATGACCTCGTGTAAAGAAACCACTCCAGGTATGCTTGCAAAGCATAAAATTAATTCTTTTTCCAAACTGAAGGCCTCCAAACAATATTAAATTTGTAACAACTTACTTATCTAAGCTACCTTTGAGCCACCAGCATATTCAGCAACCTTGCCTTCACCCAAGTCATTGATACAGTTTGTAAATAATTGAGGACATGAACACTAACCCACATTGCACACCATTCATCAAAGCCTGTTCACATAAAAACAGCTGATTTCTGCTCATCCTTTCTCCATATTAACATGTTACCCTGCAGCAAACTTTCTTGTGAAACGTCTTTCAGAAATCTAAGAGCAGAACATCCACTGGTTTCACAGAATCCCTACAGTGCAGGGAGAGGCCATTTGGCCCAATGAGTCTGCATCACCCCCCTGAAGAACATTACATGCAGACCCAGCAACCCCCATCCTATCCCTGTAAACCCAATTTTACCATAGCAAACTCACCTATCCTGCACACTCCAGGGTCATTTACCACAGCCAATTAACATAACCTGCACATCTTTGGACTGTGAGAGGAAATCTACCCAGACATGGGGAGAATGTGCTAACTCCACACAGACAGTCACTCTAGACTGGAATTGAACGTGGGTTTCTAGCACTGTGAGGCAACAGTGCTAACCACTGAGCCACCTTGCCCTTTCCCTTCAGCAACTTTGCTTGTTACCTCTTCAAAAAAACCTAATAAATGTGTGGTTCTATTCTTTGCAGGAAAGCAGCTGCACCCCTGGCTCTGAGACTTATAGAGTGATGCAGCTCATAGAGAGCCATTGAGACTCTCATGCCTGTTTCGGCTTTTCCCTGCATGATCAAAGAGAATGTGCAAACACATAAATAAAGTGCAGGAACAGCAAATTTGAGCCTTCAAGCCTGCTCTGTCATTAAATAAGATGAGAACTGATTTGATTTTATTCCAGATGTCATATTCCCATCTCTCTCCACTATTCCTTGACTGTCCTGCCTAACAAGAATCGATATACAAAAACAAAGTTGCTGGAAAAGCTCAGCAGGTCTGGCAGCATCTGTGAAGGAGAAAACGGAGTTAACACTTTAGGTCTGGTGACCCTTCCTTAGAACTCTGAGGAAGGGTCATCGGACTCAAAACGTTAACTCTGTTTTCTCCTTCACAGATGCCGCCAGACCTGCTGAGCTTTTCCAGCAACTTTGTTTTTGTTCCTGATTTACAGCATCTGCAGTTCTTTTAGTTTTTATTTAAGAATCTATTTACCTCTCCCTTAAAAACATTCTACAACCTCCAAAGCCCTCTAAGAGTTCCAAAGTCACATAATCATCTCAGAGAGGAAATATAGACTACACTAATCCTAAAAGGATAACCCCGAATTTTAAATCAGTAAAACCTAGTTCTGAGCTCACCCATAAGAATAACTTCCTTTCCATTTCCACTTCGTTAAGGCCATTCAGGATCTTATAACCTTCAATCAAATGACACTTCACTCTTCTAAACTGGTGAAGCTTAGTCTGTCCAATCTTTTCTCAAGAGACAACGTGCTCATTCCAGACACCAATCTAGTAAACAAAAACATCAATTGCTGGAAAAGCTCAGCAGGTCTAGCAGCAACTGTGGAGAGAAATCGGAGTTAATGTTTCAGGTCCAATATTTGTTGTTGTTGGCCAGCACAGGCTTGATGAGCTCAAACACCTTTTCTCATGCTGTGCATCTCCATGACTACCACAACTTAGCACCTGCCGCCTTGATAATAGAACAGAGAACAGTACTGCACAGGAACAGGCCCTACGGCGCACAGTGTTGTGCTGAACACATTTCCAAATTAAACTGATCTCTTCTGCCTGCCCTTGGTCCATATCCCTCCATTCCTTGCATATTCATGTGTTTATCTAAAGTCCCTTAAATGCTTCTGTTGTATCTGCCTCCACCACCACTCCTGGCAGCATGTTCCAGACTCCTACCACTCTCTGTGTAAAAAAAACTTGCCCTTCACATCTCCTTTGAACTCTACCTCCTCTCACCTTAAATGCATGCCCTTAGTATTAGACATTTCAACTCTGGGAGAAAGACTCTAACTGTAAACCCTTTCTATGCATCTCATAATTTTGTTGATGTCTGTCATGTCTCCCCTCAGGCTCTGTTGCTTCTGAGGAAATGACCTGAGTTTTTCTAGCCGGTCTTTATAGCTTATACCCTCTCCTTATAACTTGTAATATTTCAGCCGACTGATTATAAATCTGGCTAGGAATCACAACTCCCTTCGCAGGGTTTTCTTGGAATATCTAGGAATGAAACAATGACGCCCCAATCATTCCACGTGCAAACTCAGAAGAAAAATTATAGGAGCAACAAAGAAGGTTTCAAATATTTCTACGTCATTTGCACATTTGCTGGATAGGGGACAGAATGTTCTTTGATCTGTCAGAAGCGGTTGGAGGCATGAGGACATGCAGTGAAACCTTCAGGAAAATGTCTATCCACATTTGGCAGCAATACTTAAAGCCTGTATGCAGCCAAAATGCTGAACTAGAGGGAGATGCAAAGGTGTAGGTGTACTTTGCAAGATCAACGCTGCAGAAAATCCCTGGAAGCAAGATAGGTTTCTTGGACCGAAAACCAGCATTAGAAACCAAATCTCTGTTTAATCTCAGGAGGGTCATAAATTTTGCATCTTGACTGTCCATTTAGAACTGTGTGTTCTTCATGCTTTGCTTTGCTCTTCACCTCCAGTGTTCTCAGTTGAATGTAAGTCAGACATGATGCTGAAGTCAGAAGATGCCTCAACCTGTCAATGCTCTTCACCTCTTCAAAGAACTTCATGTGTCTTGCCGCCCGGAGTACCTCCTAACCATTATTCCCTTTTCATTTTAACCATTAGACAAGAGAGTTTTACACAATGGCAATATGTAAGGGCATGTTCTTTTTGTACTTGGACCTTATTTTCAGAGAATGATTCTCCAAAACATAACAAATGTGCAAACTGTTGAACTGCAGGTGCGGCAATTCTCCCAGCTTCAGTTATAAGCTAGGCTGTTCTAAATAAACAGTGATAATCACTCCCATCCATTCCACACATACTCACGTATCTCAAACCATTGCTAGACATAAAGCTCCAAGCTAATTTAGAACATAGAACATAGAACAGTACAGCACAGGAACGGCCCCTCGGCCCACGATGTTGCGTTGAGCATGATGCCACATTAGACTAATCCCTTCTGCGTTCCCTTAGTTCGTATTCCTCCATTCCTTGTATATTCATGTGCTAATCTAAAAGTCCCTTAAACACCGATATTGAATCTGCCTCCACCACTACCACCCCTGGTAGTGCGTTCCAGACTCATAGAGATGTACAACACAGAAACAGGCACTTCGGTCCAACTTGTCCATGCCAACCAGATATCCTAGATAAATCTAGTCCCATTTGTCAGCATTTGGCCCATATCCCTCTAAGCCCTTCCTATTCATGTACCCATCCAGAAGCCTTTTAAATGTTGTAATTGGACCAGCCTCCACCACTTCACTCTAGCAGCTCATTCCATACTCGCACCACCCATAGCATGAAAAATTTGCCCCTCAGGGCCCTTTCAAATCTTTCCCCTCTCATGTTAAATTGAGGCCCTCTAGTTTTGGATTCCTCCACCCCAGGGAAAAGACTTTCTCTCCTTACCCAATCCATGCCCCTCATGATTGTATAAACCTCTATAAGGTCGCCCCTCATCCTCCGACGCTCCAGGGGAAATAGCCGTGGATTCTGGGTAATTCAAGATGGAGGATGGGAAAAATTGTGGCTGTAAGAGCTGCTCCTTTTGTGAGGTATTGTCAGTGTTGGAACTGATTTCCTTGAGTTCAGGCAGCAGTATTTACAATTTTGTAAGCTGTTGTATTGTTTTGGAACTTTGGGGGAAAGAAATCAAAGCAATGGTACTTTAAAAATAGAAGAAGACAGACAAAGACAGTGACCACATAGGAAGTGACTCAACAGGGCAAGAATCCTACTCTCACAAACAAGACCAGCAAAGCTCAGCCCTACCACTCTCTGTGTAAAAAACCTGCCCCTCATACCTCTTTAGGACTTACCCCCTCTCAGTTTAAATGCATGCCCCCTAGTATTAGACATTTCAACTCTGGGAAAAAAGATTCTGACTGTCACCCTATCTGTGCATCTCATAATTTTGCTAGGCTTCTCTCAAGTCCCCCCTCAGCCTCTGCCATTCCAGAGAAAACAACGCGAATTTAGACACAACAAAGGCAGAAATCGCTGGAGAAACTCAGCACATCTGGCAACACCTGTGGGGAAAAGTGCAGAGTTAACATTTCAAGTCTGGGAACTCTTCAAAAGAACTGATAGTACCTCGGAAAACATGTTATTTATGCTGAGGCTGAAGTTGGGGGAGGGGTGGGGGTAGGTCTTGAGGGTGGAGGGGGGTCATGGGAGTAGGTGATGAGGAGAGGGGATTGGATAAATGGAGATGGAGTCCAGAGAGACAGCGAGAGAGAGAAATGAAAGGGATAGGTAAACATAGAGTTTATGGGTAGCAGTTTAAGGCAGAAGAATAGCTGAATAAGTGATAATAAGTGCTAACAGCAGGAGAAAATGGGTGAGCTGTGCTGAATTCAACCTAAATAATGTGATAATGGGCCTAGGAATAGGTGGGAATGAGTGACTGAGCTAAAAGCAACCCATGTCATAAAAGGGCCAGATGGGAGGTGGGTAAAAAACGTGGATAAATTTAATCAGGATCCAAAATTATTGAAGCTGGTGTTGAGTCCTGGAGACTGCAAGGCTCCTAAGCCAAAAGAGAGATGTTTTTCTTTGAGTTTGCACTGAGGCTGACTGGAACACTGTAGCAGGGCTGTTACAGAAATGTTGATGGTGATGTGTTGAAGTGGCAGGCAACTGGAAACTCATGGTCAGAATGATCTGTCCACATAAATGACCCCAAGCAAGCTACTCAATTCAGGGATAATGAATGTGGGCAATGAATGCTGATATTATTGGCCCCATCCACGTCCCATGAAAGGGCAAACTGTAAAGAAAAATCAATCATATTCTTGTCCTGTATCTCCTGAAGCCCTTGAAGGTGAAGTGTGATCAGCACAAAGACACTAGAGTTGCACATAATTGGTCCTTCTGGAATTGATGTGATTACAGATTTGGAACAGCCATAGTGCTTAGCCAGACCATTACCTTTAAGAATCAATCTTTGGCATTTTTTTAAAAATACAGAATCCCCATAGCATGGAAACAGGCCATGTGACACAACAAGCCAACGCTGACTCTTCAGAGAGCATCCCACTGAAACTCACCCCCTAATCTCTCCCTGTAACCCTAATGTAATGGCTAATCCACCTAACCTCCACATCCCTGGACAATTTAACTTGGCCCATCCACCTAACCTGCATATCTTTGGACTGTGGGAAGAAGCCTAAACAGAAAGAGGGAGAAATGTGAAAACTCCACACAGACAGTCACCCAAGGCTGGAATTGAACACAGGTCCCTAGCACTGCGAGGCAGCACTGCTAACTGTTGAGCCACTGTGCTTCCATGACAGACTTTCCTTATGATCTTTGGAAGTGTGTTGGACTGTTAATTACTTGATGTATATTGATGAGATTGGTCCAGATTGACAGCTTGACAATTGTGGCCAGATTTCTCTGTGCCTGAGGTGTCATTCCTAGCACTGAGGACCTTTATTCAGACTCGTTCTGAATTGTGAATTCCTGGCCTCCCAATTAGGCCTATTCCAATGTCTGATATTTATTATAAGAAGCCGGAGGCTATATGTACATGATTAGGGTCCTGTGGTGCAGTGGTTCAGTCCTTACCTCTAAGCTAAATTCAATTTCCACCTGTCCTTGAGGTATATCTGAACAGGTTGATTGAAAATAATTACATTGCCAGCATAACTTTGTCAGTCAATGAATTTTTAGTGGTGAGCAGCACTTCTATCACAACAGCCCATCAGTTAAGAAAAGCTTCAACAAAGTGTTGATATCTTTATTTATTTGCTCAGAGGATGTAGGCAGCATTTATCTATTTATTAATAGCAAGGAGTCCATTGCATTGCTGTGGGTCTGGAGTCACATATAGTCCATGACAGGTAAAGTCCAATCCTTCCCTAAAGGACATTCACTACTATTCAACTAAGTTTCAAATTTTATTGAATGCAAATTTCACCACTTGTCATTGTGGGATTTGAACCGACGTCCTTGTAGCATTATGCCTGAAGCTCTGAATTACCCAGTGTATTGGCAACACTGCCACATCACTCCATCTACAGTGCACACTGTCTCACCTGCAGGAATTCAATTTGCAATTGCAGATGATGCCTCGCAGACAATAGTGGACAATCAGAGCTTGAGGTGGGTTTTTCTGGTACAATGACTAGTGTCCCTCCTACTAGACTAGCAGGCCACTGTTCAGGTCCCACCTGCCCCACATGCATGTCCCAACGTGTCTGGACAAGTGCATTAAAAATATTTGCAATCAGTACTTCACTTCAAACTTCAATGGTTAGACTACACCTGATTTCTCACAGTACGCAAGTAATCTTTGAGAGGATGAATATTAAACACAGCACCGTATGGATCACAACTTAGATGATAGAATCATAGAATAGTGCGGAAAGAGGCCATTCGGTCCATTGAGTCTGCACCTAACTCTGTAAAGACCTTCCCACCCAGAACATGATCCCTGTCCAATTGCAGTAACTCCACATTCATAAAGTTGCTGGAAAAGCTCAGCAGGTCTGGCAGCATCTGTGAAGGAAAAACGGAGTTAACATTTCGGGTCCGGTGACCCTCTGTCAGAACTTCACAGATGCTTCCAGACCTGATGAACTTTTCCAGCAACTTTGTTTGTGTTCCTGATTTACAGCATCCGCAGTTCTTTTGGTTTTTAACAACACATTCATCATGGCTAATCTACCTAGTCTACACAACCCTGCACATTATGGAACAGTTTAGCATGACCAATCTACCTAAACTGCACATCTTTGACTGTGAGAGGAAACTGGAGCACCTGGTGGAAACCCATACAGACACAGTGAAAATGTGTAAACTTCGCACAAAATTCAACCAAGACTGGAATTGAATGTGGTTGCCTGGCACTAACCCCCAGATGTTAGTGAGAAGGACTTTGCAGGGTCGACAAGGCTGTTTCTGCCGCTGTCTTTTCCGGTGCCCAGGTCGATGCCAGGTGATCAGTCTGGTTTCATTTCTTTGAGACTTTGTAGCGATTGGTACAACTGAGAGGCTTGCTTGGCCATTTCAGAGTGCATTTGGGAGTCAACCACATTGCTGTGGGTCTGGAGTCACAAGCTGATAGATGATGGACCATATTAAAGGTTTATGCAAATTCATGGACAGAGTCTGGTAAATTGAAGGAGTCGCTGATCCATGACAGGATTGTTTCTGGAACTTCCATCTGACAGAGTGCAGAATGTAGCGAAAGTCCAGGCAGAGTGAGCCACTCTGCCAACCAAATATCACACACAAACAGTTTTTCCAGAAATGTTTTTCTCCCCCATTCACCATTTACCCAACATGAAGGTAGACTCATTATTTCATTAATTTACTTGGTTATCTGGCCTACTAATTGTTTCTCTATCTTGTTTCACACTCGTTATACTGCAAACTGAGTAGTGGATACTGGTATCGCATTGTTCAGTGAACAAAATCATAGAATCCCCACAGTGTGGAAGCAGGCCAATTGGCCCACTGAGTCCATACCAACCCTCTGAAAAGCATCCCACACAGACCCACACCCCTACCCTAGCCCTGTGACCCTGCTTTTCCCCCAGTGTCCAAACCACCTAACCAATGGACACTATGGGCAATTTAGCATGGTTTATCCATCCAAACTTGCACATCTTTGGATTGTAGGAGGAAACCAGAGCACCCAGAGAATCCCATGCAGCATATGCAAACTCCACGCAGTCACCCAAGGGTGGAATCAAGCCTGGGTCTATCGGTGCTGTTAGGTAGCAGTGCTAACCACTGAGCCACCATGCCACCCACAAAAGGAATGAATCAATTTCCTCTCTAATTAGCTTAGGCTTCTGCTCAATGACTTTATTGGAAGGACTTACATCCCACTATTTTATTGACTGTTTTGTCAACATCGAGCTAATTCTCCGGAAATGTTCCATCACATCTTCAGTTTTATTTTTGATTTAACTTTGAGCTCTGCTTTTCTCAGTAGCCTGTTGCACTCTGTCAGATGGAAGTTCCAGAAACAATCCTGTCATGGATCAGCGACTCCTTCAATTTACCAGACTCTGTCCATGAATTTGCATGAGCCTTTAATATGGTCCATCATCTATCAGCTTGTGACTCCAGACCCACAGCAATGTGGTTGACTCCCAAATGCACTCTGAAATGGCCAAGCAAGCCTCTCAGTTGTACCAATCGCTACAAAGTCTCAAAAGAAATGAAACCAGACTGATCACCTGGCATCGACCTGGGCACCAGAAAAGACAGCGGCAGAAACAGCCTTGTCGACCCTGCAAAGTCCTTCTCACTAACATCTGGGGGTTAGTGCCAAAATTGGGAGAGCTGTCTCACAGGCTAGTCAAGCAACAGCCTGACAGCGTCACCCTCACAGAATCATACCTCACAGACAATGTCCCAGACACCACCATCACCATCCATGGATATGTCCCGTCCCATTGGCAGCATAGACCCATTAGAGGTGGCAGCACAGTGGTATACAGTTGGGAGGGTGTTGCTCGAGGAGTCGTCAATATTGATCCAGACACCATGAAGTCTCATGGCTTCAGGTTAAACATGGGCAAGGAAACCTCCTGCTGATTATCACATACTATCCTCCCTCAGCTGATGAAGCAGTCCTCCTCAATGTTGAACAACACTTACAGGAAGCACTGAGGTTGCAAGGACATAAAATGTACTCTGGGTGGGAGATTTCAATGTCCACCACCAAGAGTGGCTCGGCAGCATAGAACATAGAACATAGAACATAGAACATAGAACATAGAACATAG
>JAHRHZ010000273.1:13932125-13944474 GCA_024137785.1 Ginglymostoma cirratum | reverse complement strand
CTATCTTCTCCTCTATCCATCTTCTATCCACCTCCCCCTCTCTCCTTTTTTTTTCAGAACTCCCTTCCCCTCCCCCATTTCTGATGAAGGGTCCAGGACCGAAACATCAGCCTTCCTGCTCCTCTGATGCTGCTTGGCCTGTTGTGTTCATCCAGCTCTACACCTTGTTATCGCAGATTCTCCAGCATCTGCAATTCCTACTATCTCTGAAACAAAAAGAAACCTTCCAAGAATACTGAAAAACCAAGAGATCAGCAATAATGATGAATTGAATGAAAACTAGTAATAGTGAATAGTAAAAATAACTGAAGGAGTTGATGGGACTTAAAGTTAGTAAATCTGTTGATGATTTACACTCCAGAACATTAGAATCAATCACTGTAGAGAAAAGAAACACATTGGTCATCATCTTCCAAAAATTCTATAGACTCTAGATTGGATCCTGCGGAATGAGGACATCACTGTCTAAGCAACATTCATTGCCCATATTTCATCGCCAGAAGGCAGTTAAGAGTCAATCACAATGCTGCAATCCTAGAGTCACACATAGGCTAGACCATATAAGGACAGCAGTTTCCTTTCCTAAAAGATATTAGTGAACCAGATGGGTTTTTCTAACAACCACTTCATGGTCAAAAACAGAAGTTGCTGGAAAAGCTCAGCTGGTCTGCCAACATCTGTGAAGAAAATGTCAGAGTTAACCTTTCAGGTTGGGTGACCCTTCCTCAGAACACCAGGCTATGAGAAAGGGTCACTTGACCTGAAACATTAACTCTAAATTTTCCTTCACAGGTGCTGCCACACCTGCTGAGCTTTTCCAGCAACTTCTGTTTTTGGTCCTGTCTCACAGCATCCACAGTTCTTTTTGGTTTTATTTAACCATTTCATGGTCATTGTTAGACTCTTAATTCCAGATTTTTAATTGAATTCAAATTCTACCACCTTCTGTGGCAGGATTCAAACATGGGTCCCCAAAACATTACCTGGGTACCAGGGTTAACAGTCTGATGACAATACCACTGAGCCATCACCACCCCTTCGTTGAACCTACATAGCCAGAACATTAGAGATAAAAGGTACTGCAGATGCTGGAGAATCTCAGATAACAAGCAGGGGGCTGGATGAACACAGCAGGCCAAGCAGCATCATAGGAGCAGGAAAGCTTGACGTTTCGGGCCTAGACTCTTCATCAGCAATGGTCATCTGAAGGTAGAATTGAACCCAGGTCCCTGGTGCTGTGAGGTAGCAGTGCTAACCAATGAGCCATCACGTTGTCCAAGTGTCTGGAATCCAGCCATGAGATCAAGTGAAAACAATCAAGGCTGACACTCTCGTGCGGTACTGATGGAGTGTTGTACTGCCAGAGATGTTACCATTTAGGCATCTGTTTAATTGAGGCCCTACCTACCCTGGCAAGCGGACATATAATATCCCATAATATTATTTTGAAGAGGAACTGGGGAGTTATCCTCAATGTTCTGGCATCTATTTGGCCCTCAATCAATATCACATTAACAAGCTATATGGTCATAGTCATATTCATGTTTGGGGGAGTTTGGAATGTGCAAATCAGCTATCACATTTCCAACAAGACCACACTTCAATCACATGTAAAACACCTAAGATGTTATATATTTGCATGCTCTTTCCTTTTGTAGTCTCTGTTCAGTATTAAATCCTGCTTATTGTCTTAATAGTTAACATCACCAGTTCATACAAAGCACTTGTATCAAAGAGATTGTACACAGTAGGAAGCAGGAGTAGACAAGCAATCCTTTGACAGGGAGTTAATATAAAGTTTGCATGATACTGGAATATCTTGAGGAAATGATCGCTGTGGTCAAATTTATCAGATTGTCTTATATTTTGATGCCAATCCTCTCCATCTTCAGGTGTTAATTGACACAAAATGACAGTTGCATGAGCTGTACAGAATATTGTCAGGGAACTTTTGTAATACTGTGTTGGGTTCTGGTCTCCCTGCTATAGGAAGGATGTTGAGAAACTTGAAAGGGTACAGAAAAGATTTTCAAGGATGTTGCCAAGGTTGGAGGGTTTGAGCTATAGGGAGAGGTTGAATAGGCTGGGAATATTTTCCCTGGAGTGTCGGAAGCTGAAGGGTGACCTGATAGGGGTTTATAAAATCATGAGGGGCATGACTAGGGTAAAAAGACAAAGTCTTTTTAACAGGGTAGGGAACTGATTTTTGAGGAAGGGTCATCGGACCAGAAACGCTAACTCTGATTTTTCTTCACAGATGCTGCCTGAGCTTTTCCAGCAACTTCTGTTTTTGTGAAGGGACTAGAGGGCATAGGTTTAAGGTGAGAGGGGAAAGATGTAAAAGGGACTTACAGGGCAATGCTTTCACACTGACGGTAGTGCATATATGTAATGAGCAGCCAAATGAAGTAATGGAGGCTGGTACAATTACAACATTTAAAAGGCATCAAGATAAGGGCTAAATGCTGACAAATGGGACTAGATTAATTAAGGACATCTGATCAGCAAGGACGATTTGGACCAAAGACCTGTTTCTGTGCTGAACAGCTCTCGAACCCTATATGTATTTGCATCTTTACTTGGCCTCTTTGATGGCATTTATTCCTTGAGAATCTTCCAATTTCATGTTGCAAAATTCATAAAATTCTTTGAACTTCTGAGAATCAGATTGTTCACAACAATTGGACTCACTTCTAAAAAGAAAAGTGAATTGCAAAGGCTGAAATGTCAAAAGCCACACTCTCAGATTATTACTTTCAATATGAGTGTACATTGAATAGCACTGCAGAGAATATGGCCATTCAAACATTTGTTCCTGTGTCATCTCTTTGAGCTGTCTAATTATTGTCACTCATCCCCTAGGCTTGTGCCCATTAGACCCATTAATTTCTCCCAATTACTTTTGAAAAGTTGTTTTTCAATCTGCTTCCACCATGCCTTCTAGCAGTGCATTGCAGATTAATACTGAAGAATGTGCAAATTAATATGGAAGTATGTGCGAACTTAACTTATTGTACAAGGGTGCATCTTTTGCAGTCAAAGTTTCTTGTTCATTGTGAATGTATTGAAGCAGTTTTTTCCCTTAACCAACTAGTTTCCTCTCATTTGCAAGAACATAAACTCGTCAGCTCTTTCTGGTGAAAACTTGTTACTTATTTTCAGGTAATGCTTGAGCTTTTTTATTCCTTCACTCTGGAGATGTGGGCATCACTGGCTAGGACAGCATTTATTGCACATCCTCAACTCGAGGATAAGTTAAAAAGACTTTGTCTTTTTACCCTGGCAATGCCCCTTATGATTTTATAAACCCCTCTAAGGTCACCCTTCAGCCTCCGACACTGCAGGAAAAATATTCCCAGCCTATTCAACCTCTCCCTATAGCTCAAACCCTCCAACCTTGGCAACATCCTTGAAAATCTTTTCTCCACCCTTGGAGAGGATGGTGGTGAGTTACCTTCATGAGCTGCAGCCATTCAGGGACATTCACAGTGTTGGTTGAAAAGGGACTTATAGGATTTTGATACAGGGACAGTAAAGCAATGGTGATATAATCCCAAGGCAGGGTGATGTGTGACTCAAAGGTGACCTTGATGGTGGTGATGTTTTCACGACTTTTGACTGCCTTGCTGGATTGTGGAGGTTGTGGCTTTAGAAGGTGTTATTTAAGGAACCTTGGTAAGTTGTTGCAGTGTATTTAGTCGATGGTACACACAGCAGCCACAGTGCAGCATTAGTGGGGGGGATTGAATGTTGAAAGTGGTGAAGGGAGTGTCAATGAAGCAGGTGACTTTGTCCTGGATGGTGTCAGGCTCCTTGAGTGTTGTTGAAGCTGCACTCATTCAGGCAAGTGGAGGACATCCTATTACATTGCTAACCTGTGTCTTGTATATAGTGGAGGGAGGCATCTCAACTAACTAAATAGAACAATGGTTTGGATGAGAGAGATAACAAGGTGTAGAACTGGATGAACACAGCAGGCCAAGCAGCACCAGAGGAGCAGGAAAGCTGACGTTGGGACTAGACCCTTCTTCAGAAAGGTTTGGATGAATAGGTTTTGTTGAAAAGTGGTCAACGTGAAAAGTTTGGAGTTTTGTCCTTTCCACGGATGCTCCTGAGAATTTGAAATGTTTTCTGAGTTGTATTTTAAATTGATCTAACTTTGTACATAGATAAAACCAAAACAAATAAAGTTATTGTTGATCAAGGCAATTTTATTTTCTTAATTACAGAATACATTAGTAATTTTAATTATCCCTGCAAACCAGAGTAATGGGCAGGTGTGAGAGGTATGAAGTTTAATAATGGGGGCTAAAATAATTAACAATTTTTCATAAATTTGAGAAATTGATACGAAAATAATTATCTCAGTCATTAAAAGGAACAAAATTAAGCAACCTACACACTTCAGGATAAATGTGAAAATGTGTTATAAAATGCAGTTTAAACATTATACCATTTAATATAATTATACACACACAGATAAATCATTATACTCAAGCAGGTGACTGGAGTTAAAAGAATGCGATAATATTTTCTGCGATAATATTCTCTTTTTTTCTGCGATAATATTCTCTTTTTTTTTCTGCTGTATATGACCAGTTTGTTGCGCTGTGTGGTCCCTTCTAAGTTGCCGTGAATGGGCGTGGCATAGAGAAGGAGGGCTGTGTGCAGCCTATTTGTTTCCTTCTGTGTATGTTCTAATTGCTACGTGACCCACATTTCCCACAGGGGATGTTGAATATGGGGTAAAATGGGAAATTAGAGTGGAATTGACTAGCTTGGTCTTCGATAGAGCCAGACACGACACCAGGTTATAGTCCAACAGGTTTATGTGAAATCACAAGCTTTCAGAGCCCTGCTCCTTCATCAGGTCACCTGCTCATATTCCCATCCAGAAGCCTTTTAAATGTTGTAATTGTACCAGTCTCCCCACATCCACTGGTAGTTCATTCCATACATGCACCACCCTCTGTATGAAAAAGTTACTCCTCACATCCTTTTTAAATCTTTGCCCTCTAACCTTAAATCTATGCCCTCTTGTTTTGGACTCCTCCTCCCTGGGGTAAAGACCTTGGCTATTCAACCTATCTACGCCCTTCATGATTTTATAAACCTCTATAAAGTCAGCCCTCAGCCTCCGACACTCCAGGGAAAATAGCCTCAGCCTATACAGCCTCTTCCTCCTCCAGTCCAGAATAGGTTTCATGGGAGCAAAAGGAAAAGGAACTTTAATGGTCACAGCACCTTTTACAACTTCAGGGCAAAAGTCAAGGAAGAACTTTTTCAAGCATAACTATTCCTCCATTGTAGCTAAATTGGATACAGCAAGCATACGTTTACACCCAACCTGAGAGGGAAGACAGATCCCTTAGTTCAACAACTTACCCAAAAAAGCAGTGCAATATTCTTTCAATTCTGCCCACTGGCATGTCAGACTAGATTTTCTGCTGACATTCCTGGAATGGAACTTGAACCCACAGCCTTTATAATTTGAAAGAAGTATGTTATTCACTAGGCTGTAACAGACAACAAAGGTCCAATGCCTCTTGTGAGAAGGTACGTAGTTGGGTCTTATATCAGAAAATAAGCCAAACTCACTTAGAGGAGACAGTGTTGTAACGGTAATGTCACTGGATTGGTAATCCAGAATGCCCAGGGTGATGGTCAAGGGCCATAATTTTTGAATCCACCAGAGCTAAAGGTGAAATTTATCTGGAATAAAGAGCTCACCTATTGGTGACTTTTATAGGATGAGGACATCGGTGGCTAGGCCAGTATTTATTGCCCATCCCTAATTGTCTAGAGGGAAGTTAGGTGGCAACCATATTACGGTGGGTTTGGAGTCACATATAGTCACATATAAGGGTGGCAGCTACATTAAACCTGAAAGAATTGCGGATGCTTTAATCAGGAACAAAAACAGAAATTGCAGATTTGGCAGCAGCTGTGGGAAGGAAGCAGAGTTAACATTTGAGTCCAGTGATCCTTCATCAGAACTGTTAGCATCTAGGAAAAAGTGGTACTTCTGCACCTCTGATGAACAGTCATTGGACTCAAAATGTATATTCTGCTTTTTCTCCACAAACGCTGCCATAACTGTTGAGTTTCTCCAACAATTTCTGTTTTTGTTTCAGACCTTCAGCATCCGTACCCTGTTTTATTTTAGTCAGGGACTATTTCATCAAAAGTATGTCTACTTTTCTAAATTCCAGTTCCTTCATTTCAGAGCCCAGAGGTGAGCTGGATAGTAATTTTGGTTGTTTTGCTGTCTGAAATTTTAGCTTCCTTCCCACCTACATGACTGAAATAAATTTGTCTGACTGACTGCCTGTGATCCTGCCCTCAATTCAAAGTGCTGGGCCAAGGAGGAACATTGCATTGGTCCACACTTCTGTTCAAAGTCCTGCAATGGTTTTCATTGCCCACCCTCCCAATCTCACCACCTGCCACGAAGTGTATTGGGAAGATATACTGGCTGTTCATCAATGTGTTTGGGCATGAACAGAACACACCTTATAGACAACAAGAGGCAACATTGGATTCAAACCTGGAGCTTCTAGCTTTTAAGTTAGACCCAAGTTCTGGATTGAATTAAAAGTTCTTTCTAGAATTTTGAGACTTGTTCCTTCTGCACTCACAGAGTTTGAAAGAGACAGATCTGTTTTTGCTCGGAAACTTTCAGAGATCTGAGTGCAATTGTCTTTCTCTTAGCTCTGTGACAAACTGTAACTTATAACTGTGCCACAAAAACCTCACTGAAACATATTTACAGGCCTATAAAAGTTCACTGCCCCATAGATATTCATTTGACCCATTTTATCTGCACTAGTCCTTTACTTGAGCAATCCAAATTTAATCCCACTGTCCCATGTTGTCCCTCTAGGCTCGTTTCACACTCTACCTCAAATATTCTCAGAAGCATTTTCTTCTGTCCCCAAATGCTAAAGTGATCTCTGCCTGAAAAACCTGCTCAGGAAAATCATTCCATTTTTAAACTTATCCTGAACTGAAATGTTCTGCAATCTCGTTTATAGCTTTTTTAATAATTCTAAATTGATATCCCTTCCTCACTGATCTGTAAGGGGAAATAATTACCTTAGCTCAATCAAAATGCTTAAAAACCTCTAGCAGTCTTGCTTAAATGTTACTGGAAAGGTAGACTTGTTGCCAAAGTTATTCCATTTTTAACCTTAAGGACCAATGCAAGAATGCTAATTTTCAAATGATTTACAATACTGAATGCTACTGATGAAAAAAGTGCTGATTGGTTAACTCCGATTGCTTGAGGTGCTGCCATGGAGAAAGCAAGAGGGAACTGTAGGCTCCCTGAGCTCCTGGGTAGTACAAAAAAAGGTGCAATACCTGAACATATCCCCTTTGTTTGCAGAGTATGGGTCGCTTTGAATGAAACTTTGTTACTTCTAACAATTGTAAATAGAGACATAGAGTTATACACATTGGAAAGAGAGCCTTCAGTCCAAATTGTCTATGCCGACAAGGTTTCCCATACTGAACTAGTCCCAGTTGCTTGTGTTTGGCCCATATCCTTTCAAACCTTTCCTATCTATGCACCTGTCCAAATGCCTTTTAAATGTAGTAATTGTGCCAGCCTCTACCATTTCTTCTGGCAGCTCATTCCATACATGCACCACCCTCTATGGGAGAAAGTTGCCCATCAGGTCCCTTTTCCCCTCGCACTTTTAACCTATGCCCTCTAGTTTTGAATGCCCCGTCCTTTGGAAAAGGTTATTTACCTTATCTATGCCCCTTATGATTTTATAAACATCTAAAAGTGCCAGCCTATCCAGCCTCTCCTTATGGCTCAAACCCTCCAGCCCCAGTAACATCCTTATAAATCTTTTCTGCACCCTTCCCAGATTCATAACATCCTTCCTATAGCAGGGCGACCAGAACTGTAAGCAGTACTCCGAAATTGGTCTTGCCAATGTCTTGTATAGGCTGTTACATGACTTTTCAACTTCTGTACTCAATGTTCTGACCAATGAAGGCAAGCATGCCAAATGCTTTCTTCACCATCATGTCTACCTGTGACACCACTTTCAAGGAAGCACCCCTCAGTCTCTCTGTTTGACAACACTCCCCAGAGCCCTAGTCTTAAATGTGTAAGCCCGGCCCTGCTTTGTCTTACCAAAATGCAACTCCTCACATAACCAATGAGCAAATGGAATTTGAAATTTGGCATCTTTGTGTTTGTCGTGATGAGTCCAGGACAAAACACCCACCTCTCTTTTTCCAGTAGAAGTAAATAATTCACCCCTCTGCCTTCTCTCTTCCAATGGAAATGATTGTACTTTCCCAATTCTCCCACTAAAGTCTACATAAAGCTGGCATCACTCTGGTGAAGCTACAGTCTCTATTGCTTCCTTATCACAGAATCGTTGCACTTAGCCCTTTCCCGCATGCACATTTTCTCCAAATTAACATCTCACTTAGCACCATACTCCTGCCTTCTCCCCAGAACCCTGCACATTCTTTCTTTAAAAATAACCCTCCAATTACCTTCTGAATGCTTCAAATGAAAATGCTGCCATCACCTTCTTGGAGCATTCTGGATCAATGACTCACTGTATGCAAACATCTTTCATGGCACATCAGGGTGGCTCAGTGGCTAGCACTGCTGCCTCACAGTTCCAGGGACCTGGGTTCAATTCTACCCTCAGGCAACAGTCTGTGTGGAGTTTGCACATTCTCCCCGTGCCTGTGTGGGGTTCTGGTTTACATCCACAGATGTGCAGAGTATGGGTCCCTTTGAATGAAACTTTGTTACTTCTAACAATTGTAAACAGAGTTATACACATTGGAAAGAGAGCCTTCTGTCCAAATTGTCCAAATCAACAAGGTTTCCCATACTGAACTAGTCCCATTTCTGAGAAGGGTCTAGGCCCGAAACGTCAAGTTTTCCTGCTCGAATGATGCTGCTTGACCTGCTGTGTTCATCCAGCCCCACGCTTGTAGTCCCATTTGCTTGTGTTTGGCCCATATCACTTTAAACCTCTCCTATCCATGCGCCTGTGGATTAGCCATGTTAAATTGCCCATATTGTTCAGGGGAGTATAGATTAGATGGATTATGAGGGATGGGTCTGGATGGAATGCTCTGAGGAGAGGTGTGGACTTGTTGGGCTGAAGGGCCTGTTTCCACACTGTTGGAATTCTATGATCTTTTAGCTGTATTACTGTTTACTTTAAGTATGTGCCTTCTCATTCTTGGTCCGTCAATGGGTAAATCCATTTTTTTCCCTATTTGTGCACTTGTGCAGGTGATTTTGAATACTCCAATAGTGTCTCCACATGGCCTTCTCTTCTTAGATGGAAACAATCCCAATCTACCCAGTCTATATTCAAAATGGAAATGCCTCTCCTTGAAACAGTCCTTGTCAGTCTCTTCTCTTTATTTATGTCAATGGAAACTTAGATTCCACAGTAGAGGAAACATGTATGACCTTAATTTGGGGTTGTATTTCTATTCTATATGTATTAAATAGGGGAAACATAGTTTGAGTTTCTCTCTGTCTGCTCTGTGTGCAGCACCAGATTCTACAGAAATGTGCTTAAGAACATACTATGTAGAACAGTACAACACAAGAAGAGGCTTTTTGGCCCATCATATCTGGACCAACCACAAAACCATTCTAAACTAATCCCATCTGCCTGCACATGGTCTATATTCTTCTATTCTCTACCTATCCATGTATCTGTCTAAATGCCTCTTAAACGTTGCTATTGTATCTGCTTCTACCACATCCCTGGCAGCACGTACCACCGTCTGTAATAAACTTGCTTTGCACATTTCCCTTAAACTTTCCACCTCTCACCTTTAAAGTATGCGCCCTAGTATCTGACATTTCCACCCTTGGGAAAAATACTCTGACTATCAACCTATGGTTGAACAGCTGTAATGTAACTTCTTTCTCTATTCTGTAACTAAGGATTCGAACTGGGTCCTCTGTAACTAATGTGGCATCATGTGTTAGTGACATTGTTACACTGCAACTAATCTGTAACTGAAGAAGCCGTACCTAGGTACCTTTGTACCTAAGATGGAGCTTTAAATGTCAATTTATAGACTTTTCACTGTACTCATTTGAGTAATTGTGACAATAAAGCTAATTCAATTCACGTCAATTCAACCCTATCCATGCCTCTCATAATTTTACTTACTTCTGTCACGTTCCCCTCATCCTCCGATGCTCTTGTGAAAGCAATCAAAGTTGATCCAACCCCTCCTTATAGCTAATACACTCCAATCTCGGCAACATCCTGATAACCCTCTTTTGCACCGTTTCCAAAACCTTTACATCCTTCCTCTAATGTGGCGACCATAACTGCGCACAATACTCCAAATGTGATCATAGACCATAGAATCCCTATAGCATGGAAACAGGCCCTTTGGCCCAACAAGCCCACACCAACCCTTAGAGTATCCTACCCAGATCCATCACCCGATAACCCATCACATCTACACATCCCTGAACACCATGGACAACTTAGCACAGCCAATCCACCTAACGTGCATATCTTTGGACTGTGGGAGGAAACCAGACCACCCAGAGGGGATCCACACAGACACAGGGAGAATGTGCAAACTCCACACAGTCACCTGAGCCTGGAATTGAACACAGGTCTCTGGTGCTGTGAGGCAGCAGTGCTAACCACTGAGCCAATGTGCCACACGGTGTAGCTAAAGTTTAATACATTTGCAACATGACTTGCAAACTCTTATAATTAATGCCCAACCGGTATTGACATGAACTTAGACGAGGCTTTTAAAAAGCCATGAGTTGAATAGGGCAGTGTAGAGAAAAAGACAATAAGTTTAACAATTATTCTGTGACACAAGGTGACAGAGACAGAAACAAGTTTTCCTTTTAGAAAAGCAAGAAGTCCACGAGAGTACAAATTCCCTGTCGGAGAAAGCACGTCTATGACACTCAAAATCCTGTGTCCTTTGCAATACCCAAAATAGTTTGAGCTGCAAAATAGTCTTGAATGGCTTTGTGTGGTTTAAGTAGTAAGGGTTGGAAAACGTAGGCTATTGAAGAGGACCTTGGCGAATCCCTGGTAAGAAACATTGAACAATGTGAACAGTTCTCTTAGGGGTTGCGGGAAGAATCATTAACCAAATAAATAACATTGATGATGTTGTTGGAAAGAAACTAAATACATCCATGCCCACTGAACAAGGAACTGAAAGCGAATATAGGGTGAACCTTTACTGAAGTTTGAGTATCTATCAGGTTATTATTGAGCATAAAAAGGCTAAATCCTTACTTAGAATATTTGTAATAACACAATGTATATTTGGTATATAATGTAAAATAGTTCATTTTGCCCCTTTTTGTAAACTTTCACTTTTTTTGTTAAGAGTACATTGGCAGCCTCTTGTGAATTTGTTCAGTGACTGATCACCACAGTAATAAAAAATTACATAAATGTAACTTATGGGTTATCAGCCAGGATTCATTCTGGGGTCTGTCAGCATCATACCCATTATTTTAGATTATCTCTCCTGCCCTTCCAACCAAAATGTATCACCTTACATTTCTTTGCATTAAACTTCATCTGCTTCCACACCACCAACTTTCTTACTTTTGAAGTTGTTCCTTATTGTCCTCACAGTTTACGTTGTTTCTGAATCATGAATGTTAAAATTGTGCCCTGTAAATCAATGTTTAGATCATTAACATGGATCAGGAAAAGGCAAAGGTCCTTGTACTGACCGTGGAGAGCTCTCCCACAAAGCTTTCTCAGCCTGAAGAATATCAATTAACCGTGACTGCCTCCTGTTACTGAGCCAATCCTGTATCCACGTTGCTATTAGAGATAACAAGGTGTGGGGCTGGATGAACACAGCAGGCCAAGCAGCATCAGAGGAGCAGGAAAACTGACATTTCGGGCCTAGGCCCTACGAGCAAATAACAAAATCTTGGGGGGTGAATGATCAAGGATTAGTGGAGTAAGATTCCATTAGGTAGAGTTAGTATCCATTGATTGACTCCACTTATACTTCTTGCTGCCTTGGAAAGGCAACAAACATAATCAAAGACTCCTCCCAGATAACAAGGTGTGGGGCTGGATGAACACAACAGGCCAAGCAGCATCATAGGAGCAGGAAAACTTGACGTTTCGGGCCTAGACCCTTCATCAGAAATGGGGGAGGGGAAGAGGGTTCTGAAATAAATAGGGAGAGCGGGGGAGGCGGATAGAGGATGGATAGAGGAGAGGATAGGTGGAGAGGAGGCAGACAAGTCAAAGGGGCGGGGATGGAGCCAGTAAAGGTGAGTGTAGGTGGGGGGGTAGGGAGGAGATAGGTCAGTCCAGGGAGGACG
>JAHRHZ010000273.1:13893192-13911914 GCA_024137785.1 Ginglymostoma cirratum | reverse complement strand
TTTTATCTCTGATCGGATTCTCCAGCATCTGCAGTACCTTTTATCTCTGATCGGATTCTCCAGCATCTGCAGTACCTTTTATCTCTGATCGAAATGACTCACCCAGTTCAGTCTGGTTAATAGTAATGGCCTGGATGTTCATGGTGCAGGATTGAGCAATAGTCATGTCAATGAATTTCAAGGGATGATGGATAGATTCTCTTTGTTGGAGATGGTCACCGTGTGACACTTGTGCAAGAGTCAGGGTGTTGTGGTAATGCTACTAAATTGGCAATCAAGATGCTAGGCTAGTGCTTTGGGAACATGGCTTTGAGTACTTTAGGGAAGGAAACCTGCCATCTTTATCTGGTCTGGCCTGCACTTCTCCAGACTCACAACAATGTAGTTGACTTTTTACTGCCTTCTGAAATGTCCCAACAAGCCAATCGTTTCAACGGCCGAGTAGGGATGGGCAACAAATGCCGGTGTTGGCCACATGCCATCTGAGAATTTTTTTTTAAAAGTTGTTAGCTCAAGCATGATATTGTCCAGCATGTGAAAATGGACAGCTTTAGCATTTGAGGAGTTGTGAATAGTGTGGAATATCATGTAACCAATGGCTAACATTCCCACTTCTGACCTTGTGTTGGGTTGAAGGTCATTGATGAAGCAGCTGAAGACGATTGGGCCAACGATGCAGAGATATTCTGAAGCTGAGATGACTAACCTCCAAAAATCACAAGCATTTTCTTTTGTTCTAGGTTTGATGCAAAAAGCAGAATATTTTCTCTAATTCACACTTACTCTAATTTTGCTTGGGTTCTTTGATGCCACGTTTATTTAAGTACAGCCGTAATGTCAAAGTCAGTCACTTTACTCTACATCACTAAGCATGGCTAGGCATCAACATTACTGAGCACTCATCTCTGAAGCTCAGCTCTTTTGTCTATGTTTGAACCAAGACTGTAATGAAGTTAGGAGCTGAATGGCCCTGGTGGAACCCAAACTGGGCCTCACTGAGCAGAAAAAGTAGGAACTGTCGATGCTGGAAAATCTGAGACAACAAGGTGTAGAGCTGGATGAACACAGCAGGCCAAGCAGCATCGGAGGAGCAGGAAGGCTGACGTTTCGGGCCTAGACCCTTCTTCAAAGTCACTGAGTAGGTTGTTGCTGAGCATGTGCTGCTTGATAACACTGTTGATGATACTTTCTGTTACTTTACTGATGATCAAGAAGATGCTGACAGGCTGGTAATTGGCCAGGGTGTGTTTGTCCTGCTTTTTGTGTATGGGACATACTCAGGAAATTTTTCACAACGTCGGGAAAAGGTCAGTTGAGTTTCCTCATTGGAATAACTTGGCTAGGGGTGCAGCAAGTTCTGGGCAAATAAATCTTCAATACTATCATTGGAGATCCTGCCTTATTTTTGCACTGAAATGCTGGGCTCCCCCACTATTAAGGATGGGAATATTTCATAGACTCATACAGCATAGAAACAGGCCCTTCGGCCCACCATGTCAATGAAGACCAACAAACACCAAACTACACTAATCCCATTTACCTGCACTTGGTCCATGATCTACTGTGCCCTGGCATTTTAAACGCTCATCCAGATGCTTCTTAAATGTTGTGGAGTACCTGCCTCTCAGGCAGCACGTTCCATATTTCTACCATCCTCTGGGTGAAATAATGTTCCTTAGTTCCCCTCTGAGTCATTGCTCCTCGCCTTAAATTTATGCCTGCTGGCCTTAGATATATCTGCCATGCAGAAAAGATTTTCATGATTACTCTGTCCATACCTCTCATAATTTTGTATACTTCAATGCGATTCCTCCCCCACATCCCGATTAGCCTCCTCTGGTCCAGGAAAAACAAACCCAGCCTGTCCAATCCCTCCTCATAGCTGAGACTTTCCATCCCAGGCAACATCCTGGTGAATCTCCTCTGCACCGTCTCCAGAGCAATCACATCGTTCTGTTGGTATGGTGACCAGAACCGCACACAGTATTCCATCTGTGGCCTAAGCAACACTTTATAAAGTTGCAACAAGATTTCCCAGCTCCTACGTTCTGAGCCCCAGCTCATGAAGGCAAACATTCTGTGTGCCTTCTTCATCACCCTGTCCACCTGTGCTGACATCTTCAAGGATTTATGGAATCGTACACCAAGGACACTTTGCTCCTCACTTATAGGAACTTACAACTTATTGTGTATATTCTTCTCTTGTGAGACCTCCCAAGATGCATCGTCTCACATTGATCAGGATTAAATTCCGTCTGTCAACTTGCCAGCTGATCAGTGTTCGACTTGTGGTCTCACTGTAGACCTCTCGATCTTTGCCTTTTGACCTTTCCCACTCATCTCTCACTGTGGAGTCTGTACTTGCAGTAAACCTTACTTAATGCACGTATCTCCCTCTCCATGTTAGATTTCTGCTTTGAACTAAATTCCCAGAAAAATCGCTTTGACGCTCTGACTCACTTGGGCAAAGTCTCCCTTGCATTAACTATCCTCTTTTCTGACTGTCATCCTAAAAGCTGAGGAGGACTGTTTGTTTCCTGTGCAGATGCTGCCTGTCCTGGTTAAATCCTTCCAGCATTATATAAAAACTGGCAGCAACCACGCTGTCATGGTGCCGAATGCAAAAGAGACACAGCTGTCCAACTGTCAACTGTAAGCGGCACAGATCTCAAGGGGATCAACAGGAAGCCAGGGCCCCAGACATCTGACAGGAATTCGCCTCCTGAAGACACACTGAAGACTTGGAATTTGAATGCAAAATTTCTGCACCAAGCTTCTGGCCAAAGGGACTATACCCAAAATGTTCGCCAATCTCTGTCAGATGTTAAGAGACCTGCTGCGCTGCAAACTTCACATCAACTCTGAATTTCCACATTTTCATCATTTTTTTTTGTTCTTCTCGTTATTCCTCTGGAGATTGGCTGTCTCTTAGCAACTCTAAAGTAAGTTGCTCAATGCAGTTAAAAGCTCATCTTTTCCAGAAACAAAGAGGATCAAAAAAATGAGAAACTATGAGGGGAGAAAGAAATAACTAAACATTCATAGACAGTACATGACAAGTATCAAAGATCTTTTCTCCTTTCTAAACTATTCTTTAGATACAACTGGCATCTGTGACAATGATAGAAGATTTATGAAAATGCTAAGTTAGGCTTAAGTTTCCCAGAAGTGTGTTATCCTTCCAATTATACAAATTTCAGTAGAATATTCCTCAGTTGATGCTGTTGGAACATGCGAGTGGTACTGGCACACAAAGAAAAAATCTTAAAAAAAGTATCTTCCTCAGAACAGATTGGAGTTGAATGCAATTTCTTACTGATTTTCTCAAGATAAGTTCTATTATCAGTATGCAAGAGGGTGGACCGATTCAATGTAGATTCTTTTCAGCTTGCAGATTCAGCAGAAACTGTTGAAGTTTATGATGATGCTGTGGCTTTAAGAATTGCGTTTTGTCCTGGTTTCTTTTAAGAAAGAGATTGAATGATAAGGGTTGAGCAGTCTGTGGTAAAGTCAGCAGCTTGTGAGGCTTTGGGTATATTTTTAAATGTTGGAACAATAGAAGCAGCCTGGCTGGGTGTGACCAGCTCTCATAGACCAGGATTTCTAATTACTTTTCAGCTTGCAGATTCAGCAGAAGCTGGTGAAGTTTTGAAGAAGTAGAAGCTATTTCTTTCCCCTCTCTTAGTTACAGCTAGAAGCTAGGGCTTGTCCCCCTACTGTCGGCATTGCATGTGAGAAAATCTGATTTCTGAATTTGCCTTTTTGCTCAACGGGTGTGTTTATGGGATGTTACTATATTAGAACAGTTAATTAGTAATAGGCACTGTTTCTATTATTCTGTTAAGTTTTCCAGCAGAGTTGAATAACTCTAAGTTCTTCTTTCTTTTGTTGTATTTTAACTATAGTGTTGAAGAAATGTTATTTTGCTTAATTTTGAGTCGTTTGACCAGTGAAATTTCATCTAGAACACAGCCTGTTACATTTACCTTTAAACTAAGAAAAAGTTAGGATCTAGGCTACCTTCTTAAAATACTTTGAGGGAGCCTGGCCGAGTCCATAATAAGTATGATCATGACTGATCTGACAGTTCTCACATCCACTTTCACTGGAAGTGAGTAGCTTGTTGAAAAATTTCCAACATCAGTTAAGAGTCAACTACATTGCTGTGGTTCTGGAATCTCATGTAGGCCAGAAGAAGGTGTTTGGTAATGCTTGCCTTTATTGACCAGTACATTGGGTTTGGGACTGGGACATCTTGTTGCTGCTGAACAGGATAATAGTTCGGCCACTTTTGGAATATTGCGCGCAACTCTGGTCTCCCTCCTATAGAAAGGATGTTGTGAAACTTGAAAGGGTTCAGAAAAATTTACTAGGATGCTGCCAGGGTTGGAGGGTTTGATCTACAGGGAGAGGTGGAATAGGCTGGGACTATTTTGCCTGAAGCGTCGGAGGCTGAGCGGTGATCTTATAGAGATTTATAAAATCATCAGAAACATGGATAGGGTAAGTAGACAAGGTCCTTTCCCTGGTGTGGGGAATCCAAAACGAGAGGGCATTGGCTTAAGGTGACAGGGAAAAGATATAAAAGGGACCTAAGCAGAGGGTGGTGTGTGTATGGAATGAGCTGCCACAGGAAGTGGTGGAGGCTGGTACAATTACAACATTTAAAAGGAGTACGAATGGGTGCATGAAGAGGAAGAGTTTACAGGGATATGTGTCAAATACTGGCAAATGGGATTAGATTTATATAGAATATCTGGTCAGCATGGATGAGTTGGACCGAAGGTCTGTTTCTGTACTATATATCTCTATGACTCTATGATCAGGGAAGGATATTAGATTTCCTTCCCTACAGGGCATTAGTGAATCAGATGGGTTTTTACATATATTTGCCACTTACCCATTGCTGATGGTAGCTTTTCAATGAATAGAAGGCCTTCGTGAAGCCATACCTGGAGTATATGTGCTGGTTTGGTCTCCTTAAGTGAGGAAGGATGTTCTGACCATGAAGGAGTAGGACGAATATTTACCAGGCTGATTCCTGGGGTGGCAGAACTGACATATGGGGAGAGACAATATGGGTATCAGTTAGAGATATATTCACATGGGTTTAGACAAATGAGCAGGATCTCATAGAAATCAACTTTGTTGGAACATTCTAACAGGACTAGACAGGGTGAATGGAGGAAGGATATTCCTGATAACTGGAGAGCCTAGAACAGAGGTGACAGTTAAAAAATACGGTGTAGGACATTTAGGACTGAGATGAGGCAACATTTCTTCACCCAGAGACTGGTGAGCCGATGCAAATCTCTGCCAGAGAAAGCAGTTGAGGCCAAAGCATTGAGTATTTTCAAGAAGGATTGGGCTAGAGGGTTTGAGCTCTGAGGAGAAGCCAAATTTGCCAGGGCTATTTTCCCTGGAGCATTGGAGTGACCTCACAAAAGTTGATAAAATCATGAGGGGCATGTATAGGATGAATAGCCAAGATCTTTTCCACAGGGTAGGGGAGTCCAAAACTGGAGGGTGTAGGTTTAAGGTGAGAGAGGGGAAAGATTTAAAATGGCCCTAAGGGACAACTTCTTCACACAGAGGGTGGTGCGTGAATGGAATGAGCTGCCAGAGGAAGTGGTGGAGGCTGGTAAAATTATAACATTTAAAAGCATCTGGATGGTTATATGAATAGGAAGGGTTTAGAGAGATATGGGCCAAATTCTGGCAGTGGGACTCGACTTATTTAGGACATCTAGTTGGCACAGATGAGATGGACTGAAGGGTCTGTTTCCGCACTGTACAACTCTATGACTTGAAGGAGTTAGATATTTTTGTGAGGGTTAAAGGGATTGGTAACAGCCTTGATACATTTATAGGTTGAGGATTCAGAGCTTACACTCAGATCCAGAGTAGCTGGTTACATAAAATCTTAGCACAATGTCACTTTCGTGCCTTCTAGGATAGGATGGCCACCCAATCCCTTCAAGTTTCAAATCCTTCACCAGCAGCTGGTATTGTCTCATGACAGTGTTCCAGGACATCCTCAGTCTGTGGTAACACCATGTCTCATAGTTTGGGGTAAATAGTATTGAGGAAATCATATACGAATGAAACGAGATTAAGTACTAGAGAGCTTCACATCTCACCATTCAAACTGGGTGAAAAAATCAATTTCTTTTTCTCTACATTAAAGATCACATTTTACCAATCTCGCTACGTTTCCCCAGCTGACTTGTCATCACCCATGTCTGGGAAAATTCAGACAATTCTTTAATTAAATAAGTGGAGCTGCAGGACAAAAATGTTAAAATTCGCTCCAATAATAATGAACAAGCTTTGCATTGCAATCTGCATTGGCTGTAGGCTTGGAAAATCATTAGATTGAGTCTATCCAATTAAACCAACCTACCTATTAACCAACCTGAAATAAACTATCCCTTGCAATGATTGGATCAAGAAGTAGTTTTCCCCTACCACACTGGACCAAGAAGGCCCAGTTGATACTTATTGTTAATGGAGGATATTGGTGCAAACTGTTAAGTTCCAAGAAGGATCATGAAGCTGAAGCATTAAACAGCAGGAGCTTTATTATGGCAATGTTGACTCTACAGGTTAGACTAACCTGCTTCCAGCTCAGAATGGCTGATGATATCATCATTACATCATGTGTTTGGACTCTTATTGTCACAGTCCACCATCCTTACCCAACTACAAACCTATCTCATACATTTTTCTTTTATTCATTCATGGGATGTGGGCATCGCTGGCTGGCCAGCATTTATTGTCTGTCCCTAGTTGCCCCTGGTGAAGGTGGTGGTGAGCTGCCTTTTTGAACCGTTGCAGTTGACGTTGACCCACAATGCCATTAGGGAGGGAATTCCAGGATTTTTACTCATTGACAGTGAAGAATTGGTGATATATTTCCAAGTCAAGATGGTGAGTGGCTTGGATGGGATCTTGAAGGTGGTGGTGTTCCCATATGTCTACTGCCCTTGCCCTTCTAAATGGAAGTGGTTGTGTGTTTGGAAGGTGCTGTTTAAGGATCTTTGGTGAATTTCTGCAGTGCATCTTGTAGATAGTACACACTGTTGCTACTGAACATCAGTGGTGGAGGGAGTGGATGTTTGTGGATTCAGTGCTAATTAAACGGGCTGCTTTGTCCTGGATGGTGTCAAGCTTCTTGACTATTTTTGGGGCTGCACTCATCCAGGCAAGTGGGGAGTATTCCATCACATTCTTGACTTGTGCCTTGTAGATGGTGGACAGGCTTTGAGGAGTCAGGAGGTGAGAAGAAAAGTGAGATAAAGGCCAACAGAACTACAAAGGCGATATCCAGAAAAAGTTACTCTGTCCTCCCTTCTCAATATCTCCACAGCACATCAGTGTACATCATCTTATACACTCTCATTATACTGCAACCATTACCTCCTTTCCTCAAAGTATTTGCTGAGCAAGTCTCCTGAAACAGACTGAGGAATAAATGAAGCATATTGCGAAAGGTTGTGGTTAAATTCAAACTGTAGCCACTTTACTTTGTATGAGGAGTTAAGGAATTTGAAAAAGCAGTGTTCAATCAATCATAAAAACCGGAAAAATCTGTGGATGCTATAAATCAAAAACACAAACATAAATTGCTGGAAAAGCTCAGCAGGCCTGACAGCATCGAAAGAGAGAAATCAAAGTTAAAGTCCCGGATTGAGTGAGCCTTCCTCACAACTGAGTTTCAATTAATCATGCACTACAACAGCAAATTACACTTTTTTACTCATAAGATGAACATATTAAAAGATAAACATTCAAGGAAATATTGACATTTTTCACTTTTCCTACCGCAATAATACTATTCCTGAAAAGTCATGGATATAATTAAGCCTCAGCCGTTCTAGCAGATAAATGACATTTTACTTCTTTTCTGATATGGGGCAGTATCAGTAAGGGTTTGCTGATGTTTCCACAAGAGGAAATTGATTGTAATCAAAGCAGAAATTGCTGGGGAAACTCAGCAAGTCTGGCAGCATCTGTGGAGGGAAAAGAAAAGAGTTGACTTTTTGAGTGTTCTGACAAAGGGTCACTGGACTTGAAATCTCAAGTCTGCTTTTGCTCTTCACAGATGCTGCCAAACATGTTGAGTTTCTCCAGCCATTCTCTGTGTTTGCGCTGATTCGTCCGTTGCACATGAGCCCAAGTGTTTAAACATAGCATGCCCAGGCTCCTCACTTTAGAGCACAGCAGGGAAATAGGTCCACTCTCGAGGGCACCCCTAAGAAGCTGATCCATCAAGGGGATCATTTATGTGACGTATAAGATAAAATTATGATGGATGCTGGAAATCTGAAACAGACGCAGAGTTGTGTCCAATACCACTTCTCCAGAACTGCTGGGGGCTGGAAAAATGATGAGTTTTATGTTGTAATAAAAAAGGATCGGAAGAGCAAGTGAAATAGGTGGTAAGGTCCTCCACTCCCTTTTTCAATTCCTTCTCCTCCTTCTTTCTCTACAGTAGCAAACCTGTCATATTTTTGACCTTTTTCAGTTCCACAGCAGAGTCATAATGGCTCAAAACATTATCGGAGCCATAGAGTTGTACAGCACGGAAACAGACCCTTCAGTCTAACTCATTCATGCCGACCAAATTAAATTAATCGAGTCGCGTTTGCCATTATTTGGCCCATATCCCTCTAAGTCCATGAACACATCCAGATGCCTTTTAAATGTTGTAATTGTACCAGCCTCCACCACTTCCTCTGCCAGCTCATTCCATACACGCACTACCCCTGAGGTGCTTTTTATATCACTGTGTCTCTTTCCCCAGACGCTGCGAAATCTGCGGAATTTCTTCAGCATTCTCTATGTTTGTTTGATTTATGTGATGTGTTGCTTCAAAGGATTAGAGTACATGGGAAATCAGTTATTATCATATGCATTCAAAAAATTAAAAATTAAAACTTCGTTTGAAACTTGTAAGATGCATGAGAAAGAATTATCTGCAGGGGCCGTGATGAAAGGTCATCAAGCTGAAATATTAACCATGTCACTCTCTCTCATGCCACCTTTTCAGGGTTCTCAGCATGCTCTATTGATATTTCAGATATCCAGCATTGCATTTCATTTCTGCACACTCTAGTCTGTTATCTTATAATTCAGTTCTGCTGCGGTACGACACAGTATATTCTTAAAATTTCTTTACATTCATTCATGGGCATGGGCATTGCTGGCTGGCCCAGCATTTATTGCCCATCTCTAGTTGCCGTGGAGAAGATGGTGGTGAGCTGCCTTCTTGAAACACTGCAGCCCATGTGCCGAAAGTAGACCCACAACGCCCTGACGGAGGAAATTCCAGGAGTTTGACACAGCAACAGTGATACATTTCC
Source organism: Ginglymostoma cirratum (assembly GCA_024137785.1). NCBI lineage: Eukaryota > Metazoa > Chordata > Chondrichthyes > Orectolobiformes > Ginglymostomatidae > Ginglymostoma > Ginglymostoma cirratum. Next base: position 13,902,549 of record JAHRHZ010000273.1, on the reverse strand, counting down.
AAGTCAGGATGGTGAGTGGCTTGAAGGGGAACTTGTAAATGGTGGGGTTACCATGTATCTGCTGCCCTTGTCCTTCTTGATGGAAGTGGTTGTGGGTTTGGAAGATGCTGCCTGAGGATCTTGGATGAATTTCTGCACTGCACCTTGAAGAACGGACACACCTCTGCTCCTCAGTTTTAATGGTGGAGGGAGTGGATGTATCTGGATATGGTGCCAATCAGGCAGGCTACTTTGCCCTGGATGGTGTCAATGTTACCTGCTAGCCTCTGACTTATACTGTAATGGCATTGAGGTGATATTTAATCAAAGCTATCAGTTGACTTTATCCAGTACCCAACGGGACTTTTCTGTGAATGACTCACTAATTATCAAATGCTGCTTATATTTGGATTTAAAATTAACCTTCATTAATTATCTGATTCCTTTCAATCAGAACGTAGTGAAAATAATCTTCAAATGTTTGTTAAAGATGTAAATAGAATGACATTCTTACATATTACTACAAAATTAACTTCAAATCCTACAAAGAGTCTGTTACTGGGGCACAACTGGCAAGATGTACACATTTGCAAACAGTATATTGCTGAGATGTGTCAGGTGATCCCTTCACCTGTCCCACTTTCTGTGGCACACTTCATGTTCCACACACAACTCACAAAGTCAAAGACACAGTTGCACATGATTGGCTTCAGTTTAATTCGCTCATGAGAAATCTCAGCTGAGCAGTTACACAGCACACTGATTTAGTGTAAGATGATCAAACTGGGGAAGGCCAACTAGCCTAAAAAGATTCAACTACTGACAAAAAGAATGCAAGACCATAAGAAATAGGATCAGAAGCAGGCCATTTGGCCCCTTCAGCCTGACCACCATTCAATAGCGTTAGGGTTAATCCGAAATTCCTCACTTCTACTTGCCTGCTCTTTGCATCGAACCCATGATTCCCTGACTGACAAAGACTCTATCCTCCTCAGCCTTAAATATACACAAGGTCTCTGTGGCAAGGATTTCCAAAAACTCACAGCAGTTGACAGAAGAAACCTCTACTGAGGCATCACATCTATCTTAAGAGGAGATGGGTCAAGTTCCTAAGACGTTCCCAGGGCCACTCTCAGCTAAAGAGACTCTAAAATCACTGGGCTACGTCGCACACCACATCCTTCTTAATGATGGTCAGTAAATTTTGTGATCCATGGATTATACAAGGTGGTCCTTGTAAGATCTTTGAGCACAGATAGAGGTTATTCAGCACTTCAAGTCTCCAACCCTCCAGAGAGCATCCCACACAGATCCACTCCCCCAGCTTATCCCTGTAACCCTGCAATTATCACAGTTAACCCACATAGCCTGTACATTCCTACACACAGCGACAGCCTCATCCTGTCAATGAACTAAAAAACACTATGGGGCAATTTCCCATGGCTAATCCATCTAACCTCCACATCTTTGGACTGTGGAACAAAACTGGAGCACCCGGTGGAACACAAACACAGGGGGAACATGCAAACTCTATACAGACAGTCACCCGAGGTTGGATTGAACCTGGGTCCCTGGCATTATGAGGCAGCTGTGCTAAATGCTGAGCCACGATACCACTCAAATGAATCTGTTGACACAAAGGGTTCTTTGGACCAACTCATCCATTCTGAGCAGATATTCTAAATTAATATAGTCCCATTTGCCAACATTTGGCCCACATCCATTTAAACCCTTCCCCTTCATGTATGCATCCAGATGCCTTTTAAGTGTTGTAATTGTACCAGCCTCCATCATTTCCTCTAGCAGCTCATTCCATACCCGCACCACCCTCTGCATGAAAAGGTTGCCCCTTAGGTCCCTTTTAAATCTTTCCATGCTCACCTTAAACCTATGCCCACTAGTTTTGGACTCCCACACCGCAGGGCAAAGACCTTGTCTATTCAACCTATCCATGTCTCTCATGATTTTATAAACCTCTATAAGGTCACCCCTCAGCCCTGACCCTCCAGGGAAAATAGCTCTAGTCTATTCAACCTCTGTAGCTCGAACCCTCCAACCCAGGCAATATCCTTGTAAATTTTTTCTGAATCCTTTCAAGTTTCACAACATCTTTCCTAAAGCAGGGAGACCAGAATTGAACACCATATTCCAAAAGTGGCCTAACCAATGTCTTGTTGAGCCACAACATGACCTCCCAACTCCTATACTCAACGCACTGACCAATAAAGGAAAGTATACAAAATGCCTTCTTCACTATCCTATCTATCTGTGATTTCATTTTCAAGGAACTAAGAACCTGCACTCCAAGGTCTCTTTGTTCAACAACACTCCTCAGGACCTTCCATTAAGTGTATAAGTCCTGCCCTGATTTGCCTTATGAAAATGCAGCACCTCACATTTATCTAAATTAAACTCCATCTGCTACTCCTCGGCCCATTGCCCCAACTGATCAAGATCTTGTTGTACTCTGAGGTAATCTTCTTCATTGTCCATTGCACCTCCAACTTTGGTGTCATCTGCAAATTTACTAACTATCCCTCCTATATTCACATCCAAATCATTTATATAAATGGCAAAAACCAGTGGACCGAGCACCAAACCTTGTGGCACACCACTGTTCTCAGGCCTCCAGTCCAAAAAAAAACCCTTCACAACCTCCTTCTGTCTTCTATCTTTGAACCGGTTCTGTATCCAAATGGCTACTTCCCTCTGTATTCCATGTAATCTAATCTTGCTAACCAGTCTACCATGAGGAACCTTGTCGAACACTTTGCTGAAGTCCATATAGCTCATGTCCACCACTCTGTCCTCATCAATCCTCTTTGTTACTTGTTCAAAAAACTCAAGCAAGTTAGTGAGACATGATTTCCCATGCACAAAGCCATGTTGACCATCCTTAATCAGTCCTTGCCTTTCCAAATACATGCAAAACCTGTCCTTCAGTATTCCCACCAACAGCTTGCCCACCACCAATGTCAGGTTCACCTGCCTATAGTTCCCTGGCTTTTCCTTACCACCCTTCTTAAAAAGTGGCACCATATTAGCCAACCTCCAGTGTTCCAGCACCTCACCTGTGGCTATCGACAATACAAATATCACAGCAAAGGGCCCAACAATTGCTTTCTTAGCTTCCTACAGAAGTCTAGGGTACAACTGATCAGCTCCCAGCGATTTATCCGCATTTATGCTTGTTAAGATGTTCAGCACCCTCTCTTCTGTAATATGAACATTTTCAAGATGTTGCTATTTATTCTATATCTTCCACATCCTTCTCCACAGAAAATATTGATGCAAAATACCCATTTAGTATCTCCACCATCTCCTGGTGTTCTACACAAAGGCAGCCTTGCTGATCTTTAAGAGGTCCTAGTTACCCTTTCATCAATCAACAGGCAGTAAAGGAAAAGACTTGCCCTTGTACAGGTATTTCCTAATCAGCTGATAGGATCACAGTGATTGGCAGCATGAGACTCTGCGCATGCTCCCTTCCAGTTTCGTCTCTGCAGCTAAAGAGCTTGGCATCCCCTCAAGAGGGCACCCTTGTTATGGCATGGCACATAAATAACAACAACCATGAGACCCAGTATGGCACCATTTAAAGAAAAATGTTAGTCCCATGAATGGAGATGGAAACAGTGGGAGAGAAGAAGAGGAGAAACACGTAGGAGAAGAGGCAATGCTGCTTGCTGGCTCTGGGAAATAAGCATTCCAAGAAGTCCAGGTGAGCTGAGAACATGTCAGAAGGTCAGAAGAAGCCCTCAGAGCTGTTTATGTCTTGTTGTAGCCAGGAGACTGGTTTTGTGAGGAATGCAAGTGTAGTGCCAGCTTGGTGAAGCTAGTTATCTGTGCAAGACCTGGAATTCTGCCAGAAAGTAGGTGCTGGTGTGCAGCTTCGGGAGCCCAATTGAACTCTGTCTCAGGAAAAAATGGGAAGATCAGAAATTGTTGAATCAGTCCAACTTGAAGAAGCCTTTGAGGGAGTTCAAAAGCTAGATCTTTGAAAGAAGAGTGTTGAAATCCCTCACAGGAGAGAGAGTGTTTGCTGTATTGTGGTATAGATTCCGGACCAGACAGTCCCATAACTTTAAGACATTTATATTACTTCATGACGCACAATGTTTCAGGATAGATGTTTCTGCCTCACCCACAGTCAACTCTCTGTAAAATGGAGTCAGTTTAGTCAGTCAGTTTTTGTGCATAATGTAAGTAAGCACAGAACCCAGACAATGACACAATGGCACAGATATTTAGCATTTGTTGTTGTAAATAGACTGTAAGACATATGACTCAAATAAGAACCTAAGTGTTTATGATAAATGCTACATGGGCGGAGACACAGAAAATGACAAAGCAGAGTGTGAGATGAGATTTTATGACTCACGTGGATCATCGATGCCTTGTAGGTTGTTGAGAAATCTGTGGGGTCTATCTTGGTCACATCTGCCATTTCATATGTAGTATGATGTAACAGTTTACCTGTTGATTCATATTTATCTTATGTTAATTCTGGAAGTCAGAGCATGTAGTCGATTCTTTCACCTTTCATATTTTGTGCAGTAAATTGTTTTTGATTAAAATTTTGGAATTTTGTATCTGAGGTTGGTTGGCTCGCCGAGCGGGTTCGTTGTTTCGCAGATGTTTCGTTACCATGCTGGGTAACATCATCAGTGTAGCCTCCGATGAAGCGTCGGTGTGTTTTCCTGCCTGGTTTTTAAACTGTGGGGTCCATTGAGCTGGATTACCTCACTTCCGGTTTTCCTTCATAGTGGAGTGTATATGGCGTCGAGTTCTATGCGTTTAAATTTTGCATCTTTGCTCTCATTATCAGCATCCAAGATTTAAAATCTGGTCCATTTTTAAACAAAACGTGACTGAAAGACCTATTTTTATCTTAATGATGCAGAGGATCATCTACCCAAGCTTCTTCAGTTTAACATTTCATCTGAAAGTTGGCATCCACAACAGTTCAGCACACCTTCAACTCTGCCCTGAGAACCAGCCTTAAAATCGTGTGTTAAAGACCTGCACTGTGATTTGGCCTGGAATTATTTTGACTCAGAGGTGAGAATGGTGATAATGTCATAGAATATGCAGCTTCCTTTCCACAAAAATCACACGCATTGTGCAAGGATGTTAATTAAATGCTATTTAAAATTCAAGAAGAGACATTTAATACGTTTTAGGTGTAAGCTTGCAGATTTGCTCATTACTGTGATGAGGATTCATATTATTTAGAAAGTTAGTTTTTGAAATAGAGAACAGAAATGATTTTAGATTTTAGATTCGGGCTTTTTTTAACGTAACGAAAAGTTGGAAAGTCATTTTGAACAATATGCTAAAAACATCATTTCTATGAATTCATGAGATTTTAACCCCACTCCCTGGAAAATAATAACAACTGCATCTTTTTTTAATTCATTCACAAGATTAGGGCATCAATGGCTAGGCCAGCACTTATTACCCATCTCTAATTGCCCAGAGGGCAGTTAAGAGTCAACCACTTACTGCAGGTCTAGGCCAGTCTGGGTAAGAAGGGTAGTTTCCTTCCCTAAAGGGCATTGGTGAACCAGATGGGTATTTCCCAATAGTTAGCTTTGGATTTGTGACCATCCATTTAGAATTTTAATTCTAGACTTTGCTTATTGAATTTGAATTCAACCCACTAGCATTGTGGGATATGAACCTGGGTCCACAGAACATTACCTGAGTCTCTGGATTAATAGTCTAGTGATAATACCGCCAGGTCACTGCCTCACCTTAGCTGACTTGAGGTTTGTAGCCCATAGAAAGAAGGAGGAGAAGAAGCAGCTTCATTCAGTGGGAGAAGGTCCATAATAACAAAAGTGTTTTTGCAGTAATAGTCTCCTGAATAGTTATAGTTGGGCTGTGGAGAAATCCTGACATGCTTAGAAGAAAACTGCAGAAAGAAGGCTGTGGAGCTATCAGAGAGGAAGACTTGCTGAAAACGTTGTTAAAAACTTGAGTTTAAGGAACACATGTTCAGCAGTAATAGTGAGCTAAGTTAGCAAATTATGTAAAAGTCTCAGGGAGAGGCATTAAAGAAAATATCAACAAGTAAATGCATAGAAATTTGCCAAATGACTGCCATGCCAGTTGAACAACAAAAGTGACCCTTCACTGTACTTTAATTACCTATAAGTTTATTGTTAGGGTAGAGCTGTATTGAATATTTATTTCTCATATTGTTTCAAAAAGTTCTTTTACCTTACAGTATAGTTCATGTTTTCCTTTTGTAAAATAAACATTTATGTTTGTTTGGTAAATGTAAATTGATAGCATCCTATGAAAATGATTGGTTGATCTCCATGGTAAATAAAAAATAAAACTTATGGACTTATTTTTTATTCATTCATGAGATATGGGTAAGTTCACATATATTGCTTGTCCCTAATTACCTTGAGTTAGGCTATTTCTGAGGGCAGTTAAATATCAATCACATTGCTGTGGTGCTGAAGTCATCTGTATCATGGAATCCCTACAGTGTGGAAGCAGCCCAATGCTGACTCTCTGAAGAGCATCCCTCCCAGACCTATCCTGTCCCTTAACCCTGCACTTCCCATAGCTAACCCACCTAGCCCACACATCCCTGAATACTGTGGACAATTTAGCACGGTCAATCCACCTAACCTGCACTTCCTTGGACTGTGGGAGGAAACTGAAGCATCCAGAGGAAACCCACACAGACGCAGGGAGAACATGCAAATTCAACAGACAGCCACCCATGGCTGGAATTGAACCTGGATCACTGACACTGTGAGGTAGCTAACCACTGAGCCACTGTGCTGCCTCAAGGCCAGAATGGATAAGGCCAGTGGATTTCCTTTCTTAAAGGATCAGTGAACTACTGTTACATGGTCATCATCGGTTGAGCTTTTAATTCCATACCTTATTGAGTTCAAATTCCAACATCTGCTATGTTAAGATTCAAGTCTCAGGACATGTGTCTGTGGTTCTGGATTACAAGTCCAATGACATTATCATTATATACCCACCTCCCCTCTATCAAGCCAGGTTTTGCTCAGGGATCCTATTTGTCTACTATCATCAATCAGCTGGGATTTTAACGTTATCTGGATTTCATATCCAAAATTTTGATTGCTGTATACATCTACACAACGTAATTAACTTGTTTTTCACCACAGTTCTCACAAGGGCAAATGTCCAATAATGTTTCTTTTTCCTTTATTCATTCATGGGATGAAGACATTGTTGGCTGGGCAGCATTCATTGCCCATCTCTAAATGTCCAGAGGGTGGTTACAAGTCAACCACTTTATTGTGGGTCTGGAGTCACATGTAGGCCAGACCAGGTAAGGATGGCAGTTTCCTTCCCTAAAGGGCATTAGTGAACCAGATGTTTTTTTCCAACAATCAACAATGGATTCGTGGTCATCATTATACTCTTAGTTCCAGATATTTATTGAATTCAAATTCCACATCTGCCGTGGTGATATTTGAACCCAGGTCCCCAGAACATTATCAGAGTCTGTGGATTAACAGTCGAGCAATAATACCACCAGGCCATCACCTCCCCTGTTACATTAACAGTACAGTTGTGTACAGTTCTGGTCACCAGAGGGATGTGGAGGCTATGGAGAGGGTTCAGAAAAAGTTTACCAGGATGTTACATAGATTAGATAGAACAGTACAGCAAAGTACAGGCCCTTTGACCCATGATGTTGTGCTAACCTATTATCCTACGAAGATCAATCTACCCTGCATACCCTACATCCATCCTCCATGTGCCTATCTAAGAGTCGCTGAAATGTCCCTAATGTATCTGAATCCACTACCACAGCCAGCAGCGCATTCCACATACCCACCACTCTCTGTGTAAAGAACCTACCTCTGACATCTCCCCTACACCTTCCTCCAATCACCTTAAACTTATGCCCCCTCATAATAGTCATTTCTGCCCTGCGAAACAGTCTCTGACTATTCACTCTATCTATGCCTCTCATCATCGTATACACCTCTATCAAATCACCTCTTGTCCTTCTTCACTCCAATGAAAAAAGCCCTCGGTCTCTCAACCTTTTCTCATAAGACCTGCCCTCCAGTCCAGGCAGCATCCCAGTAAATCTCCTCTGCACCCTCTCTAAAACTTCCACATCTTTCGTATAATGAGGTGACCAGAACTGAACACAATATTCCAAGTGTGGTCTAACCAGGGTTTTATAGCGCTGCAGCATAACCTCACAGCTTTAAACTCAATTCCACGGCCAATGAAAACCAACACACCGTACGCCTTCTTTACAACCCTATCAACTTGGGTAGCAACTTTGAGGGATCTATGGACGCGAACCCTAATATCCCTCTGTTCCTCCACATTGCCAAGAATCCTGCCATTAACCCTCTACTCTGCATTCAAATTCAACCTTCCAAAATGAATCACTTCACACTTTTCTGGGTTGAATTCCATTTGCCACTTCTTTGCCCAGCTCTACATCCTGTCAATGTCCCATTGCAACCTACAACAGCCCTCCACGCTGTCCACAACCCCACCAACCTTCGTGTCATCAGCCAACTTACTAACCCACCCTTCCACTGCCTCATCCAAGTCATTTATAAAGATCACAAAGAGCAGAGATCCCAGAACAGATCCCTGTGGAATACCACTGGCCACCGAGTTCTGGGCTAAATACTTTCCATCTACTACCATGCTCTGTCTTCTATTGGACAGCCAGTTTTGTATCCAGACAGCCAAATTTCCCTCAATCCCATGCCTCCTTACTTTCTGGATGAGCCTACCATGGGGAACCTTATCAAATGCCTTGCTAAATTCCATATACACCACATCCACTGCTCTACCTTCATCAATGTGTTTTGTCACAGCCTCAAAGAATTCAATAAGGCTTGTGAGGTATGACCTGCCCCTCACAAAGCCATGTTGACTATTTCTAATCAAACTGTGCTTTTCCAAATAATCATAAATACTATCTCTCGGAATTCTCTCCAATAATTTGACCACCACAGAAATAAGATTGACCGGTCTGTAATTCCCAGGATTATCCCTATTCCCTTTTGCAAACAAGGGAATGACATTTGCCACCCTCTAATCATCTGGTGCTACTCCAGTGGACAGTGAGGTTGCAAAAATCATTGCCAAAGGGGCAGCAATCTCTTTTCTCGCTTCCCGTAGAAACCGTGTGTATATCCAATGTGGCCCAGGGGACTTATCTATCCTGATGTTTTGCAAAATTTCTAGCACATCCTCGTCCTTGGTATGTGCCCCTGTGCAGTATTCTTATCTCTCTTTTTGCATTAGAAAATACAGTGCTTATGCAGAATGCCTTTTCTACCCAGATAACAAGGTGTGGGGCTGGATGAACACAGCAGGCCAAGCAGCATCATAGGA
>JAHRHZ010000273.1:13863085-13892792 GCA_024137785.1 Ginglymostoma cirratum | reverse complement strand
TGGGTCTGGACCCTTCATTTTCTGAAGAAGGGCCCAGACCCGAAAAGTCAGCTTTCCTGCTCCTCTGATGCTGCCTGGCCTGCTGTGATCATCCAGCTCTACACCTTGGAAAAATTTGGTTTGTTTTCCCTTAACAAGGGCTGTGGGAGCAACCTGAGAGAGGTTTATAAAATTATGACAGGCATGGATCGGACAGATAGTTGTAGTCTTTTCTCCAGGGTAGAAACGTCGATTACTTGGAAATATAGATTTCATGTGAAAGGGGAAAAAAAATTAAAAGAGAAGTAAAAAGTAAGATTTTATACAGAAGGTGGCACTCCCCTGAAATAAGTTGTCAGAGGAGATGGTGAAGCAGATACTAAAATAACTGCACAGAGGCCAGTATCTTGTCACCAAGACACTCTTTATTCACACATGCACAGTGCATGATCACAGTCAGTGCCTGGAATGAGGACTCTCTGAATCTTCTGTTTATATCTGTCAGCCAGGGCTCCCTGATTGGCCCAGGTTACCAACCCCAATCAGGGATCTCATAGTCAATGATATCCACCTGGCCCTCTTTGCAATCATACAGATATCATAGCAACATTTAACAGGCATTTTGACAGATACATGAATAGGCAGGAAATATAGAGAGATGAACCACGTGGACGCAAAACGTTTTTACTTTAGAAAGGTGTCATGTGTTGATGCAGACTTGGTGGGCCAAAGGGTCTGTTCCTGTGCCATACTGTTCTTTCTTCTTTGTTCTAATTGTCCAAAAGCTGAATATGTGTATATATAAATAGAGTGGGTAGGAAAGGTATTCTACATTAGCACTGTATTTTCTAAAGCAAAAAGAGGGATAAGAATACCGCACAGGGGCACATACCAAATATTACTCTGGTAATCTATGGGAGCTTGCTGTGCAAAAATTAACTGTTGTTAATTAACTACAATGGCATTTTAGAAGTTTCCAAAGCTCCACATTGGCTGTGAAGCATTTTTGAATACCTTGCATGCTTGGAAAGTGCTATCATAATGCAAGATACTTCTTTTCTTAATCATTACATATTTCAAAGGTTAATTATCAGGTTGACTCTTTTGGTTTATTCTCTAGGGTCCATGGAGCAAGTCTGATTTGCAGCTCATTTAACATTACAGAGATAGAATCAGAACATCAAGAAAAGGTCAGAGATTAAATACTGAAGAAAATAGCAGCAAAATTATTGGACAAAAAAATTGACAGCAGAGGATTTTAAGTGAACGGAGTAGAATGGTGCAGAAATAAAGAAGTAATGAACACTGAGAATTTATTCCGTTTCTTGAAAGTTGTGCTAAAGGTGTGACTTGGAAATCTCGGATAAGGTGTGGTTGCTCTGACTGGTGTCGTTTTTGGAAGGCCTGGGTGAAGTGAGTTCAGGAAATTTGGGTCAGGAGGACGCCCTAGTAGAGATTGTTTGGCTTGTGATCAAATCAGTGTCAGAGGTAGACTGGGGGGTTAAGAAGGTATTTAGCACACTTGCCTTTATTGCTCAGGCCTTTGAGTATAAGATTTGGGATGTCATGCTGAGGTTGTCCAGGATGTTGGTGAGGCATCTTCTGGAATACTGTGTACAGCACTGGTTGCCCTGTTATAGGAAAGATATTATTATATTGGAGATGGATCAGAAAAAATTTACCAGGATGTTGCCACGAATGGAGGGTTTGACTTATGAGGAGAGACTGGATAGGTTGGGACTTTTTCACTGGGGTGTAGGAGGTTGAGGGGTGACTTTATAGACGCTTATGAAATCATGAGGGGTATAGATAAGGTGAATAGTAAGGGTCTTTTCCCTAAGGTGGGTAGTTCAAAACTAGGGGGCATATTTATAAGGTGCGAGAGGAAAGATTTAAGAAGGACATGAGGGGCAACTTTTTTAGAGACAGAGTGGTTTGTATGTGGACTGAACTGACAGAGAAAGTGACACATGCAGGTACAGTCATAACATTTAAAAGACATTTGGATAAGTGTATGGATAACAAAGGTTTGGAGGGATAAGGTCCAAATGCATGCAAGCGGGGCTAGTTTGGCTTGGGACCATTGTTAGCATGGAAATGAAGACTCTATGACTCATTCAATTTCCCATTCTATTCATTCATGGGATATGGGCATTGCTTTTCAGGACAGTATTTATTGCCATTCCTAATTTCCCACAGGGCAGCTAAGAGTCAACCATGTGGGTCACAAGAAAGCCAGGCAAGTTAAGGATGGCAGAGATAGTAAGAACTGCCAATGCTGGAGTCAGAGATAACACAGTGTGGGGCTGGAGAAACACAACAGGCCAGGGAGCATCAGGGGAGCAGGAAAGCTGACGTTTCGTGTCGGTCATTGCTGATTCCTGTGCAAAAATTGGCATCATCTTTTCTACATCACAACAGTGACTGTACATCATTGACAGTAAAGCACTCTGAGACATCCTGAGGTAGTGAAAAGCACTATACAAATACAAGGCTTTATTTTACACTCAAAACACAGAAACTCATTTGATTGATTTGTTGCCTTTATTGTAAAACCAGCAACCTCAACTTTGTCTATTCATCTCATTCGTAGATCTTTCTGACCTTTCATTCCCAGAGGGGTATACTTTTTCCAATGCTTTTCCACTTCTACACATACAACTTCAGATCTTAATGCATCTGCTGCCTTTATCATCCTATTTATGCTTTCCTGAGTTCTGTCTTAAAGATTTGATACAAGCAGGATATTTCAATTTCATTCCATGAGACCATAAATATTAACGGGACACAAAAGGTGCCCAAACACAGATCCTTGGGTGTAGCATAATCCACACCTAAATGAATCATTTAACATCAATTAACCTGATACTGCACACCCTGCCCAGCCCTCAGTCTTTTGAATACAATCTCTGCTGTATCAGGTTTCTTATGACAGATCTAGGTGGCAAACTTCTGCAATAAAACATGAAACAATTCTAAACAGCACAATTGTTTTTCAATTATTGCTGAAAATAAAAACAGACGTAGAGTCATAGAACACAGAGACAGACCCTTTGGTCCAACTCATTCCCACTGACCAGCCATCCCAACCTGACTTGATCTGATTTGCCAGCATTGGACAATTTCCCCCTAAAGCCTTCCTATTCACATACCCATCCAGATGGCTTTTAAATGTTGTAGTTGTACCAGCTTCTGCCACTTCCTCTGGTAGCTCATTCCATACACGCACCATCCTCTACATGAAAAAGTTGCCCCTCAGGTCCCTTTTGAACCTTTCAACTCTCTTATTAAACCTATGCCCTCTAGTTTTGGACTCCCCCAGACTAGGAGAAAGATTTTGGCTACTCACCCTATCCATGCCCCTTATGATTTTATAAACCTCTATAAAGTCACCCCTCAGCATTTGACACTCCAGGGAAAAAGAGCCCCAGCCTCTCCCGAAAGCTCAAACCCTCCAGACCCGGCAACATCCTTGAAAATCTTTTCATAACCATCTCAAATTTAAACAACATTCTTCCTAAAGCAGGAAGACCAGAACTGTATGGAATATTCTAAAAGATGCTGGTTTCTTGGTTGATTTTCTAAAGATGTCAATTAAGGTCACCTTCATATCCACGCAAATGAAGGCAGTAATACTCATTACTTAGTTTTCTATTCCCTGAGTTACCAAGAGCTGCTCATGGGACGTCATGCAGGTACCTTTCAAATCTTCATGCTGTAGCATCAACGTCAGATTCCTTTTCTCAGAAAGCACAGTTCAAAACCAATTCAAACTCTGACCATTCCCTGACAGACTGATCATCTCTTCCACGAAGTTCCAGTTACCATCCAATATCTCTCATCTGCTTGAGGACGAGGTCTTTTCCAGCCTTGCATCGACACATTCCCAGGTACTGACTTTGTTAATGGCTAACTTCAGGTATCTGATTAAATATAATGCTCTTCCCCAGTGATGAAATGTCTGCAGAATCTTTTGGAATGGAACCAACTTGCAATGAACTTCCAGGCTTGATCTTATGAATAAACAAAAGCTTGTTTGGTCTGTTTCCCTTTTAATACAAACTATTACCCACAGTCCAAAAGTCATTTTTAGCTCACAGTTCCCAGTTCACAGCCTCAAACCAAAATTGATAAAGAATAAAAATAGTAAACCAAATCAGCAAAAGCTCAAAAAGATTCTGAAAGAAAAAAGAATTGGCATCACAGTACTTATACCTTCCAAGACTATATTCATGAACCAGCAGAGTAGTGGAAAGCTCAGATTCTTTACTATCCGAAGGTAGAATGCCAACTGCTTCATCATTCAGTTTAAAGAAGCTCACTTTTGCCCAACTTCAAGAACCACCTGGTGTCAAGGCTTTTCATCTTGCACTCATCAGGGCAGATTTGCAAGAATGCCAAATCTCAAAGGGAACAGTCATTTGTGCTGCATGAAAAGAGAGGGCTGATTAGTTGGCAAATTGGACCCTGATCACCAATCGTATAATTGCTGACTGATTTCATGTAATTAATGTTCTGTGGGGTACAATAGGACACCAGGACGTATTCTTAAAAAGATATGACGACAGTGATCAGAAGAGCATAAGGAGGATTGATTCAGTTGATGTCATTTGCAAATTGTCTGGCATATTTTTACTTCAAGAAACTATTGTTTGCCACAATGTGAATCATGTTACACCACCTTTAGTGTGTGAAGGTGCAAATCAAAAACAAATTCTGCCTTTCTGCAGTAAGACCGTCTGAATTTCACTCATCTGTACACATCATTTGAAGATTAATGTTGCATTGCCAGGTGAACATTTTGCAATCTTTTGTTTCGAACTGACTGACTATCACTACAGAATGCACATTCACAACCCCTTAAGTCACAGGGATCAGCTCCTGAATCAATGTTTTAGTGGCCAATTGGACGACAACAAATGAAAAGCTGAACTTTTGAACAGAGAAGACTGAGATTTGCAGCAAGCCAAGTTCCTGTGTAAAAGCACATGAAGAAAATTAGTTGGGTCCTCGTGGTGGGCTAGTGGTAATGTCACTAGGCTAGTAGTCCAGAGCATCTCCTTACCAACCACCATTGGGGGTTCAGATCCCACCAGGGCCTCTGGTGGAAATTAAATCTGATCTATTAATCTAGGGATTGGAATCTAGTCATGGTGAGCATGAAAAACTGTTGTTAATTGTGTTTAAAAATGCCCTCTATTGGGTTCACTTATACCTCTTTAGGGAAGAAAATCCGCCATCCTTGGGGTGCAGTGGCAGTGTCCCTACCCTTAGACTGGGATGTTCAAGCCACACCTGCTCGAGAGGTGCATAATAACATGCCTAAACAGGTTGATTAAAAAAAGGTCAAATGGCAGAAAATTAGTTCGGCCAAAGAGAATGAAGTTGACAGAGGTAGAAGATAAGAAACACTTCAACATACAAACTAACTGCAGAAGCAGGTCACTCTCTCCCTCATTCCTGCTCTGTGATTGAATAAAACCACAGGCTGATCTGTTTACTCCAAATTCTTATACGGTGGCTCAGTGGTTAGCACTGCTGCCTCATAGCACCAGGGACCCAGGTTTGATTCCAGCCTCAGGTGACTGTCTGTGTGGTGTTTGTACATTCTCCCCGTATCTATGTGGGTTTCCTCCGGGTGCTCCGGTTTCCTCCTACAGTCCAAAAATGTGCAGAGTAGGTGGATTGACCGTGCTAAATTACACGTAGTGTCCAGGGATGTTTAGGTTAGGTGGGTTAGACGTAGGAAATTGGGGGAATGTGTCTGGGTGGGATGCTCTTTGGAGGGACGGTATGGACTTGTTGGGTCGAATGGACTATTACCACACTGTAGGGATCCTATGATCTATGATTTTGAATCCTTTACCCTCTCCTGTTTATCAGAATCAATCTACTTCTACCTTGAAAGGTTTGAAGGACTGTGCTTCTACCAGCTTTAGAGGAAACGAGTTCCAAAGGCTCATAGCTCTCTGTGAGAGACAGAAATCATTCTCCTTCTCTCTGTCTTAAAGGGGTCACCCCATATTTTTAAACAGTGACCTCTTAGTTTTAGATTCTCCCACAAGAGGAAACATCCTCTCCACATCTACCCTGTCAAGACTTCATCTTACATCAAGAATCTTACATGTTTCGGTTAAATTGCTTCTTATTTACTTGAACTGACACAACTGCTGCTCTTCCAACATTTCTGTCAGGGGTGGGGCTATCTATTGGGTTCGAATCTTGCCATGGCAGATGTTAGAATTTGAATCCAATAAACCAGGATTTAGGAGTCTAATGATGACCATGAATCCTTTGCCAATTGTTGGGAAAACCCATCTGGTTCACTAATGTCCTTTAGGGAAGGAAACTGCCATCCTTACCTGGTCTGGCCTACATGTGACACCAAACCCACAGCAATGTGGTTGACTCTTCAGTGCCCTCTGGACAATTAGGGATTGACAATAAATGTTGGCTTAGCCAGTGTTGCCCTCAACCCGTGAATGAGCAAAATAAAAATTCTTTATAAGACAACCTGCCTGTTCCAGGACAATGTCTAATGAACCATCTTTGAAATGTTTCTAATGTATTTATATTCTTGCTTACATAAGGTGACTGAAATTGGACACAATACTCCTGATATGGTCACACTAGTGTCTGTATAAATGGAGGGCAAGAGAAAAGAAGTCCCTCCGATGGGTGTATAATGTGTCCTCAGTGTTAAATTGATATGAGGTTTACTGAATGGAGGTGGTTACTGATAATACAGCGAATTGTAGAATCCTTTACAGTGTAGATAGTAGCTTTTTGGTTCATCGAGTCTGCACTGATCCTCCTAAGGGGATCCCACCGAGACCCGCAAGAGTCTGCACATCCCTGGAAAATATGGGCAATCCAGCTAACATGAACATCTTTGGACTGTGGGAGGAAACTTGGAGCACCCAGTGGAAACCCACACAGACACAGAGAGAACGTGAGAACTCCATACAGACAGTCGGCCAAGGCTAGAATCGAACTCACGTTCTGGGCACTCCACGATATCACCCCAATGAGAATAGAATATGGATCATTCAGACAATATAATGGGCAGATGTGACATGTATTTTGAAACCTCTCCAGTGCCGCTATATCCTTTTACCTTCTGTCAAAGCTCAATACAACACCAACATTTCTTCCCTGACTTTCAGTCCCGCTGAACAGACCTTAAATCAGACCACAATTGGAAAACCGTGAACTGTTCGGAATCTCTGTATAACAAAAAAGGATGTAGAGGCATTGCAGGGGACGGAAATTGTTTACCAAGAATGAAATAAAAGAGAAAGCGCTGGAAATACTCAGCAAGTCTGAAGAAGGATCATAGTTGAATGATAAAAACTTTAGAATTAGTAGCAGGAGTACACTATTCAGCCCACCGAGCCTGCTCTGTCATTCAATACAATCATGGTTGATCTCATCTTGGCCTCAACTCCACTTTCCTGCCCACTCTCCTTAACCTTCAAACTTTTAACAATTAAAAAACCTCTGTAAATTTACTATGTCTGGGCAACCACTGCAATCTCGGCTAGTGATTTCCATAGATTCACAACCCTTTGGGGGAACAAATTCCTCCCCATTTCTGTTTTAAATCTGCTCAAAATGTTAACTTTTTTTTTGTCTAACCTGTAAATATTGGAGTGCCACAGGGATCAGTGCTAGAGGCCACAAATATTTTATATATATATAGTAATGACTTGGCTGAGGGAACTGAATAGCTCAGTTTGAGAACAACACAAATACAGGTGAAAAGACAAGTAGTGAAGGTGACACGAAGAGGAATGTCCACTGATTATGAGGAGAAGTTGAGAATGTTGGATCTGTAATCATTAGAATTTAGAAGAACGTGTGGCTATTTTATTGAAACATATCAGATTCTTAGGGGACTTGACAGGGCGAATGTGGAGAGTTTGATTTCTCTTGTGGGAGAGCCTAGGACCAGGGTGCATTATCTCAAAATATGTGGTTGCACATTTATGGCAGATTTGAGGAGAGATTTCTTCCTCCAGAGGATAGTAAATCTGTGGAATTATTTATTGTAGATAGTTGTTGATGCTGAGTATGTTCAAGGCTGTGTACATTTTTAATCGACAAGAGAATCAAGGGTTATGGGGAAAAGTCAGAAAAGTAAAGTTGAAGATTATCAAATCAGCCATGATCTTATTGAAAGGCAGAGCAGACTCGATGGGCTGAATGGCCTATTTCTGCTCCTATGACTGATGATGTCAGACCAGGTGAGTTTCACCAGCACTAGTTGTTTTTCCTAAAAGATTTCCAGCATCTGCAGCATTTTATTTTTATTTAACAGGAATGGGCCTGAAACTAAGAATGTGTAACTATCAGGAAGGATTCATTAGACTAGCGTTTTGGAAAACAGGAGATTGCATGGTGATCCAACAGAGATCCTTAAAGTTATGAAAGGATTTGGGTGGTAGATGTAGAGATGATACTCCTCATTTGTGAGCAGTACCAGAACTGGAGAATCACAAATATAAGGTAATCTCTTCGAAATCCAGGGGAGAATTCAGGAGAAATCCCTTGGAACATCGAGTGGCTCGAATAGGGAACCTGCTAATTTGTGGAGTGGCTGAGGTAAATAGTGCTGATGTATTTAAGCAGAAGCCAGAAAAAAGCATGAGATAGATATGGATTCAGAAGAATATTTTGTTGGGTAGATGAAAGAGGACAGAAGCAGCATAAACGCCAGCACAAATGCTGCTGGGTTGAATGGACTTTTTTTTGTGTTATAAAATACTATGCAAGAGTGTCATTAAAAGTCTATTTGAATAATGTGCCTCAGGCCTGTACAAATGTGAAGGAATTAAAATTGGATCTTAGGAAAAAGTAAAAATTACATCAGCCTTTATTAAACCAGTTCCACATGAGTACCTTTAAAATAGTTTCTATTAGACCAATACACGAAGAAGTTATGTTTCAATATGTAATGGACATTGGGAGATATTATTTCTTTAACGACACCACAAATGCAAAAATAAACTATAATAGGCACCAAGTTTTTAAAAAATGAATTAAACAAAGGCAAGCCACCATGCCTCTTGCATCAACCTAAAGTTACAATAATTCCTTAAAGGTTTTTTTGTCTCTTTATTCCTTCACAGGATGATGGTGTCACTTTTAGGCAGCATTTATTGCCCATCCCAGGGGCTAGTTGAGAATCAACTACATTGCTGTGGGTCTGGAGTTACATGTAGGTCAGACCAGGTACGGATGGCAGCTTCCTTCCAAAGGACATTGGTAAACCAAGTGATTTTTTTGTCCCCCCAGCAATCAGCAATGGATTCGTGGTTATCATTAAATCCTCAATTCCAGATATTTTTTATTGAATCCAAGTTGCACCATCTGACATGGCGGGATTCGAATCCAGAAAGTTATTCTGGTCTCTAGATTAACAGCGATAATACCACTAGGTCATTGTCTCCCCATATAACTGATTAGATTGACAACTTTCTGTGCATACCCCCTGGGCTTATCAGAAACACAGATTTGGTACATAGGAGCAACCACTGGGATCGATTGGATGATCACTAATTTGAAGATGTGATTCATCCTGACACCTAATTATACATTCCATTTCATTTATTTTATCAAGTACATTCATTCAATCAATGTTACTTCTGCTGGAAAGGTGGGCTCCTTTTCTTTTCAGTGCTTAGCTAAAATTTTCCAAAGACTAATTTTTTTTGCAAGCTCTGAACACAAGAGAAACAAAAAAAAGGCTAAATTGTAAGACTAGAAAAGAAAGCAAGGCTTAATTAAATTTTCTTCAGAGGCTAATGAATAAATTATCTGTGCTGTAGGCCTTTTTAGTTTACAGTGAATTCATTAGTTTTTACTTCAAGCATCAGACCAGTGCAGAATCAATTCAATCTCAGCCTTTGGCACTGACAGATGAGTCAAGTTGAACTGCCAATCTTGCCACTCGACAGCATTCAATCGACCATTGAATCAAAAAAAAAGCTACAACAGTTCAGTTAATTTCATTCCATGCATTTTAAAACAAGACAACGTCGCCAGTATAAATTCTGCCTGATTTTCTAAGTGATCGTGCAGTGCATTCATCTCCCTCATGTCAATAACTGCACCTGTCAGCTGTACCTTGTTGAATGACACTTATGATTATAGCTCATCTTACCTGATCTCTTGATTTTATTCTGGCGACAGGGAGGGATAGAAGGCTGAAAGCCAATGAAACAGGAGCAAGTATTGATTCTTTGATGGATTCACCTCTTGTGGTTAACTGGTTAATGTACTGCTGGGCACACTCAAAGGTCCTTGGTGTCAATGGATCAGAGAGAATGCACTAGAAAGTGGGACTGAAACAGATAGCGCTGTGTCCATCCACTGTCTCCGAGGAGAGCTCTGCTTGTTTACAAAGGACTCACTCATCTTTTAATCCCCATTATACCGAGCCTGTCTAAACTCATCACACAGTTCACTTGAGCTGGGCACAATCGGGTTACAATTGCCCTGAATAGAGTGGTCAAAATGCATATGAGCTGTCAACAGCAAAGCTTCAGGAGCTGACCAGCATTTCAGCTTTCTCTTTGGCTGCTCTTTTTGCTCCAACTAGCGCTCACCAGGCCATTTCATAATAAAAGCCAGCTTCAAGCCCCTCCTCCAAATCCTACTGTGATAAACTTGCCGTTATCTGCAAAGTCTTATCCAGCACACTGCTTTAACTCCAACCCATGCAACTGGTTTCCAACTGTTTGAACTCTAAAGGGGTTAACCCAAGCAAATTCACCAGGGAAGACACAAAGGTGCCTATGGCTTATCATTCTCAATGTTAGTTATTAAAATGTGGTGCAAAATTCTCAGTTTAGTTAACTCAGTGTGAAAATGTTTCTGTTCCCATAGTTTTTTTACACATTAAGCTGCAATCACTTTTGTAAAACACATATACTTGTTATTTCTCGAACAGTTTCGGGGCAGTTATCCTTTTTGCATGAGTCACATGTGAATCATGACTGTGTTAGAAAGCAAGTTTTAGGTAATATTGCAACTTCGCTTGCTGTAAGCTAAGAGTTTCGTGGGTTAGAGAGTTTGTGGTCCTGTCAGTATTGGCACAACGGGTAATGTCCCTCCTTCTAAGCCAAAAGCTCTGGGTTCAAGACCTGGTCCAAAACTTGACGGCCAAGGAAGGTGTATTTATAACATGGACCAACAGCTTGAGGGTCAACATGAAAATCTTTCCAACATGCACCAATGGCACGTAGTGAGGGAACAGAGATTTCTGACCAGCCATGTGATCAAAAGAATGTTTCCACCATTATTATCTCTTGCTCCTGCAGTCAGCAGCAGCATGTAAAAGTGAGAGTTGTCACATCAATTGTCGCTGGAAAATCTTGGTAAAACTTTGTAAAAGCTCTATGGTGTCCAGGGACCACATGGGCTGCCTTCGTTCAGGAAAATAGCTCACCACGACTTTCTCCAGTACAATTCAAGATGGGCTAACCAAGACTGGAGTCACATTCAGCATAAGCTGCCTGCTTTGGAGCTCGTCCCTCTCAAACCAACCTGAGTTCTTGGTTTCAATATCAAAGAGATTTGCCAGGAATTGTGTCTCAGTGCTTGGACCAAAGTATTCTAGGGAAATTAGGGGAAAGCAGGAGGGGCTGCCTATATGTAGGAACATTAAACCGCCTGGTGTTACAGTATACACTGAACTGATATTTTAACCCAAGAGGATCTTCATTGATATACTTCAGGGTGGATTTTGTTAAATTCCAACTGTGAAAACTCTTCAAAAAACTACTTTAATGACGTAAAATTGTTCTGCAACGTCCTGAGATTGTGATGGATGCTAGATAAATACAAGTCATTCATTCATTTAATAAACTGCAAGAACGTTCTTCTCACCATTAACAATGTAAAATATTTAATTAAACATGCTTTCAGTTTCTCTGCACTTTGCAATCCGGTGCAGTACGTGTCAGTCTCTTTCTGTACATAGTTAACTCCTTTGGTTTCATTCAGATTTGCAGCCAGTACCTGAATGGAAGCTGGCTCTGTTGGCATGGCAACTGAATAGTTTATTCATGACAAGCAAGGACAAACCCTCAAGGGATAACAAGGTGTAGAGCTGGATGAACACAGCAGGCCAAGCAGCATCAGAGGAGCAGGAAAGCTAACGTTTTGGGCCCTCAAACCCTCAAGGTACAGGAAGGGTCGCTGCATCTTTGGGATATTAAAAGATTTCAAGACATAATAACTGATTATGCAGCCATTTCAAAAGTTTACAAAAAAATAGTTTTGTCGCTATGTTACGTTTTAGGAGCAGCTGGAATTTTTGACCTGCCAAAAGAGCCGAATAACTTTGAAGCTCAATGAAGTAGCCATGCCAAAAGGTCACAGCCAGTGGAGAATCCTTATTAAGTCTGAACTGGTCTTTTATTTACAGTTAATCTCTTAAGTCTGAAATGAAGTCAAAGATCTTTGCCAGCTGCTGGGGGATACTGTCAAGCTCACTGTGATGTGTCACATCCAGTTCTGTCCCACCATGCAAGGACAAGAAGAGATTTACCAGCATGTTGCTGGGAATGGAGTATTTAAGTTATAAGGAGAGGCTGGATAGGCTGGGACTTTTTACACTGGAGCATAAGAGGTTGAGAGGTGACCTTATAGAGGTTTATAAAATCATGAGGGGCATAGATAAGGAGAATGGCAGGTGTCTTTTCCCTAGGGTGAGGGATTTCAAGACTAGGAGGGGATATTTTTAAGATGAGAGGAGAAAGATTTAAAGAAGATATGAGGGGCATTTTTTTTTTACACAGAGAGTGGTTCGTGAGTAGAATGAACTTCCAGAGGAAATGGTGGATGCAGGCACTGTTAGACTGTCTAATTAAGTGGATAATTACACAAATAAAAAAAATGTTAGGTGGGATATGGGCCAAGTGCGAGCAGGTGGGACTAGTTTAATTTGGGATTATGGTCGGCACGGACTGGTCGGACCGAAGGGTCTTTTCCATGCTGTACGACACTATGACACCTTTAATCATCCCGATTGTCCTGTTGAATGTATTTATTAAGAAATTGAAGAACATAGACGATGCTGTTCAGCTTACCCAGAGCACACTACTCCATAACATTCCCTGACTTAGACTTCACCACCAGCAGGATGAAATTTAGATAAGAGTATGTTCATACAGGTAAAAATATTGCAATCAATCTCCTGTACAATTAGGACCCTGTTGTGCTGAGGATAAGGCGCCACACCAGTGGTTACTACACAATCTAAGGGCCTGTGTCACATCTTGGGAAGGTATGTGACAAACCTTAAAGAAAGATGCTCATTGTATCATCACCATATCATGGCAGATGTCCTAATGATATAAAAAGTCTCAGTCTCCACTTTACTGTGCTCTGTCATGTTGCAGTATTACAGAGTTACCATTGACCAATAACTGTACTGGACTAGCCACATAAACATAGTGACTATGAGAGCAAGTCAGACGTTAGGAACCTGAAGTGAATAACTCACCTCCTGACTCCCCAGAGCCTTTCTGTCGTCTATGTGGCACAAGTCAGGAGTATGATGGAGTATTCCCAACTCGTCGGAACACGTGCAGTTCCAACAACATTCTAGTAGCTTGACACCAAGCAGAAAAAAAGCTGCTCACTTGACAAGCACCATATGTACATACATCCACTCCTTCCATCACTGATGCTCAATAGTAGCAGTGTGGACTATCTACAACGTGCACTGCAGAAATTCACCAAAGATCTTCAGACAGCACCTTCCAAATGCATGACCTCTCTCCATCTAGAAGGACAAGGGCAGCAGATACATGGGAACACCACTCTCAACAAGTTCCCCTCCAAGCCACTCACCATCCTGATTTGGAAATAAATCACTGCTCTTTCAGTGTTGTTGGGTCAAAATTCTGGAATTCCCTTCCTAAGAGCATTGTGGATCTACGTATAGCGCATGAACTGCTATAGTTCAAGAAGGCAGCTCACCACCACCTTCTCAAGGGTAACTGGGGATGGGCAATAAATGCTGAACCAGCCAGTGATGCCCACATCCCATGAGTGAAGTGAAAGAAAATGCTGGGGGAAGTGTGTTACATTGTACCTGAATTGCTTAGCTTGACCCTAGACAAGTAAGTGCATGTGATTGCAATGTACGTCTGTAGACATCAGGCACTGTGGTAAAAGTTCGTTGAATTCTTCCACACCTCATGGCCCACATCTCATATTCATGTTGTGAGAGCTAACATAAATAGCGCAACTGATAGTGGCAAGTCATCATTATACCCTACCATGTCACATAATGTCAGCACATCATGCTTCATGGTGTAGGGAATAACATATTAGTAAGAATTTTATTGGCTAACAAGAAACTGAGAGAGAGAAAGTAGTATGTCTCCAGCTGACAACCCTTGCAAACCATAGATATCTCTTCTGGGAATCTGGTATATAATTTAAAAATTGTTTCTCTGCCATTTACTTTAACCGCCGTGAGCCAACAGTTTTCCTGTGTAGCTGCACCACTTCAAGAATTTGAAACTGTTGTTGTGGGGTCATTACAGTCCCTAGGAAGAGATTATTCGGTCACCATACAGCTGGGAGTGGTGCTCTGCGTCTAATTTTCTGAGCTGCTGCTGGAGCCTTCATTGCTGATGAAGTTCCTTTGTGACTTGGATTGTGCTCTCTTTTCTCTTGTCACACCTCAATGTAGACCCATTTGAAATATTTATTTCTCTTTCATTACAATTAATAACCCCTTTTTCTTTTGCGCTGGGCCTCCACAGCATCTGTTCCTCTCAACCCTCCTCCATCCATGTCATTGTGTGAAAAAAAAATCCCACACCTTTCAGTTTCATAGAAGATTCAAAACAGACATGAAAGATTAACTCTGTTTCTCTCACCAAAGATGCTGCTGGACCTGTTGAGTTTCTCCAACATTCTCTGAGTTTGTTTCAGATCTACAAGATCTGCAAGATTTTGCTTTAATATAGTGATAACCTGTCAAAAAAAGAAGGAAAAAGTGAGCAGGAGTAGAGGGGTGGTAAGAGGTGTAAAGGAAACAGGAAATATTTTTGAAAGGGTAGAGGACAGGGTGATTATTTAATGATAATACAAGGTAAAAGTGAACATTGTTGATACAAGTGTAGGAACACAAGGAGGTGTAAATTGTGGGAAGAGAATACGGGAGGTCAGAGGCATGGAAAATCCAGAAAGCAGAGTGAGTCGTCATTCCCTGACTCCGACAGAGAGTTCCAACCTAACCATTGTCTGCAAGGGTGAACACAAGCAAAAACAAAGCAGAGGTGGTCTGAGAGTGAAACTGCTTCAGACAGTGAATAGTTAGGGTCTACAATGCACTCCCTAGAAATGTGATGGAGGTAGGTTCAATTGACGCATGCAAGAGGGCTTTGGATGATTATTCAGATTGAAATGGTGGGCTGGGGGTTATGGGGAAAAGGCAAGAGATTGGTACTCGGTAATAATGCTCGTTTACTGAGTTGGTGCAGGATATGGGGCCAAATGGTATCCTTTTGTTGCATAACAATTCTGTGATTCTGCATTTTTTTTAACATTCACATTTAATTCTTCTTATATTTATCATAAATTTGTGACTTCATGTGGTTCTCTTGTCAACCAATTAATCCATTACTGTTAAAGTTATCAAAATCAGTCATATTCATAGTTGTGATTTTTTTTAAGTCTACACCTGAGGGCACTGGTCAGGAACATGATGGAATATTCACCACTTGCCTGAAGGAGTGTAGCTCGAACAACACATATGAAGGCCAACACCATACAGGGTAAAGCAGCCTTCTTGCTTTGAAACCACCTTTATCTCTCACTCCCTTCACCAACAACGCAGAGTAGCAGCAGTGTCCAAGATGTACTCTTCACCGAGGGTCCTTGATGAAGTACCGTCCAGTACTGTCCAAATCCATGACTACTACCATCAAGAAGAACTAGGGCAGCAGATACATGGGGACACCACCATCGAGTTCCTGCCATGTTGCACATTGCTCTGACATGAAAATGCACCACTATACTTCCAATCTTGTGAGGCTAAAATGCTGGGATATCCTCCCTACGTCAAACGGACTGAAAACAACTTAGCACCTTCTAAAGACCAATTATGGTTGGCTAATAAATGCTGGCCTTGCTGTGAATGGGAATTCACTTTGGAAGTGGGACAAAGGTAATCAATTTAGTCACACTTTGATAATTTCTGTAGCACACTGAGAGGAAGGCTCCAGTTCTCAATGATGGTTTTCTTCAGCTGCAGAGCAGTACAGCTTTGTGATTTGTGTTTGTGTGGATTTTCCTTTAATTGTCAATTACAAAGTGCTCCAGCCTCTGAAACTTAATGTTAAAAAATATTCTTTCAGAAGATGTGGCAAAGTTACCATTTAGAAAAGAGAATCATAAAATTGTACTGCACGGAAACAGATCCTTCGGTCCAACTCGTCCCTGCTGACCAGATATCTTAAATTAATCTAGTCCCATTTGCCACCATTTGGCTCATATTCCTCTAAACCCTTCCTAGTCATACAACCATCCAGATGCCTTTTAGATGTTTTAGTTTTGCCAGCCTCCTCCACTTCCTCTGGCAGCTCATTCCATACAAGCACCACCCTCTGCGTGAAAATGTTGCCCCTTAAGTTCCTTTCAAATCTTTCCCCTGTCATCCTAAACCTACCCCAGGGAAAAGACCTTGACTATTCACCCTATCCATGCCCCTCATGACTTTATAAACTTCTTTAAGGCCACCCCTCAGCCTCCGATGCTGCAGGGAAAATAGCCCCAGCCTATTTGGCCTCTCCCTGTAGCTCAAACACTCCAGTCCTGGAAACATCCTTGGAAATCTTTTCTGACCCTTGTGAGTTTCACAACATCCTTCTGACAGCAGGGAGACCAGAATTGTGTGCAGTTCTGTTCCCCTTTTGAATTGCCCTGGAACTGAGTGGCTTGCTGGGCCGTTTCAGAGGGTTAGTTAAGAGTGAACCACATTGCCGTGAGTTAGGAATCACATGTAAACCAGCCCGAATAAGGATGGAATAAATCCTTACTGAAGAATACGAGTGAAATAAATGGATTTTTACTACTGCTGATGGGAATTTCATGACACCATTGCTGAGGCTGGCTTTATATTCTAGATTTATTAACTGAATTTAAATCCCATTAGTTACTATGGCTGAATTAGCTTGGGCCTCTTGGTTACTAATAGCTTCTCCCGTGGGTTCAAGGCCCACTCCAGAGCTTGAGTATGTGATTCAGGCTGATAGCTCAGCGTTAGACTGTCAGCAACTCTGTCCTTCCCATCAGCCATTGCCAAATTCTTGACATCACTGGTGAATTTCAAAGATCCCATGAAGGCTTTTGAAGAGGTCTCATGATTAACATACATCCCTGAACCTACTCCGTCAAGTCATTGCCTTTTGCAAGCGCGTTGTTGTTCATGAATGGTATCCCTTACATACCTCTCTATTTTTTACCTGGTGAGACTTCACTCATCATTCTCCTCCACTTTAGACTTCCTTTCCTGTATTACCTCCATGACACCAGTGACCATATTTCAAAAAAAAAGATTAATTGTCTAAAAAACGCTTTGGGAAATCCTGTAAAAAATGACAGCTATTATATTTTTGATTAATGAGATTTTTTTTCCTTCAAACCTTATTTCCTAAAAAAAAAGCAACTGCAACTGGGCATAAAAGTAACCGATTGGTCCTCTATAAAACAAGTTCCTCCTAAAGTCTTTTCCCTTCCAAATCTTGCTCATGTTTCTATTTCATTCCATCTTTAGACCTCAAACTGTTTTCAGTTCAGTTTGTGTTGTTATTCACTTGTAGGATGTGGGTATCGCTGGCTAACCTACATGTGACTCCAGATCCGCACAATGCAGTTAATTGTTAACTGCCCTCTGGGCAATTAAGGATGGGCAATAGTCAGCGACCCACAACCATGAATTCAACAAAAGTCCAAGGACAGGGTGAGACTGATGGTGTTCAGATTGTTAGTCCTTAGCAAAGTGGCTGCAACAGTGAAGTCTCTGCAGTGGGCACTGTTCCATGTGTGGCTAGTGAAATGGACCTGGTCCAGGATGGTGGCACAGTGGCTCAGTAGTTAACACTGCTGCCTCACAGTGCTGGGAACCCAGGTTCGAATCCATGCCTCCGGTAACTGTGAGGAGTTCGCGTATTCTCCCTGTGTCTGCCTGCATGCTCCGGTTTCCTCCCACAGTCCAGAGATCTGCAGATTAGGTGGATTGGCCATGAGGAATGCAGGGTTTCAAGAATAGGGTAGGCGTGGGTGTGGGTGGAATACTCTTTGGAGGGTTGGTGTCGACTCGATGGGCAGAGTGGCTTGTTTCTGAACTGTAGAGATTCTATGATCTGAAGAAGGTGGTGATGGGGAGCATTAGTTGTTAAGCACTGCGATACAGTTAGGGAAACCACAACAACACCCCCCAGGCCAGTCTTGGGCACAGCCAATTTGTGGAAAGTCTATATCTGGGTAACGGGACAGCTGGAGAGGGACTGGGTGGTGTCAGGGTGGGCACAGTGAAGACATGAGGTGAGCGATGCATGCACAGATGTTTCTGTAGCCCCATCATAGACACCCCTGCTGTCATGGACCACATCAGTGCACACAGAGCACAGGGTAGGGATTGGGTTGCTTTTGTCATTGTGTGTTTAGTCTCACCAATTGGACAAAGAAGGCTGAAAAGTTCATTCAGACCAGAAACTCATTAAACACAAGGGCGACAAGAGCAAGTCAGAGGCTAGGAATACTGCGGCGAATAATTCACCTCCTGACTCTCCAAAGCCAGTCCACCATCTCCAAGGCACAAGTCAGGAGTGTGATGGAATGCTCTCCACTTGCCTGGATGAGTGCAGCCCCAACAACACTCAAAAAGCTTGACACCATCCAGGACAAAGCAGCCCTGCTTGATTGGCACCACATCCACAAGCAACACCCCCTCCACCACTGATGGTCCGTAGCAGTAGTGAGTATTATCTAGAAGATGCACTGCAGAAATTCACCAAAGATCCTCAGACAGCATTCAAAACCACAACTACTTCGATTTAGAAGGACAACAGCACCAGATACATGGGAACACCACCACCTTCAAGTTCCCCTCCAAATCACTCACCATCCTGACCTGGAAACAGACTGTCGTACCTTCACTGTCACTGGGTTAATATCATGGAATTCCCTTCCTAAGGGCATAGTGGGACAACCCACAGCATGTGGACTCCAGCAGTTCAAGAAGACAGCTCCCACCACTTTCTCAAGGACAACTAGTGATGGGATATAAATGCTTCAAGCGTAATTTAAAAATCCATCAGTTTATTGAGAATTTTATTGAGCTCCAAGCATTTCTCTGAGTACAACAGGCATCCTTAGACTTTGCACAAGACCATGTGTGAATGGCCTAGTTTTGATTTTAAGGTGATGATTTCCTTATCTGGACAAGAAGCAATTAGTTCCTCTCGATCTAACCTATCAACACTTCTGATAATTCATTACGGCCTCAGTAAGATCGTCCTTTCTGCTTCCAACTTCCAATAACTTAGGGCAAGGTCTTGTGAAGGCAGTGGACAGGAGCTGGAGAGTTACACAGTGTATCTTTTTGCACAGGCCTGCAGTATCTTGTGTCACTCAGGAATGTGACAGGCCCAAGGTGGACTTCTGGAGATCTTGATCCTGGAGATCAAGGATCTGAGATCTTGCTCAGCACGAGCTCAAAGCCACTCGGCAGCTCACCTCGACTCAGCAGCACCACTGGGCAGCTGGTGGCTATTGGCAGTACTACATGCACCTGAGGCCTGGGATTGAGGAGGCCCCAAGTGCAGGTGAGTAATGCTGAGAGGGGCCCCATGGAAATGGCAGGGGGTGGTCGGGGGGCTGTCGTAGGGAGAATTGGAGCTAGCCAAGATTGGGCGTTGGCTTTCAGCGCAGAATCCAGCACCTTCCTCTGCCGCTCGCATGTCCCGTTGCCAGGTCCCTCAAGCAGGAAATGAGTTCCTCTGATTGAGGTAGCACCCATGTGGGAGGCTACCAACAAACCCATTAGCTCACTGAAAGGCAAAAATTCCACTTGACATTTATTGGCCCAGTTAATTAGAATTAGAAAGAGATTTTATTGCCATGTACATGAATATGGTGAAAATTGAAAATGTCACCATTCTGTGGTGCCATCTTAAGCAGAAAGGTACCTGGGTCTGAAATCTTTGGTACAAAAGTAGAAGAATAAATAAAAACACAGTTAAAAGTTAAAAATTATAGTCCTTCTTAGTATTAAAGTAGGAAAATAAAGAAATAAATTAAATTCAGCAGAATTTCTTAAGTGCTTAGCCATGCCGGGCTTGCCCTCCCTCCAAGGCCTCAATCGTCTCCGCTTTGGCCTGCTCTCTGGAAGACCTTGTGCTGCCTGATCTCACTGCCAACGCAGCTGCCAGAGACGTCCGTCACCGCTGTGTTGGGCTCACCCTTGTCTCATTTGATTTTATCTCCGACCGTCAAAGACCCAATCCAGGGCCCCAGCCGCTGTCACGTTCTGGCCCCCTAGCTGACCTTCAAACACTGGCTGGGGGAGAGTACGAATGTCACTGACAGATTACGCCATCCCACAATTGAACAAGTTGCGTCTCGGAGAGCAATGGAACCCCTACACAACAGTCTCCTGTCTGATTAGAGAGAGAAAGCATCTCCTGTCTGTGCATCCTGTCCTGACAATTTACATCCTTTTGGGCCAAACTACACTTGGTGTCAAATTAATCATTTAAAGACAGCAATATGATCTGAGTAAAGATGATCTGATGGTCGTTG
Organism: Ginglymostoma cirratum; assembly: GCA_024137785.1. Lineage (NCBI taxonomy): Eukaryota > Metazoa > Chordata > Chondrichthyes > Orectolobiformes > Ginglymostomatidae > Ginglymostoma > Ginglymostoma cirratum. The sequence goes on along the minus strand of JAHRHZ010000273.1, from coordinate 13,871,981 downwards.
CAAAGTTTAAGATTTCCACTCAAAACAAAAGAGGAGTTGCTTCTCCTGGTAGCCCTGTCCCTGGAGACTCCTGGTTAAAAGCTTTGCTGGTTCCTCAAACGGGTAAAAATTGCTTCAGTACAGACGTTCACACAGCTGTTGAGCTCTGAAGGAGTGCAGCTGCTTTGATATAAGGAAGCAGGATTTACAAGTGAGGAAATGTAACACAGAAAGACTCTTTGTCAGGTGTAGAGGAGGATAGTTCTGGAACAGCAACTGTACCACTCTTGGCAGTACTACTTGAGGAGAAACATTGAATAAGACATTTAAATGTCTCCAGCTTTCAATATTGCACCTTTATCATCCTTGAGAGCTGCTAGAACGAATACATGAAGCATTCATTTACTGCTTTATCCAAAAGATATTTTCTGTTCCCGATGCTTCATGACTGATGTGGACTCCCAGTTACAGCAGATACATACATGAATAAGAAATGTTTGGAGTGATATGGGCCACACACAGGCAGGTGGCACTAGTTTAGTTTGAGATTATGGTGGCATGGACTGGTTGGACCAAAGGGTTTGTTTCCGTGCTGTATGACTCTCTAACTCTATGATCGTACACTTCTATATTTGGCTCTGGAGTGGTGATTGCCTGGTGGTAGATATTGCAGCTTGTAGACATAAGCCTGTTACCTTAAATTGTCGCCTGAATATTCTTGGCTCTGGTTATTTATCTCAGACTTTCACCCTTTGACGTATTGAGTTTTAATCCTTTGATTTTGCTTTATTCACTCAATTCTGCTATCAATGCCAGAAAATTAACACTCAAATCTGAAACACTCTTCCAAAACCGTTGTACTTTAGTTCATCCATCTTCACCTTCAAATATTCCCTCTCCGTGTAAATCTTCTTCACCTCATTAAACCTCTCTCTATTCTTAATGTCCACTTTGCCCCGTTGGTGAGATTCTTTGATTTTTTTCACAATATTAAAGGTGAGGGTTTTTATGGTACAGGTACATAGAATTTTTAAGTCCTACGTCAGAAATAAAGATTAACTTGCCACAGTTTCAACCACTCATTAGAGAGGGAAGACTGGTGATGAGTTTAACCTGAGGGCCACCATGCCTCAGGTGAGGGCCAAGGTTCAGAAGGCAAAACCTTCATGGTGATCTCAGATGGTACAGGAATTGAACCTGTACTGTTGGTGTCACTTGTACATTGCAAACTAACCATCTAGCTGAAATAATTCCATGAAGGCTGTCATCATATCACCAAGCCACCCTTTATTTGCACGTGCATAGTACGTGACACTGACCCAGCTGGGTTAGAGCCAGTTCCTACTGTGAAATGAACTCCTGACACTCCTGTGTATATCTGTCAGCCAGGGCTCCCTGATTGAAACAAGTTAGCAGCCCCAGTTGGGGAGCTCATATTCTATATATTCTCATATTCCACCGGGCTGACATCTTTCCAATTGCTAGACCATCTACTGAGTTAAGCGGCCATTGTCACTATCACTATTTACTGAATCAACACCCACCCCATCCCTGCAAACTCTTCCAGCCAACGTCTGTTGGTCTTCCAGCCCTGATTTCACGCATCTTCAAATTCCAGCCCTACCCTGAATCCTACCATTACTGGTCATAGAGCTTTTTTCAGATTTTTTCAAGGGTACTGGGGAAAAGGCAGGAAAATGAACACGAGGAAAGTCAAATCAGTCGTGATCCTATTGAATGCTAGAACAAGCTCAAGGCGCCAAATGGCCTACTTCTATTCCTATTTCTTATGGTTTGACCTCCGTAAAAGTCTCTTCATCAGAAAAATGGATCGCAGGTTAGCCCTCATGTCTGGGATTTTATATTTTCTTAAAACGATTCATCTCCTTCCCCCAGTCAGATAAGGCATTGATTTTCTCTCCAGATGCTACCAAACAGTCAAAAATGAAAGAGAAGGTACAGTAGAAACTCAGCAGGTCTGGCAGCATTTATGGAGAGAGAATCAGAGTTTTTTTTTGTTTATTCATTCATGGAATGAGGGTCTCGCTGCCCAGGCAGCATTTATTGCCCATCCCTAATTGTCCAGAGGGTAGTTGAGAGTCAACAACATTGCTGTGTGTCTGGAGTCACATGTAGTAGGCCAGACCAGGTAAGGATGACAAATTTCCTTCCCTAGAGGACATTAGTGAACCAGATGGGTTTTTCCAGCATTTGATTCATGTTCAACATTAGATTCTTAAATCCAGATATTTTATTGAATTCAAATTCCACCATCTGCTGTGACAGAGATTTGAACCCAGATCCCCAGAACATTATCTGGATCCCTGGATTAACAGTCCAGTGATCATTCCACTCGACCATTGCCTTCCTGTAAATGGATTGCAGTTAACTTTTCAAGTCTCAAATGATTCTTCTTCAGAACTGAAGGGAGTCTGCAAAAGTGATGAGTTTTATGGTGTAGAAAGAAGAAAGAAGATGAGTGAATGGAGCAGATGAGACAGGTGCCCAAAGCAAAAGGCAGAGGGAGTGTTAATGGCAGGAATTTTTATTTCTGATCTCCAACATTCAGAGTATCACATTTTTATTGTAAAACAGGAAATGCTGCGTGAAGTCTAATTTTGTTACAGGGTCATAGCAGCTCACAAACCAGCTCACAACCAGCTGCTTATGATGAAAGTTGATGTCATTATTGCTTCTCAGTGTCGGAAACTAGAGAGCTTGTTTGTTATCATGTAGTAAAGAGATGTCATATTCTGGCCTAACTAGAAGAGTCTCTAGTAGTTAAAAAGATATTGTTTATTGCATATTAATTACAGATTACATTGTTCGGATGGACATTGTTACAGAGACTTTGAGGAGAATCAGATAACAGGTATCACTCTTTTGAGATTTGCTACTTTGCCCAGAAATCTACATGGGGTATTATCATAGTTGATAGTGTTATGGAACTTCTTAATATTAATGCTTCCAAACCCTTTCAGGCCCATTTACAACATTTCTCCCTCGAGAATTTTCCCCATTATTAACTTTTTTAATATATTCATTCATGAGATGAGGGTATTTCTAGCTTGACCAGCATTTATGCCCATCCCCAATTGTCCAGAGGGAAGTCAAGAGTCAACCACTTCACTGTGGGTCAGGAGTCACATAGGCCAGACCAGGTAAGGATGATAGATTTCCTTCCCTAAAGAACATTAATGAACCATATGGGTTTTTCAAACAATTGACAATGGGTTCATAGTCACCATTATAGCTTTGTGCATCTAATTATATTTAGCTCTACTTCATCTTCCAACACATCTCTGATTTAACAAATTTAGACAACCTGGAGGTTACGCGATTCTCCCAAAAAGGGCTGTCTTCAGACTTGAAATACTGACAGTTTTCTTTGTCAATAATTATTGCCTTTGATTCCCTTTCTGAAGTCTGAGGTCTCTAGGTGCCTTAAAACTGAAGGAACTTAAATCACTTGGATTCCCTTTGTAGGGAACATCTCTACTACTGGCACAGGCAATTTCTTTTTTACAGTATTGTAAAGACTGTATCTTGTCTTTTTATTTTATCTATATTTTTGTGCATAAACCAAGATGGAAAAACAACAGTTTTAAACACCAAGGGTTGTTCAGGGTATGCTGCGCTTTTTGAAAGCAAGTAACCAAACATTCATTACAAGTGCTGTTTACATAGTGGCTGGTTCAAGCTACAGTGAAAGTTTTGCATACGAGCTGGAGTCAATTGCTGTGTATAAGTGGAGAGTCAGCTGCCAACATGTAGTTGACTGGTGTGTGAACAATTGGCCAGTTATTGCTGACAACGGTCTTCTGTGATTGATCCCTCGGTAGCTGAACTACTTGGGGACTTGGAAGAAAGTAGCAAGAAATCGTCAGATCCCTACAGGTCCAGGAGCTATCATTGATCTTTGCAAAATTATAAAATAAGTTTGAAGTAAGCCAGTTTATTTTCCCTTCAGCGGTTTCTGTGAGCTGTGGCTTTTAGTTCACAAGTCAGAAACTTTTAAAAGCGTGAACCAGTCACGTTGTGCCTTCAAAGAGCAAAAGCATCGGGAGAAGGAAAATTTGAGTAACAACATTCTGATCAGCACCAGAATCATCATAGAAAATCCTATGAACAGGGACCACTGAACTACCTTCCCAGTCTTTCCCTCTATCCATAACACCCATGCTTTTCTTTCTGCCCATGTATGTGTAAGTGTGAATTCATTAGGGGGTTAAAATTAATAGAGTTAAATGCTGATGCTTCATAATTATTTACTTGTAACTAAATTCTATTTATTTGTAATAAACACTAATAATATTAGGTGCAGAAACCTGGTTCCTGCTCTGTCAACATCAAACTAGAGGGCAGATAAATTGTGGAATTCTGTGTACTTTTCAAAATGTTTAACTTCACCAACAGCTCTGGGAATAGTGGAGCTCAATTTTCAGTGTACTACCTCAGTGAGCTGCTATAATATCTTGAATCACTAGACATTATGAACCATCTTTCAGTGGTGGATTCCATTGAACTGATCTCAGTTGCAGATATGGGTGGAAAAATGGCAGAAGGAGTTTAATCTAAGTATGTATGAGGTGTTGTACTTTGGGAGAACAAATGTTAAGGAAAAGTATACTGTTATTGGCAGAACCCTGAACAGCATGATGTCCATAACTCCCTGAAAGTGGCCACACATAGGGCGATAAAGAAGACATAAGGCATGCTTGCCTTTATTGGTCAAGGAATTGAGTATAAGAGTCAGGATGTCATGTTGTAACTTTATATCTGCATTTATCTCTTCTGTAAGACTTTGGTTAGGCCACACTTCGAGTATTGCATTCAATTCTGTTCGTCACATTACAGGAAGGATGTGGAGGCTTTGGAGAGGGTGCAGAAGAAGTTAACTAGAATGCTTTCATTTTCTTTATTCATTCATGGGATCTGCATATCACTGGCTAGGCGGCATTTATTGACCACCCCTGATTTTCCAGAGGGCAGTTAGGAGTCAACTACATTGCTGTGGGCCTGGAGTCACACATAGGCCAGACCAGGTAAGGATGACAGTTTCTTTCCCTAAAGCACATTAGTGAACCAGATGGGTTTTACTAATAATTGGCAATGGATTCATGGTCATCATTAGATTCTTAACGATGCCTGGATTAGAGGGTATCAGCTATAAGGAGAGGTCAGAAAACTCAGGTTGTTTTCTCTGGAACAGCAGAGGCTGAAGGACAGCTTGATAGAGTCTGTAAAATTATGAGATGCACAAAATGGGGTTGATGGTCAGAATCTTTCTCCAGGAGTTGAAATGTCTAAAACTAGGGGCATACATTTAAGGTGAGGGGGGAAAGTTCAAAGGAGATGTGAGGTGTAAGGTTTTGACATAGAATATGTTAGGAGTCTGGAATGCACTGCCAAGTTGGTGTCGGAGACAGATATGATAGGCGCCTTTAAGGACCTTTTAGAGAGTACATAAATACACAAGGAATGGAGGGATATAGACCAAGAGCAGGCAGAAGGGATTAGCTTAACTTTGCTTCATGTTCAGCACAACATCATTCCTGTGCTGCACTGTTCTGTGTTCAATGAATTGTAAGCACCGCATCTGAAATCTGTGTCAACAGATTTTAATTATCAATTTGCCTGCGAATTTGCACTGAAGTTTGTAAAGGTTTTATCTCAACCTGATGATTGGTTTGGAATCTCTGCTGCTTTATAAATGATTCCTGCTTTTTTAACCGTTTTGCTGAATGACTCCATTGTCTGTGGCTTTATTAGACAGTGTCCATTTTCAGTGCAGTTTTACTGAATGAGTTCTACACCATGCTGTTCTCAAATAAATGGTTCCCACCTTTATCACAGCACTTATGAAGATTTCCTGCCCTGTTTGAGACTTGAATGAAGCTTCCAAAGATCTCTCGCCCCATTGGACAAGATTCACTTAGACTTTTAATCAGTCAAATGTCATGACTTTAATTACTGGTTTTGCAATCTCCCTTGGTCAGAGACCTTGAATTAATATTTATTTTTCAGCCCATACGTTTCCATAGCTGTGCCTCCTGGTGCCCTCGCACTAAGCCAGTGACACCAGGCCTGAGCTATAAGTGATACTTTTAACTTCTGGCTTTTTGTACCTGGATTACAGTACTGCAATTAAGTTTCCCCTGGTTGTTATTGAACTTCACTTTTGGACCTTCCAGCATCTATATGCTCACTACTGAACTCTGACTGGGACCACTCTGCTAGATCGCAACCTCAGGCTGCACTCTGTACCTCCTTTGGAGTTACTGATACTCGGTCTGCAATGAGTTGCCAACTTTCCTGTTGCAGGCCATCTCTTACCATGTTTGAAATGCTTTTACTGTTCACTGGGCTTTGCTTGAAGCTTGCCATGAAGTTTCCTCCTGTCGGGTTCTCATATCTATACCAGTTCCTGAAAAAGCTGTCCAATTACTCCCATTCTCCGGCCCTATCTCCACAACCCTCTAAATTCAACATTTGCAAATAAATATCCAGCTCTCTTTTGAAACCTCCTATGGAATATACCTCCACCACTCTCCCAGACAGCGCATTCCAAATCCTAACAACTCTCTGAGTAAAGAAGTTCCTTTTCATCTCACTCTTAGCTCTATTGCTGACAATTTTGAAGTTGTGATGCCTAGTTACTGACATACCAACTAATGGAAACAGGATATCCTTCTTTATCCTGCCCAAATTGTTCACAATTCTGAACACCTCAGAAAGTTCACCTCCTACTTTTCTCTGCTCCAAGGAGAATAAGCACAATCTCTCTAATCCTTCCTTGAGTCTAAAATCACTCATTCTTGGTGTAATTCTAGTAAATCACCATCTTTAATGTTCACCTCTCTCATGCTGCTTACTATCTGTATAAGGGAACAGCACAAAACTGAGTCCAAAGATCTCACAATACTGTTCCCCATTTGTTGCATGGGCAGTCAAATCAAATCCACACCGCTGCTCACCATGCTGTATCAACATGCCAGCTCACCAAGCAGTGTGGGGTGCTGCCCAGAAAGAAGGTTGATGTCGTCATTCTCTTTTGCTGTTGGAAACTGTAGGGCCTGATTGCATCTAGTGCAGGTGAGGAAAACCACCTCCTTTTTGGGGGTGGCACGGTGGCACAATGGTTAGCACTGCTGCCTCACAGCACCAGGGACCCATGTTTGATTCTAGCCTCGGGTATCTGTCTGTTTGGAGTTTGTACGTTCTCCCTGTGTCGGTGTGGGTTTCCTTCGGTTTCCTCCCAGAGTCCAAAGATGTGCAGGTTAGGTGGATTGGCTGTGCTAAATTGCCCGTAGTGTTCAGGGATGTGTAGCTTAGGTGGGTTATAGGGGGATGGGTCTGGGTGGGATGCTCTGAGGTTTGGTGTGGACTTGCTGGGCCAAAGGGCCTGTTTCCACACTGTAGGGATTCTATGATCTAACTAGAAGAAGATACAGTTTATCACATGCTAACAGCTAGTTACAGGCTACATTGATAGACATAGTTAGAGAGAATTTGAGGACCAGATATTAAGACTTACTCCTTTGAAATCCTAAACTATTCTGCTTATAATTCTATATGACATTATCATAGTTGGTGGTGTTTATGGCACTCCTCATTATTAACCCTTACAGACTGTTAGCTTTTTCTCTTAATAGTCTCTTAAACTGCGTGTTGGAAGCTCCATGTATGTTTCTGTGTACTGAAGGCTATATTAATATGCTGGCTATCGTTACCTTCAGACGGAAAGAGTACATGCACGCAGTGTACTCATTTCAATTCAACAAACCCAGTCACAGCTATTCTGTTTTTATTCCTCAGGACAATGCCTCAATCAATCAGAGTCAATCTGCTTGCTTTAAAATTTAAACCAAGATTAGCTGTCAACTCTCAGTCAGTGGTGCATTCTCCGTGGCAATGCCTCTATCAACCACAGTCCACTCACCAACGCATTCTCCTTGCAGACAGAAAGAAAAGAAGGCTCCGAGCACAGGAGTTGAGGTGTTATGTTGAGGTTGTACAGTATGTTGGTGAGGCCTCTTCTGGCATATTGCATCCAGTTCTGGTTGCCCTGTTATAGGAAGGATAATAATAATCTGGAGAGGGTTCAAAAGAGACTTACTAGCTTGTTGCCAGGAATGGAAGGTTTGAGTTAAAAGGAGAGGCCCAATAGGCTGGAACGTTTTCCACTGGAGCATAGGGGGTTGAGGTGAGACCTCATAAAGGTTTATAAAATCATTAGGGGTATAGATAAGGTGGAGGGCAAGTGTCTTTTCCCTGGGATGGGGCATTTCAAGACTAGGGGATGTATTTTTAAGGTGAGAGGAGAAAAATTTTCAAACGACATGAACGGCAATTTTTTTACACAGAGTGGTTCATGTGTGGAAGGAACTTCCAAAGCAAGTGATGGAGGAGGGTCAAGTTACAGTGTTTAAGAGACATTTAGATAAGTACATGAATCAAAAACGTTTGAAGGGATAAGGGCTAAGTGCAGGCAGATGGGACGAGATTAGTTTGGGATTAGGGCTGGTTGGACTGGTTGGACTGAAGGGTCTATTTTGGTGCAGTGTTGCCGTGCGAATCTGGAAGAATGCCAGGTTTCATTGGATTGTCTCTTACAAAGCCACAGGGGGGCCTCTGAATGTGGGCAAAATGCCTGCAGTGCCACACAATGGCCCTTAATAGGCAAGAAAGTATCTCTCCAGAGGGAAAAGCCAATAAAAAATTAAATAATAGGATCAGTTCCCTGGATGTTTGGAGGGGCAAGAGGGGTTGATGTGAAGGCTGCAGGTGCAGGTGTGCCAGTTTTATACATGGGACATGATGATAGCAGGATGTTTATTAAAATTGTGCCAAACCTCGCTGAAGCATACTTTGTACTTGGTGCAACTCTCATTCTAAACTTTTAGGTAACAAGGTG
>JAHRHZ010000273.1:13783992-13861848 GCA_024137785.1 Ginglymostoma cirratum | reverse complement strand
AAGTGCCCAGACCCGAAACGTCAGCTTTCCTGCTCCTCTGATGCTGCCTGGCCTGCTGTGTTCATCCAGCTCTGCACCTTATTATCTCAGACTCTAGCATCGGCAGTTCCTACCATCTCGTTCTAAACTTTTACATTGCTTTGGCCATTTTTCAGGTGAAATGCACCGAGAGTAAAAGTATAACCTTGCGTCGCGCTGTATAAAGTGACCTTTCTTGTATCACAAAATGAACTACAGTGTTGGTCTATGAAGTGCTCTGTACTTGCCTGTGAGATGAAAGTAGGGCAGGGCATATTGGAGAATGACAGCAATTGGAGTTGCATTACAGTAGGCAGAGTCCATTCAAACATTAAACTGCACCAAATTATCTGGTATTTTAGATAACAGAGCTTATTCACCTGAAATTACAGATGTGGAGGTGCCAGCATTGGCATGGGGTGGACAAGGTTAGAAGTTACACAATACCAGGTTATAGTCCAGCAGATTTATTTGAAATCACAAGCTTTCAAAGTGTTGTTCCTTTGTCTGGTGAAGTCACTTTACCTGACAAAGGAGCAGGGCTTCGAAAGCTTGTGATTTCACATAAACCTGTTCGACTACAACCTGGTGTTGTGTGACATCTAGCCTGAAATTACGGCAAACTCTTTCGATAAGCGTATAATTATTTCCCCAGCAAAATGCAGTCAGTAGAGACTTGTTGCAAATTGTCACTTGGTACTACAGAACTTGAAAATTGCTGAAAAGAAAAAAAAAGTTGCTAATTTTTTAATCTTGTACGCATCAGCACAAATGCAAGAATGCCAAAATTCCAATGACAGTCATGTATTCTTTTTGTTCCCTTCCCCACTTTTCTCGTATTGGAGAAATGGTTGTGATGACTTCACCTTGGATCGTAATGATATTCACGATTCCATTCTTTTCCCCTTTTCGAAATCAAATTTCCATAGAATTCCTACAGCGTGGAAGCAAGTTCTTCAGCCCATCGAGTTTACACTGACCCTCTGAAGAGCATCCCACCCAATCCCTGCAATTCCCATGGTTAATCCACCTACCCTGCACATCCCTGAGCACTATAGGAAATTTAGCATGGCCAATCCACCTAACCTGCACATCTTTGGACTGAGGGATGAAACCAGACCACCCGCAGGAAACCCACACTGACATGAGGACAATGTACAAACTTCACACACACAGTCATCCAAGGCTGGGATCAAACCCTGGTCCCTGGCGCTGTGACACTGCAGTGCTAACGCTGAGCCACTGTGCTGCCCTAATTGCTGTGATCACTTGAAATTTGTCATTCTTGAATTTATCCTGATGTGTGCAAGATGAAAAGTTCAGTAACATGCTTCTGTTGTCAGCGGCAAAATGAATTAGCGTAATTCCCTTGCATGATGGATGGAGAAAATACCCAAACAAATCCATTTTGGCTACGGCTTGTAGAGTGACTAAATTCAACCTTCATTTCAAGTTGTTTGAAATTAGAGTGTGCTTTTTCAATAATAAAATGCTGAGAGTGCTGAAAATATTTTAAACAGGCAAGCAATTCTGAGTTTTAAAATAACAGAGTTAGATTTCTTGCCTTGGTGCCTGAGGTTGGAGATATGAAAGATCACAGACCCCTCAATCATTACAGATGGATAGTTGGGAAAGCAGCTATCCTCAGAGATGTGATACTACTCTGTTCTTGGAACATGGAGACAGGATAATGCCAACAGAAAATAAAATGTGTTGTGGCTAAATGATTAAAGGCCATTGCACTCAATTATGAATCACAGAAGATTTTCTAAGAAAGCATGGGCAGGAAATATTTCTCAGAGATGTTTATTAAAATAGAGCGACCAAATTGTACAGTGAGAGTGTATCGTTTACCAGTTAGTGCCAAAAAAAGCAAAGTCACTGAATTAAATCTATTAAGTTTACTTTATTCCTGAATATATTTATATTAGAAGGCAGTTTCACTATGTTGGAACAATACTAGCATATCAGCAGTTTAAAGTATATTTGTTTAACCTTCATCAAACACGGCATGCTTTATTAAAACGTAGCTATTGCTGGAAACCAGAAGAGTTCCATCACAGAAGATGATGGCTTTTAGGTTCAGGCACAGATTGACTCAAGGGAGAGCTCAGCTGAGCGGTCTGATCCCAGTCCTTGGGTCTTGTCTGTAAGCAGCTGACAAGATGTGTGCAGGATACCAGTTGGATACAGTGTGCACCCAGCACAGGGTAATCACCTGAGGAAGGTGAAGTGCAGGCTGGAGATGCGATGCTAAGCAGCAGGGGACCAGAAGGTGATGACTGGCTCATAAAGGGTTAATGCTTAAATATGTAAATATTTAGTCCACATCAGTAACGATGTTTCATGATTACATGACAGCAAGCAGAATTGTTACAATGCAGGAGGAGGCCATTTGGCTCTCTGTGTATTTTAACTCAGTGCCAATCTTATGTCTTTACCCCATAACCCGACATATTATTTTTATTTACACAGTCATTCCAATGCCCTCTTGAATGCTTCAGTTGCACTGTTGTGTCCACCACACATCCAGGCAGTGCTTTCCAGATCCTAACTCCTTGCTAAGTGAAAAAAAATTTCTCACCTCACATTTGCTTCTTTGGCAGAACACTTTGAATCTGGGCCATCTGGCTCTCAATCCATTTCAAATCAGAGATGTTTTTCCTCATCTAGTCTATCCAAACGTTTCATGATTTTGAAATTTCTTTCAAATCTCATCTTAGTTTTCTTGCTTCTATGAAAAACTGTCCCAACCATTCTAATCTTTCCTCATAACTGAACTGTCTCACCTTTGAAAGCGTTCCTGTAAACCTCCTCTGCACTCTTTCCAATGCATGCACATGGAGTGGCATGGTGGCTCAGTGGTTAGCACAGCTGCCTCACAGCACCAGGGACCTGGGTTTGATTCCACTCTTGGGTGGCTGTCTGTGTGGAGTTTGCACATTCTCCCTGCAACTGCATAGGTTTCCTTTCGGTGTTCTGGTTTCCTCCCAGAGTCCAAAGATGTGCAGGCTAGGTGGATTGGCTATGTTAAATTGACTGTCGTGTTCTGGGATGTGTAGGTTAGGGAGATAGCCCTGGGTGGGATGGTCTGTGGACTTGTTGGGCCAAAGGGCCTGTTTCCGCGCAGTAGGAATTCTATGATCTATCCTTCTCAGAGTGTGATGTCCTGCACAATACCCAAAGCTGCAGCTGAGGTGTAACCAGTGTCCTGTATAAGGTCATCCTGCTTTTGTACTGTATGCCGCTATTAATGAAGCCTAGAATACGACATGCTTTATTAACAGCTCCCTTTATCCATCCTTTAATGGCTTGTGTACACATATACCCAGGTCTCTGTGCTCCTGCACAACTTTAAGAGTATTATCCTTCACTTTATATCATTCATGTGTCTCCATGCTGTTTGCACCAAAGTGCATCACCCAATGAATTTCATCTGCTGTCTATCTGCCCTTATCACCCAAGTAACAATGTCTTTGTTGAAGTTCTATGTAGTCCTCCTCACAGGTTTTGTGGCATCTGCCAAATTTGATATTGTCCCATACACGCTTAGATCTAGACCATTTATATATCATGAGAAACAAAGGTCCCAGTACTGATAAAGGCATAGTAGGGGCTGCCGATGCTGAAGTCTGAGACAACAAGGTGTGGCGCTGGATGAACACAGCAGGCCAGGCAGCATCAGAGGAGCAAGAAAGCTGACGTTTCAGGTCTGGACCCTTCTTCATTTTCAGCAGCCTGGCCTGCTGTGTTCATCTAGCTCAACACCTTGTTAATCCAGTAGTGATAAAGCTGTGATGAAGAGTCATTTGGACTCAGAATGGTAGCTTGCTCTCTCTCTCCATGGATGCTGCCTGACCTGTGTGATTTCCAGCTTTTGTTGTTTTCACTTCAGATTCCAGACTCTGCAGTAACTTGGTCGCAGTACTGACCCTTGGGAGCTCCATGACAAAACTTTCTATATCCCGAAAAATATCCGTTAACTATTTCTGTGTTTAATATCCCTCAGCCCATTTTGTATCCACATTGCTTTGTCCCTTTTACTTCATGACTTTGTTACATTCTTCAAGACTGTTGTGTTCAACTGTTCTGAACACCTTTTGGAAGTGCACCAGATCAACAGTGCTTCCTTCATAACAGTCCTTTTTTATTTGGGGTTTTTAAAAAGAATGGACTGAAATCAGAAAGAGTTGTCTTAAACCAGTGTTTAAAAGAGTGGCTTCAGTTTTGAAGAGCAACGTTGATCCAAATGAAATTATATCAATCGCTTGTGTCTGTTGGAGGTTATGAGAATAAGAGATAACTCGATTGTACCTAAGATTCTGAAGGGTCTTGACAGGTTAGATGTGGACACAGTGTTTCCCATAAGGGAGAATCTAGAGTTTGGGGTTATTGTTTAAAAATCAGGGGCTTTCCATTTAAAACAGAAATTACGCAAAGAAAACTTCTCAGAGGATCATAAATCTACCTGAAAAGGTGGTGGAAGCAGAATGCTTGATATTTTTAAAATAGGGACAGATAGGTTCTTGTTAAACAGGAGAGAGCATGATTATAAGGTTAGGAAAGAATGTGGGTTTGAGGCTGTAATCAGATCAACGTTGATCTTATTGAATAATGATGTAGGCTCGAAGGACTGAATGGCCTTCTCTTGCTCCTAGTTGATACTTTGTGATAGTGCAATGGCTTCAAAAGGTGTATTTTGTCCTTTTTTTTATGAAGAGACGTTGAGACAGAGGTCTTGAGTGGTTTGTTCCAAGCCATTTTTTAAAAAAAGCATGAATGGGTGGAGCCAGGCTCAAACAGAACCAGAGTTTCAGCTTCAGTCACTGCTAGGATCTTGAAGGTGTTATTTCTCTCTCTGTAACAGATAAAAGCAGGAGTTCTGTCTGCTGTGAGAACTGCATGTAAGACTATTTATTTTACTGAATCTGTCTTTGCCAATGGTGTGTTTATGGAATGTTACTATATGTTTAGAAGTTAAATAATCTACTATTCAGTAAAGTTTTCAAATAGAGTTAAAGTTATATCCATTCTTCATTTCTGATTGTATGTAAACTGTAGATTAAGATATAATTAAGAATAAGAATAAGAATAAGATTAAGATTAATGTGTGCTCTGCTTAAAGCTGAATGGTATAACCAATCAAATCACGTCTGGAACACAGCGCCTTACACGTGCCTTTAAATAAAGAAAAGGCTACCTCCTTGAAATATTTGAAGCTGTTTGGTCTGGTCCATAACAATGTCCATGTGTAATTAGTGTCCAGCTTCATCAATGGGTCATAAATTGTAGTTTGGTCTTTATCTGTGAGAGGAAGCAGCTATTACTGCCCTGTCAAAGTGAACCAGCAATGGTAAAGTTTACCTCTGTTCCATCTAGTGAACTGCATTCAGTTCTGGGAGGATGCAGTTGATTTTGAAACTGCAGACTCACTAAAAATGAAATAAAGACTGAAAGGGATTGAGTTACGAGGACTTGCTGCAAAAATTATTGTCCTATTCTCTCAAGTTCAAGGTTTCTTTAAAATTGCTTTCTATCCAAGTGTGGGATATGATTGTAGCTGGCAAGGGCAATACTTGTTACTCATCCTCAAATGGTCTACATAATATGGACTGAGCTACCTACTGAATTGCAGCAGTCCCTGTGAAAAAGGGTGACCTCCACTGAGGTTAGGAAGGAAGTTTCTGGGCTTGAATGTGCAACAGTGAAGGGTCAACAATATAGCCCCAAGGCAGGATGATTTTTGGCTTGGAGGGGAGCTCGTGTTGTTAAAGTTTGGATCTTTCACACACCCATCCTCAATGACTGGTGTGGCTTTGACAGCAAGCATGTAAAACATGCTGCCTGGCTGCCTCACAAATGTCCCACCCATCACCAATCAGTTCCCATATTGGAGGAGGTGGGGAAGGTGGTGCGAATAAGTCACCCTGTGGTGACCAGTCAGATTGGACAGCGGATCTCAAGGTTGGACATGGATGGAGGTCTGACTTATGCTTTGGTAATAGCTAATCAGAGTATCATAAGGCAGCAGGATGCTTTCAGTAAAGTCGGTCAATTTGGAGCTAATTTTCCCTCCAGGGCTGAGTATAGAACAGAACCTGAATAGAACATCCCACTGTAAAATTGAACCCTTCATCGTTAAGATCACCTTGTGTTTCTATATTGTCTTCCTCTGTCTTCTGTAGCAAACACTTTCAAAATCAATTCACTTACATTTCCCTACCTGTGACTACTGTGAGGCTTGTAAAAGAGTTTCAAACTTTCTCTCAGCTCTAATGGCCCAACAACCGCCAAAAACTAAACTGTCCTTTCGCTGGTGAGGATCCTTCCAACTACACTCAAACCCTCGTGACCCTTGGTCTCTCCTTCTCTGGTCATGTTAAGCCCAGCTCTGGAAACATTTTACATGTTAATTATCCCCCCAGGCAGTGTGACTAGCTGTTCAAATTAAGTTGAGTTGTTATTGGGATAACATCCCATTGATTTCTATATTCTCTAAAATTTAATGCTTACACAGAGGTAAGCAGACACTACCTTAAAACTTCCTGCCCGACCAGAATTAGGTATAAACTTTGTAAATCTTTATCTTCCTGCACAGGGGTATGAGGAAACTGTCTCAAATAAGACTAGGTGGGAAGCGTTCGTAAAGGTGTGAGACTTCTGAAATCCTGTAAAGTGTGTAACTTCTGTTTCTGTTACAGGGGCCAGGGCACTGACCTTTGTTCAAACCAGATACTTCAGCGGCTTGAAATTACATTCTCTCACTTCGGCAACTTGAAATCGCCTCCTGTTGTTAGCAGTCACTTCGCGAACGATCAATACTGTATCCTGCTCTCTTTATGTTTTCGATGTAGTAATTGTTTTTGTATCATGTCATTGTCCAATGTAGTGATTGTTTCATGTATCATGCCATTGTGAGATGTAAATTGCTTTATGTATTATACACTTGATAAGGTATAAAAAGCGGGGACTGTCCGCTGCTCAGAGAGAATCGCTTACGAGACTCTGCATTCTGTGCCGGGTTGAGTACAGTGATCCTCCACGGCTTGTACTTGCTTTGTAATAAAGGATTTGTGTTTTTCTAAACAGGTCAGTGTCTTGTTATTGCATCAAGTCCGTGAGGGTCTCCGAAAACGAACCTAACAAAGTCACGTGATTTCTTAGAAATGTAGTTTTGAATTCACTGTTCAAAAATGACTTTCTGACATTTAATAAAAGAAAACATTCATAGCACTAAAAATCAAAACCTATTTACTTCTACTTTAGAATTAAAATTCTCCAAATAAAAATACACATTATGTAAATTTCATTATAGTTTGTATGTTAATAAATCTTAGCCAATTCTTTGATTTGGATCCTACCTGAATAGATTTGACAGGTTACAGATGCTGATTGCATTTGTAAATTCAGGACCCTCATAAAATACACCAGAAAATAATATTGGCTTTCACAGAATAATTCACAGCAACTTGATGGCCATTTTGCTGGAAATTCTGAGCAGGTCTGGCAGCATCTGTAGCAAGAAAATAGAGTTAATGTTCTGAGCCCAGGGTCTCTTCTTCAGAACTCATTGCAAACTCTGGAGGAGGGTCACTGGACTTGAAAGGTTAACTCTGCTTTCTCTCCACAGATGCTGCCAGCCCTGCTGAGTTTCTCCAGCAATTTCTGTTTTTGTTTCAAATTTCCAGCATCTGCAATTCTGCCTTTTATTGAACAAATGAATGACCAATTTAAGTACAACACTGCCAAGATCTTCCCTGCAATGAATGAATGAGATGCAAGACCATTTATCATTTTATTGCATTGTAGAACAGACTTGAAAAGCTAAACGGTTCACCTCTGATCTCTGGTGTTCATTTGATTACTATTGACGTGCGAGTTGATGAGAATCATTCAGAAATGGAAGGTAGTGTCATTAATGAAGAGTCAATTGACAATATAAAACATTTTGTATTCTCTTGGGTGATCGTTTCTGGAATG
This sequence comes from Ginglymostoma cirratum, assembly GCA_024137785.1. NCBI lineage: Eukaryota > Metazoa > Chordata > Chondrichthyes > Orectolobiformes > Ginglymostomatidae > Ginglymostoma > Ginglymostoma cirratum. The sequence goes on along the minus strand of JAHRHZ010000273.1, from coordinate 13,853,850 downwards.
AACTTCAGGCTCAAAATGCCATTGGGTCTGTAGGAACAGCAACACAAATCAGGGGAATGCTTGTCTCTTAAATGCAACTCAGATATCAGCCAGAAAATATCTTCAACGTTGGTTAAGCTATGCTGAGCTCTATTCATATCTTCTGACCAGCAGAAGCAATTTAACCTTGTAGTATCTGTGAAGAAGTCCATAAATGCATACCGTTTAGTGAGGTAATTTCATCAGTGCAGTTGCACGGTTGTCGAAAATATCTTTCAGATATATTGGGAAAATAGCCCACGTTCCCTATAGTACTGAGTAGATCACGGGAACTGGCAGACATTCAAGGAAGAAACAAAAAAGTTTTGCATTTGGAGAGCACTCTTTGCATCCTCATGCCAATGAAATACTGTGATTGTGGATGAAATGTGGCACCTAGCCATCTCCACCAGCTACAATGAGATATGGGAAAAATAATTGCAGGCACTGGTAATAGAAAAAAAAGACAGGAATTGCTGGAAAAACTCAGCTGGTCTGGCAGCATCTGTGAAGAGAAATCAGAGTTAACGTTTCAGGTTCAGAGATCCATCTTCAGCACAGAGGCATAAATTTGTCTTTAGAGGATTTAAGGAGACCACAATAAATCCCCTTCAATATAGTCAATGTGGTGTCAAGGGACCTTTCACATGCTCCTCTTTAAGAGGATGAACCTTTATTTTGATGTCTCATCTTGAAGTATGGAAGCATTTTCTCACACATTAGACAGCGGAAGTAAAGATTTTTGTACCCCATCCCCTGCAGAAAAAAGTGTGGATGTTGAGGTCAATTGAAATTCCATGAGTGAGTTTGAGAGAGACAATGGATCACGGGTTTGAAAGCCACTGAGATCTGGGCCAGAAATCTATCGGTGAGGTGGTATGGGGTTTCAATGGTGAGGAAGGGTGATGGTGGCTTGCCACAGAGTGAAGGACAGTGGTCAGCTGACAGCCAGGATGAAACTTGCCCCACAGCCATTGAACATTGTGTGGAGGTGTTAGTTGGTAGAAAATGGGACTTCTAGCCCGAAGTGAAAGGAGATGCGACCCTCTGGAGCTGCCTCCCAATCAGATTGGCCAGCAGCTAGTCTAGTCTAACACAGCAAAATTCAACATTTTTTGCTTCATTCACAGAATGAGGGCGTCGCTGGCTTGGCAGCATATATTGCCCATCCCTAATTGTCCAGAGGGCAGTTAAGACTCAACCACATTGCCGTGGGTCTGGAGTCACATGTAGGCCAGACCAGGTAATGACAGCCATTTCCTTCCCGAAAGGACATTAGTGAACCAGATGGGCTTTTCTGACAATTGACAATGGATCCATGGTCATCATTAGACATCTAATTCCAGGCATTTATTGAATTCAAATTCCACCATCTGCAATGATGGGATTTGAACTGGCAACCCCAGAGCAGTAGTTGGGTGTCTGGACTAACGGTCCAGTGATAATACCACTCGGCCTTTGCCTCCTCAGGATTGCAATCACTGAAGCCCCAGACCCAGGGAAGTAGGGGAATCGTTCAATGAATGTTTGACTATTTTACAGGTAGGCAGCAAAAGTTGGGTGGACTTTAAAGTCTATGTAGGGAGAATGCAGAGAGGTATTATCTTCTGTGAGGGGACTGCCCCCAGTGTGAAAAGGGCACCCTCCAAAGGTAATACCGCCTTTCTTCCTGCCACTCTTTTCAAAAACTTGTCAAACAGCAATGATTTATATTCCCATCCACCTTCCCACCTCAACCGTATGATGGTATGGACAGATAGTTATAGAGCTTCGAACAAGTTTGTTTGACCTTTAATATTTTAGCTACTTCTGGCAGGTGGGCTGCCATTTTGACAGACTGCATCTGATGGGGGTAAGCTCAGGCGTGGGTGGGATGGATCAGGCCAAATACCCATCTTATTTTAGGTTCCCCTTTCTGAAAAAAACACCCCACTGGGTCTTGTAAAATCCAGACCATAATCCCACGCAACACATCCAGTGTAGCACTGATGGAACGCTGTTAGATTCACAATGTTTCAGGGAAAACAATAAAACCGGGTCTTGTAAAATCCAGACCATAATTCCACGCAACACATCCGGTGTAGCACTGATGGAACACTGCTAGATTCACAATGTTTCAGGGGAAATAATAAAACCGGGTCTTGTAAAATCCAGACCATAATCTCATGCAACACGTCCGGTATAGCACTGATGGAACACTGCTAGATTCACAATGTTTCAGGGGAAACAATAAACTGGGATAGCACCAGCCTTCTGAGATAAGCAAAAATGATCCATGGCACTGTTTTGCAGAAGGACAGTGGTTTCTTCCTCATTTCTTGGCAAATTTAAACTTCTTTTGGACAGTGACAAAATAGCTGTTTGACCATTAGCACATTGCTATTTGCGGGGATTTGTTGTGTATGAATTGCCTCTATTTCTCCATATTACAAAAGAGACTATCCTCTTAAATACTGCATTGGCAAAAGCTGGTTTGAGACACAAGAGAGTTGAGACAAGAGTTATATAAATGCAGTAAATTCTTCCTTCCTTCAAATCCTCTCCCCCTCCCACTGACTTTCCACCTCCAAAGTCAACATGAACTCCAAGGCACTCTGCCAGCAAAGAAAATTTAATTTGTCCCAAAGTATAGTTTGCAGAAATAGTTAAAACCATTTGCGAAGATAATTCACATAATCTAAAATCCAAGGAGCCTTGAAGGTTTGAATTACTGTTCCTCTTTCCACTGTTATTCTCAGGATTAAAATAAAATTTACTTTATGTACGTTCCAATGATGGGGCGCCCAAATACAGATTATAAAGCTCTTGGTTTTTATGTTGAAAGTTTTGGCAAGAATAGTTCTCAGATACAAACATTCAAATTCAGATCGGAATGCCACTCCAGCCCATCACACTTCTGATACTACTCAATAAGATCATTGCTGATCTGATTGTAAGCTCATATCGATACCCTGTACCCTTGCTAAACTTTCACCCCCTTGCTTATCAAGAATCCATCTGCCTCTGCCTTCAAAATATTCAAGGGCTCTGCTTAACTGAAAGAGAATTTCAGAAACACATGATCTTCTGAGAGAAAACCATTTAATCTGATTTCTATTTCAAACCATAGAATCCTGACACTGTGGAATCAGACCATTCAGCCCATCATGTCCACACGAACACTCTGAAGAGTATATCACCCAGACACAAACTATCCCCTTAACCCTATATTTTCCATGGGCAATCCACCTAACCTGCGCATTTTGGAACTGTAGGAGGAAACCAGAGCACACACAGGAAATCCACACAGATACAGGAGAATGCGCACATTGATAATCATCTGAAACTGGAATCAAACCCAGGTCCCTGGACCTATAAGGCAGCAGTACTAACTTACTGAGCCACTGTGCCACCCCAATGGGGAATTCCTGATTTTTAGGTAGTGATCCCAGGAAAAGAAACAATGGGATTTGAACTCAGGCTCCCAGAACATTACTTGGGTCTCTGGATTAATGGTACAGCAAGACCATCACCTCCCTGCTTGCTGAATCCAATTCCATCACTCAGTCATTTAAAAGGTCAAGCAGTTGGCCGCACCCTGGGCCAAAGACCCTGGACAGAGGCCCCAGCCACTGAGCTATCGGCCAATCTGATCCAGTGGATTCAGCAGTGCCACTGAGTAGCTGGTACCTGCTGTCGGTAATACACCCACCTTCAGGACTGAGAACGAACAGAGATCCAGGCTCACAGAGGAGTAATGGCAGGAGCAGATTGACAGTTCAGTGGATCGTGGAGCAATGCGAGGTTATGGAAGCAATGGCACTAAGGTTTGTGTGACTCTTGGCAGGGCTGCCTCCTTCCCAAAGCCAGGTGTCTTGATCAGGGACTGAATGCCTTGCAAAGAGGGTCTGCCTCCACACCCCAGAGGCCACAAACAAACACTCCAGGTTTCGTTTGCCATAGTCCCCACTGATGAGTACCCCTCCGGGGACTGGGCTTATACCTTAAGTAGGCATCAGTTGCCTGATTGAGGGCATCAAATGACAACGGTTTGAGAGAGCTGTTTACGGGATGTCTCATCGCCAATTTAACAGGTGAGAATGAGGTTATGCACCACCCACCTCCGAAATGATTAAATGCCCCCACAACCAACAAACGTACAAGAGCTAGCATGGGAAACAGCATTAAATTCCATCCCTAATGAGCAGTGAGCATTTTCAGCCCAGCGTTGATATCCAGTGGAATGCTTTGAGTTGACATGAATCTTGTCAGGATGAGATTGATTGTTAAAATATGTCCCAGACAAAGGAACATTAACTGGTGAAGGTTAAAATTTGTTTTGGTGTGAAAAGACAAGGGGATCCTTGAGGGTACAGGGGAGATTGACCAGTAAGTGTCCTGGGATGAAGGATTGTTGTTACCAGGATTCAAAGGGAGCGGAGGTTCTCCACACTGGAGATAAAGAGATTAAGGGATGAATTGATGAATTGCAATATGATAACAGGCTTAGCTAAGGAATAAAAGTAAAAAAAAAACACTGATTGATGGGGATAGTAGGAACTGCCGATGCTGGAGAATCTGAGATAACAAGGTGTAGAGCTGGATGAACACAGCAGACCAAGCAGCATCACAGGAGCAGAAAAGCTGACGTTTCAGGCCGAGACCTTTCTTCAGAAATGGGGGAGAGGAAGGGGGTTCTGAAATAAATAAGGAAAGAGGGGGAGGCGGATAGAAGATGGATAGAGGACAAAATAGGTGGAGAGGAGACAGACAGGTCAAAGAGGCAGGGGTGGAGCCAGTAAAGGTGAGTGTAGGTGGGGAGTTAGGTAGGGGATAGGTCAGTCCAGGGAGGACGGACAGGTCAAGGAGGCGGGATGAGGTTGGTAGGTAGATGGGGGTGGGGCTTGAGGTTGCAGGAGGGGATAGGTGGGAGGAAGGACAGGTTAGGGAGGCGGGGATGAACTGGGCTGGTTTTGGGATGCGGTCGGAGGAGGAGAGATTTTGAAGCTTGTGAAGCCCACATTGATACCATTGGGCTGCAGGGTTCCCAAGCAAAATATGAGGTGCCGTTCCTGAAACTTTCGGGTGGCATTATTGTGGCACTGCAGGAGGCCAGGATGGACATGTCGTCCAAGGAGTGGGAGGGGGAGTTGAAATGGCTCGAGACTGGGAGGTGTAGTTGTTTGTCACAAACTGAGCATAGATGTTCCACAAAGTGGTCCCCAAGCCTTCGCTTGGCTTCCCCGATGTAGAGGAGGCCACAACGGGAACAGCAGATGCAGTATACCACATAGGCAGATGTGCAGGTGAACATCTGCTTGATGTGGAAAGTCTTCTTGGGGCCTGGGATGGGGGTGAGGGGGGAACGTGTAGGGGCAGGCGTAGCACTTCCTGTAGTTGGAGGGAAAAGTGCCGGGTGTGGTGGGGCTGGAGGGGTGTGTGGAGCGGACATGGGAGTTGCAGAGAGCTTGATCCCTCTGGAAAGCAGATAAGGGTGGGGAGGGAAAAATGTCTGTGTTAATGGGGTCAGATTGATGGTACAGGGACACAGGGACTCAGATATATAACATTTTATGCAAAAGATGCAGAGCTGATACGAAGACGACTTTTTGGCACAAAAAAAAGACCAAAAACTCACTGTCTAAGAGAGTGTTGGAAGTGGAGGCAATCAATAATTTTGATAAAAAATTAGAAGGGCAATTGTGGGAAACAAACTTGTCCAAATGCAGGGATAAAGCAAGGGGTGTGAGACTAGTATGTGAGACTGGCTGAATTGCTGTATAGAGGTTCAACATGGGCCAGTTCTGAAGAAGAGTCACTGGACCTCAAAGCTTAGCTCTGCTTTCTCTCCACAGATGCTGCCAGACCAGTTGAGTTTTTTCAGCAATTTCTGTTTTTGCGTCAACTTGTTGAACTTGTGTATGAAATTATTCTATTTCTTTAGGACTCTATGCCCCCTATGAAGGAAAGGTGTCTGAGATATGAAGAGGGCCTGTGTGAGATGGTAGATTAATATATTGAATTGACTTGAATTGAATAATTTATTTTCATGTGTATTCAATATAAAATGCGGTGAAAAGTTTATACCATCACCAAGCATGGTGCCATTCTCATTAACTTAAAGCAAAATAAAACATAAAGAAGGGTACAGTCCCACACTGTGCTTCGCCAGCCCGCGCCATGCCACTACCAGAGTCCCACTCCACACAGAAGTGAAAGTCCTGCTCCAGGCTTCACAGACCAGCTGACTCTGTAGAAACACTGCCTCCGAAGATGCTGCCACCGCTCCGGAGCCCATCAAAGTCACCTTCCTGCTGAAGAAGTCTCTTTATCAGGTAAGTTTGAGCGAAACTGAATAAAACCAAGAAAAGAAGAAGGGGATAAAGCTACACATTAAGAGAATTTGGCAGTAGCCAATTGCTTAAATACAAATAATGCATATTGAAAATGAGTGACTGTGCAGCACCGGTGCACAATGCAAATTCACCCGGGTCACACAGAGAGATACATCTCCTGCAATTTTCTGGCTATTATTAAACAAACATGTGTATGCATGAAGATAATTGATCAAAAAAGATTAATTAAGAAGTGTCATGAGTGACTTTCAGGACACCCCAAAGAAAGCTAATGAAATATTTTGGAAATGGGGTCACTTCTGTAAATGTGGGAAACTCAGAAGTCAATCTGCACACAGCAAGCTCCCACTATCTACAATGAGGTAATTCAAGGCTACCTTCAGAGTTCTGGTTGTGGTCATCTAGGTTACTTGTGAAAAACTTTCAAGCTTCGATAAAGGAGCTATATAAATGTAAGTTCTGACTGCCTTGCTTCTTTATCTCCTAAGAAGACGACTCAACCAAGGTTTAAGTTCTTAAGAAAACTTTGTCTGACTTCCCAGATGTGTCGATGAAAAGACTCACTGTTGCCAACTAACCCTCCGAGCACATGCTCAAATAACTGTGGCAGGCAATCCATCATTAACTTCTCTTATTTTAGTAATTTGTTCAGGTTTCTGCGGTCCACAGGTTATGGGTTGAAAATCTTGCAGTTCTCCTGGGAATCTGCGCAGTTGTGAGTATCAGACCTTTTCCTTTCTGTCTGTCTTTCATCCCCTGCGCACTCAATGATACGCTTCCCCAAGGTACAAAGCTGTCGACAAGATTGGAGATGTAACTATGGGGAAAATCTTACCGTTTGGACCTCCTGCTTCGGAGGACATGCCTGTAAATGAAAACATTTTTGTCTGTGATGTTCCAGAATAATGGCGTTTTTCTATTCACCACAATCCGAGGAGGGTTTAGAGTAAGTGATCGGCTATGGGTTTTTACAGTAGCTAGTATACACAGCTCTTTCATCTGGTTAATTGTCTGAGGGAAGGGTCATGCCATACCATTGAAATGCAATTGATGTAAATTTTTTCACTTGTACATATTTGAGTAGAAAGTCTCTTTCTTTGTGGGCTTCGGAGACACAGATGTAACTTTCTTTCACCTTGGTTATTTCCTTTTAAAAATATTTCTCAGACAATCTTGCCAAATTTGAACAGGTTTCTGCAACCTTCAGGAAGGCACACAATTGCCAGCATCTAACTAGCATGTGGTTAATTATCAGGGGCATTGAAGTCAGTTCATTCAAGTTAACTAAAACACGGCCAGCAAAGCTGAAGTGAGTGAGGTCATTAAAACTTACAACTGTTGTAAATCTTTTGTCTGTCATTACTACTGTACACTTCCTCCTTTGACTAGTTCGTGAATACATTTAGCAACCCAAATTCCGTTACCCAGGTAATTGTTTATTGTATTATTTTCAACATTAGAGGAAATCCATAATTTGTAGCACTCCCAAAGAAATTAGTGAGGCTGATTGGTTTGACCCTGGTGCTCATTTACATTTGGCTCCAGACACCCTCCATGTCCCAGGGAGTGAGGATTCATCTGTAGGGATGGGTGTGAGATGCTAAACCTAGGAACAATAAGATAGGAAAAACTTTCATTTTTAAACACGCTCTGGCATAAGATGTGGGCTTTTCTGCAATGCCAGTATTTATTGTCCATTTCCAATTGCCTCTGAATTGAATGGCTTTGCTTCGGCCATTTCAGAGTACAGTTAAGAGTCAACCACATTACTGTGGGCCTGGAGTTACATGTAGGCTAGATCAGGTAAGGATGGAAGCTTTTCTCTCCTTGAAGGACATTAGTGAACCAGACGGATTTTTGCAACGCTGGTTACTTGGCTGCTGTTAAACTAGCTTTTAATTTCACTTCTTTTTTAAAAAAAAATTGAATTCAAATTTAGATATAACACAGTGTGGAGCAGGAGGAACACAGCGGGCCAGGCAGCATCAGAGGAACAGGAAAGCTGACGTTTCGGGTCAGGACCCTTCTTTAGAAATGGGGGAGGGGGTAGGGAGCTCAGAAATAAATAGAGAGAGGAGGGGTGGGCTGGGGAAGGTAGATCGGATGGTGATTGGTGAGTGCAGGTAGGCAGTGGTGGGGATTGGTCAGTGAGGTGGGAAGATTGGATAGACGGGAGAAAAGTTGTGTCAGGTGAAGGAGGCGGGGATGAGAAGGAGGGATGGTCGTGGGATGAGGTTAGGGGTGGGAAGATTTTGAAACTGGTAAAATCCACATTTAGGCATCAGATTTAATGTCTTTAACCATTGGATTCATGCCCCTTGGGGTTCTGGATTGCAAAACCCAGTGACATTACTGGGCTACTACCATCATTCATAATGATACGATACCTTAAAATGCTTTGAAGCCATTTAAATACTGCTGAATTTATAATTTTAGTTGGATTATAGAAGACACAAGAGCCAATTTATTTGTAACAATGATGTGGTAAATGACTGGAAAATCTGATTTTGTGCTGTTGTCTAATGGATAGAATTGGCTGGGGTCCAGGGACTATTTTCCCACTCTTAGAAATACTGCCCCAAGATTTTTTTACATTCACGCAAGTAGACAGACAGGCCTCAGTATCTTGCTGAATTCTTTTGGGATTTTAGAGCTCATAGTTGATGAATGACATTCTGGAATCCAGAAATCTGATTTCCTTTTAATTTCTTCACAGGATGTGGGCATCTTGGCCATTTATTACCCATCTCTAATTGCCCAGAGGGCAATTAAGTGGCAAGTACATTGTTGTGGGTCTGGAGTCAAGTGTAGGCCAGACCAGGTAAGAATGGCAGTTTCTCTCCCAAAAGGACCTTTGTGAACCAGATGGGTTTTTCCCAATAGTCATCATTCAACTCCTAATTCCAGATATTTACATTGAGTTCAAATTCCACCATCTGCAGTGGAAGGATTCAATCCAAGTCCCTAGAAAATTATCGGGGTCTCTGGATTAACAATCCAGCAATAAAGCCACTAGACCATCACTTCCTTATTTATTACAGCATATGATTTGTTACCCTTTCGCTCCGCTTAACAACATTACTTTCCCTGCCTCAGTGGTTCTGAAATTGCCTCGGAGTGTGTTAGGAATATAGAAATGTAAAAAAGAGGAACAGAATGAGGCCATTTAGCCATTGATCCAACTGTGCCATTCAATATGACCATCTACTCTCTCAACACCAAAGCCTGGTAAAGGAAAAGGAGGAAGCTATTCAGCTGTTGAGACTCTTTCCAATTTATTTAGCTCATGGCTTTAAAAAAAAGTAACTCATGGGATGTGAGCATCACTGACTAAGCTAACGTTTAGTGCACACCCCAACTGACCTAGACCAGATGGAGTGAGCGGCCTTCTTGAATCACTAAGTTATGGGGATACTAACAGCATTCTTGGAAGGCAGGTACAACATTTTAACCTGGTGGGGGAGGGTAAATTTGAAGATATTACATATTGAGCCAATGAAGTGGGCTGCTTTTTCCTGGATGGTGCTGAGCTTCTTGAGCGTTGTTGGAGCCACAGGCAAGTGGGAGTATTCCATCACACTCCTGACTTGTGCCTAATAGATGATGGATAGGCTTTGGGAAGTCAGGATGGAACTTGTTTCTATACTACAACTCAGCTCCATTCAGCTACCTTCGTCCTTATGTCGCTTAATACTCTCTACAGGATGACGGAATTATTATGTACAGAAAGAGCCATTTGGCCCATTGCGACTGTTAGCCCAACTCTATTGTCTAGTCTGGTTCTTAGGTATGGTGCCAATCTTCTGCCTTTTTCTTATATCCTTGCATACAAATACACCCTATTACTGCCCAGCACTGTCCTACCATTGATAATAGGTACTGCAGATGCTGGAGAATCCGAGATAACAAGGTGTGGAGCTGGATGAACACAGCAGGCCAAGCAGCATCATAGGAGCAGGAAAGCTTGACGTTTCAGGCCTAGACCCTTCATCAGAAAAAGTCCTACCATTGCTCCCTGTTCCTGAGCCAGGAACCTTAAAATGTGTTGCTCACTACACATATTGTATCGTATTGTAATTCTGTATAATCAGTTTTTTTTTAAATGTAGTGATCGATGATAGAGATTTGGCAGAGAGTTCCATAGGCTCACCACCCTCTGGGTGAAGAAACTTCTTCTCATTTCTCCTCCTTAAACTGTTACTTCTGGTTCTAGGTTCCTACGTCATTGGGAATGTCCCTCCTGCACCTACCTTGTCAAATGTTGTGAGAATTTTATGGGTTCCTATGAACCCCTCTCATTCTTATAAATTCTGATGAATATAATCCAGACTGATGCAGCCTGTCTTCATATGTTAGTCGTATCATCCCAGGTCTAAGTCTGATAAACACTCATAACATGCCCTGTGAAATAACTCCACAGAGGCCAGTATCCCTTCCCCAAGTCACTCTTTATCGACACATGGAGAGTCCTTGACACGAGTCCAACTCCCTCAGAGCCAGCTCTCAGAGTGAACAGGATGTCTGACACTCCTGTTTATATCTGTCAGCCGTGGTTCCCTGATTAGACCAGATTAATAACCCCAGTCAAGGAACTCGTATTCTATGAGGTCCATCTTTCTGACCTCATAACAATCACTGTGCCCTCCATAGACGGAATATCCTTCCTCAAATAAGGAGACCAAAACTGCACTGAGTACTCCAGCTGTGGTCTTACCTAGACCCTATACAGTTGAAGCAAGACATCCCTGCTCCTGCACTGGAATCTACAAATGCTAATGTACCATTTACTTTCTTCAATGCCTGCTGCACCTGCATCCTACCGAGGCTTTGGATGGCACTATATAAATTCAGTTATTTCTTTCTTGGTGTGCTCTGAATACTATGCACAGAGACGGAAATGGGCATAACCTAATGCATGAATATTGGGTGCAAGCTGAATGGTATGATGCATTAGTTATGGAGTCATAAAGTCGTACAGAACAGGAACAAATCCTTCAGTCCAACCAGTTCCTGCTGAACATAATCACAATCTAAACTAGTCCCAGCTGCCTGTGCTTGCCCCATTTACTCCAAATCTTTCATAATCATGTACTTATCTAAATGTCTTTTAAACGTTGTGACTGTACCCGCATCCAACACTTCCTATGGACGGCCATTCTACACATGAACCACTCTCTGTGTGAAAATGTGCCCTCATGTCTTTTTTAAGTCTCTCCCCTCCCACCTTAACAATGTGCTGCCTAGTCTTGAACACTTGCCATTCACCTTATCTCCATCCATTGTGATTATATAAATCTCAAAAGGTCCCCCATCAACCTCCTACGCTCCAGTGAAAGAAGTCTCAACCTAACCAGTCTCCCTTTATAACTCAAGCCCTCCATTCCCGTCAACAGTGTCACACAGCACGGAAACAGACCCTTCGGTCCAACACGTCCTTGCCGACCAGACATCCTTCCTATAGCAGGGCAGCAAAAATTGTACACGGTATTTGAAAAGTTCAAAGTCAAGATGAGGTGAGCCAAAACATTTGGAATGGTGAGGTTCTAGAGCATGTCAAGATTAATAAGGACAAGATCTCAGAGTTACAGAGTCATAGCGTCCTACAGCATGGAGACAGGCCCTTTGGCTCAAATGGGTCTGTGCCAACCAAAATATGCACCCACACTAACCCCAATTCCCTGCATTTGGCCCATATCTTTCTAAACCTTTCCTATCCATGTATTTGTCCAAATGCCTTTTAAATGTTGTTAATGTACCCACCTCAACCACTTCCGCTGGCAGCTCATTCTATATGCATACCACCCTCCATGTAAAAAAGTTGCCCCTCAGGTTCCCATGTATTCTTTCCCCCTTACCTTAAACTGATGCCCTCTAGTCCTTGATTCCCCAACCCTGGGAAAAAGACTGAGTGCATTCACTCTACCCATGCCTCATGATCTTGTACACATCTATCAGATCCACCTCAGTCTCCTACTCTCTAAAAAATAAAGTCCTAGCTTGTCCAACCTCTCCCTATAACTCTGTCCCTTGATTCCTGGAAAAAGCCCTGTAAATTTCTTCTGCACTCTTTCCAGTTTAATAACATCTTTCCTGTAGCAAGGTGAAAAAAACTGCACGCAATACTCCAAGCGTGGTCTCACCAAATCATGCACAACTTCCTAACTTCTATACTCAATTCGATGATTCAGCAGCTATAAGTTGGGGCCTGATGAGGAATGCAATGGAGGAGATTGCTGGGACTTTGGTGGAGATATTTAAGATTTCACTGGCCACAAGTGAAGTGCCAGATGACTGGGGAATATCTAACGCGGTTCCTTTGTTCAAGAAGGACAGCAGAGATAGACCAGATAATTACAGACCATTGAGTTTGACAATTACGTCTGTGGTGGGGGAATGACTTACACAATGAATGGGAGGTCCCTGGGGAGTACAGAGGACCAAAAGAACCTTGGTGTACAGGTTCATCGATCCCTGAAGGTGTCAGCACAGGTAGATTGGGTGGTGAAAAGGTGAAGACGTTTGCCTCCATTTGCTGGGGCTTGGCATATGGAAGCAGGAAAGTCTTGTCTTGCCCTTAGTTAAACCACAGATGGAATACTATGCGCAGTTCTGGTCGCCACTCTGTTGGAAGGACGTGCTTGCATTGGAGACAGTACAGAGGAGATTCACCAGGATGTTGCCTGAGATGAAAAATCTCTGTAATGATGAGAGACTGGATAGGCCAGGTTTGTTTTCACTGCAGCCTGAGGGACAATCTGATTGATGAATACAAAATTGTAAGACTCTTAGACAGGGTACATTGTAAGTATCCTTATCCTACGACAGATATGTCTAAGTCAAAGGACATTAGTTTTAAGGTGAGGACTAAGTGGTTTGGAGGAGAGCTGAGAAATATTTTTTCACCCTGAGGGTGGTATAAATTTGGAACTTGCTGTCTGAGAGGCAGGTGGAGGCATGTACTCTTGTAACATTTAAAAAGCATCTGGAAAAACATTTAAAATGTCAGGGCATTGTAGGCTATGGACTAATTGCAGGCAAATGGGATTAGTATAGTTTGGTGTTTGTTGGCCAGCATAGACATAGTGGGCTGAAGGGCCTGTTTCTATGCTGTAAGAATCTGTGACATCACTGGTTAAAGTCAGCCTTGTCATGAATGGGGTGGTCCCCAGTGTCTCGTTTGGCAACCTACCTGCTGGGACTAACATGTAAGTTCATTGGGTGGCTTCCTGAGCACTTCCTGTTCCCTGCCCTTCTTAAGTTACAAGCTACTCCTCCTGTTCTGCTTCCTACCTCTCCCCATCCCACTACTAACACCTTCTCACTCCTGCTTCCCAACTGACGCTTGTGCAACTTTTATATTCACTCACAGGATGTAGGAGTCACTGTCTGGCCAGCATTTATTGTCTGTCCCTAGCTGCCCATGAATGGCCTGGCTTGCTTGGCCATTTCAGAGGGCAGTTAAGAGTCAACTACGTTGCTGTTGGTCTGAAGTCACATGTAGACCAAAACAGGTAAGGACAGCAGACTTCCTTCCCTGAAGGGCATCAGTGAACCAGATGGGAGTTTCCAAAGATTCCACATTTTTATGGTCATCAATTGGCTCTTAATTCCAATTTTTGTTCTAAACTGAATTCAAATTGAATCATCTGCCATGGCATGATTTGAATCCAGAACATTAGCTGAGTTTCTGGATTAATAGCCAAGAGTTAATTGCCTCCCCTAATGCTAGTCTCTGCTGGCTTCTGCTAAGCTTAAGAGAGCACAATGGTCACAACTGGGCCATTTTGTCAGCTTTCTCTCCAGCTTCTGAATGCAGCTGAATACGGGAGAACAGACAGAGACATACGTTAGCATTTAGTAGTATGAGTGAGCAGAGACAGATGGCTAGCCTTTCGAAAACAGCAGCAATTTGTCACGCACCCTGCACAAAGCTGACATTTAAGTGAGAAAGGAAGGAGGGAGAAATGACCTTTAAAAACTGTGAAGACTTTAGCAGATGCCACTTACCTGTGAGGGCCCCCAGTGCACGATGCCCATCTCTTCCAGTGTGGAGGAGACCTTCAATGGAATGCCACCTTTGAGTCTGTATCTGCCTGCTCTATGGTATTAAAGGCAGGTTCGACTGACAAGAGAAAGAGTATTGAGCAGGTGGAAGGAAGCACATGTGAAGGCAGGGGAATGCTGCCTGATGTATGCGTGGTGGCAGATACAGTAAACAGGTAAAGAAGGCTGTAAAAGAGATGCAAGCAATTTAGTGGGAGTGAAATAACGTAGAGTGAATGCTACTGCAATGATGAAAGGGGAGTACTACTACTCAGAGGAGGGAAGGGCAACAGGCTGCATGCAGTTGACAAGATGGTGTGCCAAAAAAAAATCTAGCCGTATAAGAAATGACCCTATTGTATATAGTGAGTAATGTTTGGAAATGATATTGCTTACTCCAGAAGCTAACTGGATACAAGTTAGAGATTATAAAGTTACAAAGTTATAGGCAGCTTACAGGACATTGGGATAACTGGATAGAAGATCAGTGATAGACTGAATGGACTCCTGCTTTCAGAGTCCATGATTTATCAGTTAGGATGCCTACCTCTTTAACCTTTCTCAGATCATTTAACTTTCTTTGGCAATGCAGCCATGTCCTGTTATCTCTGTTCACTTGTGCCTGGATAGCTACCTTCAGACTTGTGGGTAGAACATCCAACTCTACCATCCTCTTGCACCAAAGGGATCTACTACACCTGTCGTTACTCTGAATCTTCACAGACAGTTGACTGTGGTCAAAATACACCTTCCCATTAAGGTGGGGTGGGCTGCCTTTGAATGCACTGTAAAGGTGCACGGTGTTATGGGCAATGTATTAGCATAGATAGAGGATTGGTTAATTAACAGGAAGCAAAAAGTGTGTATAAATGTGTGCTTTTCTGGTTGGTGATCAATGACTAGTGGTATGCCTCAGGGATCAGTGTTGGGACTGCAATTGCTTATAATTTACACAGATGATTTAGAGTTGGAGACCAAGTGTAATGTGTCAAAGTTTGTGGATGCCACTAAGATGAGTGGTAGAGCAAAGTGTGCAGAGGACTCTTAAAGTTTGCAGAGGGCTATAAATAGTTTAAGTGAGTGGGCAAAGGTCTGGCAAATGGAACACAATGTTGATTAATGTGCAGCCATCCATTTTGGTGGGAATAACAATAAAAAGGACTATTATTTGAATGATAAAAAACTGCAGCATGCTGCTGTGCAGAAGGACCTGGGTTTCCTTGTGCATGAATCACAGAAGGTTGTTTTGCAGGTGCAATAGGTAATTAGGAAGGCAAATGGAATTTTGTCCTTCATTACTAAAGGGATTGAGTTTAAAAGCAGGGAGATTATGTTGCAGCTGTATGGAGTGCTAGTGAGGTTAAACCTGGAGTATTGCACACAGTTTTAGTCTCCTTGCTTGAGAAAGGATGTGCTCGCACTGGAAGGGGTGCAGAGGAGATTCACTAGGTTAAGTCCAGATTGAGAAGGTTGACTTATGAGGAGAGATTGAGTAGACTGGGATTGTATTCATTGGAATTTAGAAGAATGGGGTGGGGGCTGGGTTTCTTTAGGAAACATTTAAAATGATGAAGGGAATAGATCGGATAGAAGCAGGGAGGTTGTTTCCACTGGTGAGTAAAACTAGCACAAGGAAGCCGTAGCCTCAAAATTAGGGGGAGCAGATTTACGACTGAATTAAGGAGGAACTTCTTCACACAAAGGGTTGTGAATCTGTGGAATTCCCTGCCCAGTGAAGTGGTTGAGGCTTTCTCATTGAATGTTTTTAAAGCTAAGTTAGATAATTTTCCGTACAGTGAAGAAATGAAGGGCTATGGTGAGAGGGTGGGTAAGTGGAACTGAGTTCACGAAAACATCAGCCATGATCTTATTGAATGGCAGAGGGGACTCAAGTGGCCAGATGGCCTACTCCTGCTCCTGGCTCTTATGTTCTTATGTTCTTATGATGCTATGGTCAAGACAGCACATAATGACTCTACTTCCTCAGAAGGCTAAGGAAATTCAACATGTCCATAAAGACTTTTCCCAATTTTTATAGATGTACCATAGAAAGCATCACTACTTTGGGCATGCAGCCAACATAATTAAAGACCCTTCCCACCCCAATAATAATCTCTTCCAACTACTTCCATTGGGCAGAAGGTGCAAAAGCCTAAAAACATGTATCAATCAGATTCAAGAGCAGCTTCTTCTCTACTGTTGTTATACTTTCTGAATGGACCTCTCAAATTTTACATTTAACATTGATCTCGCTCATTGTACACCTCCTCTGCAGCTGTAACATTGGAATCCTTGCTCTGTTCCGTTACCCTAATGCACTTTGTATGATATGATCTGTCTGTACTGCATGCAAAACAAAACTTTTCACTGTACCTAGGTACATGTGACTATAATAAACCAAATCAAATCAGTTTTTACAACATGGAAAGAGGCCATTTGGCCCATTGTGTCCAAGCTGGTCATTAAGCAGATAAGTATTCTCGACCCATGTTCCATCACTTGGCTCACAGCCTTGCAAGCTATGGTGTTCCATGTGTTCACCTAAATGCCTCCAGGGTTCCCGCCTCTACCATCTTTTTAGGCAGTGAATTTCACCACTATCTGGTGGAAGATGTTTTCCTGCAAATCCTCTCTAGTCATTTGCTTATCACCTGAAAGTTTTCCCCTGGGCTAATGACTCCTCCAGTAAGGGGAAACATTTCTTTCAATCTACCCTGTCCAAACCCCTTCCCACTTTGCTTAATCAGATCACCACTCAGTGTACTCTGCCCTAAGGACAACAACCCCGGTCTGTCTAGTCTCTATTTATCCCTGAATCACAATAATCCATGCAACATTCTGATGAATCTCTTCTGCACCCTCTCTAGTGAAATCACATCCTTCCTATTGTGTGGTGACCAAAACTGCATGCAGTATTCCAGCTTTGATCTAAATATCTTTATAAACATCTCCACAATAACCTCCTTGCCAGCTTCCATCATTCCACTACTGACAGCAGAACTTAGCCATCGCACTCATAAGCTTAGGAATTCCTATATGCTATCTCCACCTCTCTCCCCCTTTAAGATGCTACTTGAAACTCAACAAGTTGTAGATAATCAATTCTATTATCTCCTTGTGTGGCTTGGGGTTATTTTTGTCTGACAATGCTCCCCTGGGACATTTGATAGAGTCATTGAGCCATGGAGTAATACAGCATGGAAACAGGCCCTTCAGCCCAAATTGGTCTATGCTGACCATGGTGCCCACTCAGTTAGTTCCAATTGCCTGCATTTGATCCGTATCCCTCTAAACCCTTCTCATCCACGTACCTAGCCAAATGTTTTTTAAATGTTGCTATCATACCTACTTCAACCACTTTCTCTGGCAGCCCATTCCATAGACACACCACTCTCTGCGTGAAGATGTTGCCCTCAGGTCCTTCTTAAATCTATCCCCTCTCACCTTAATCCTATGCCATCTAGTTTTTAATTCCCCATCCCTGGGGAAAAAAATCCAAATGCATTCATCCTACACACTTCAGTAAGGTCACCCCTCATTCTCCGATGTTCCAAGGAATGAAGTCCTATCCTGGCCAACATCTCCCTATAACTCAGGCCTACTAGTCCCGGCAACATATTCGTAAATCTTCTTTGCACACTATCCAATTTAACTATGTCTTTCCTGTAACAGGGTGACCAAAACTATACACAATACACCAAGTGTAGCCTCACCAACGACTTATACAACTGTAACATAATGTCCCAACTCTTGTACTCAATGCCTCGGCCGATGGAGGATAGCATACTAAATGCTTTCTTCACCAACCTCTCTATCTGTGATGCCGCTTTCAATGAACAATGTTCTTGTAATCCTAAATCCCTCTATTCCACAACACTGCTCAGGAGTGACGGCATCACTGTACAACCAAACTTCTGAAGGATGTAAAGACATTAGAGAAAGTTATGAAAATGATGCCAGGAATGAGGAATATCAGTGACTTAGATAGGATGGAGAAACTGGGATTTTTCTGCTTGAAGAAGAGAAGATGAAAAGGTTTGAAAGAGATGCTCAAAATCATTAGGGATCCGCCCTGAATAAGACCATAAGACCAAAGGTTTATAGGAGCAGAATTAGGCCATTCAGTCAAATGAGTCTAGTCTGCAATTTGATCATGGCTGCTGTGTTTTTCAACACCATTCTCCCACCTCCTAGAATGCACTATTTGAAGGTGTGGAGGGATCAGAATCTGTTGAAGTTTTCAAGAGAGATTGAGAAAATTATCTGAAGGAGAAAGATTTCCTGGACTACAGTGAAAAGGTAAGAAAGTAGGACTGTATGAGTTACTGTTGAAGAGAGCCAGTATGAACATGATGAGATGAATGGTCTCATTCTATGTTGTAACAATGAAAAGGGGGTTGATTAGCTCAGTTGGTTAGATGACTTGTCATCAACATGGGTTTAATTCCCACATTGACTGGTGTTACCATGAAGGGCTCGCATGGCTCAGTGGTTAGCACAGCTGCCTCAGCGCCAGGGACCCGGGTTTGATTCCACTCTCGAGCAACTGTCTGTGTGGAATTTGCACATTCTTCCTATGTCGGCATGGGTTTCCTCTGGGTGTTCTGGTTTCCTCCCACAGTTCAAAGACATGCAGGCCAGGTGAATTGGCCATGATAAATTGCCCATAGTGTTCAGGGATATATAGATTAGGTGGGATGCTCTGAGGGTCGGTGTGGACTTGTCGGGCCAAAGGGCCTGTTGCCACACTGTAGAGATTCTACGATTATAGATTATATGATTCTCAACCTCTCCCTTCATCTGAAGACCCTCAGGTTGCACCGGCACCAGTCATCTCTCTCTAAGGAGAGAGCAACTCTAGTGTCCAGTAGGATCATAGTGACTTCATCTTGACAGCACATTCCTGATTCATGCACAAAGTTGCCTAAGTACATACATTTTGAAAAATGGTCACTAGACTCAAAACGTTAACTCTTCTTTCTCTCCACACATGCTGCCAAACCTGCTGAGTTTTTCCAGCAATTTCTGTTTTTCCTTAAGTCATTGATATTTATTTTATAATAAATACCCTTAAAACTGTATATTTGTGAAATGTCCTTGAAAAATGCAAAGCTTCAATAAAATATAGAATTTTTCAGCAACTCTATAATTAGTTGTGGGTTCAGCAATACTTCTGTATTTGTGCTGCAAAATGATCACATTTGGTTGAACCCTTCTAGCTTTCCCTCAACAGGATAATGCAAAATCAAGGGGAAAATCAAGATTTGTGCACCCTGAGGGGAAAATTCAGCTTGTTTGACAAGTGGACACTAATTGGTAGTGATGTTGCCATAAAGAATGCACCCACTAATGCCGATTGACAGTTAACAGCCAAGTTTTGTTTAAATTTTAAACCAAATAAGGTAAGCAGACAAAGGGAACAATGCAGAAAGTCATTTTCTGGCTTGACAGCAGTGTATTGGTAATGACAAACATCATTTGTGTTGTTGACATATAGCAGCAGTGTGAAACAGTTATTTTCGAACTTTTAAAATGTCTTAACCATCCACAGTAAACTGTCTATCATACAAATTAATAATATTGGTATATGGAATATCAATGCCAGTGTCATACCAGGTATACAGCTGTATTTCCCAAAAACTGTTGGGTCATATCATTACCATAAGAGGTCCTGGTAATGTGACCGTACTAGCGACACAGAACTCCAGATTAGTGTTTTGGGTTCAAATCCCACCATGACAGATAGAGACATCTGAAATGTGGTTGACTCTTAATTGGCCACTAGATAATTATGTTTGGAAATGCCTAATTTCCCCATGAATAAATTGAAAAAGAAAAATAGAATGTTCCTTCAGTTGTTCACAACATTAAGATATTAACCATTCCCACAATTGCAAAAACAAAGACACAATTTCTAAAATTAGATGTGACTTTGCGATTGGACAACATTTGCTGAATGATCCTGAACATGCTAGAGACTATGCTGATGAAATCTGATTTTGAATTGTCAGTCAGCTCATTACCGTATGAAGCATTCACGTGTACTGAGAACTACATATATTAATAGCCAAGAAGGACCCTGTTCACTGCATATAGAAAGAACATGTACATGCACCACAACAAAGACAGAAATTGCTGTAAAAGCTCAGCAGGTCTGGCAGCATCTGTGGAGGGAAATCAGAGTTAATGTTTCAGTTTGGGTGACTCTCCCTCAAAACTGTCTTTATGTACATGTTTTGTGTCAGTTTCATCTCAACAAAATAGGTGACAGCCATTCGTTGGGTTATTTCTCGGGGCATATTCCGGACTAATGACAGTCAACCACTCTGTACCTAAGATGGCATTGCAGGTGGTAACTTATAAATTTTCACCAGGATGCAACTCTTCAAGTAGCATAAGTTGAGAAGGAAGGTGGGACCTAGCATTTAATATCTCATCAGGAACGCAGCACCTCTGGCACTACAGCACTTCCCTCTTACTGCACTTAACAGGCATTTCAGTATATGTGACAATAAAGCTAATTCATTTTAAAACCTGGTTTAAATCCTGGCAGTTAAGTATCAAACATCATTAACTGGTGCACAAAGAAAGTTGCTGGAAAAGCTCAGCAGGTCTGGCAGCATCTGTGAAGGAAAAAAAGAAGTTAACATTTCGGGTCCAGAGAACCTTCCTCAGAACAGGTCTGAGGAAGGGTCACTAGACTCGAAATGTTCACTCTGTTTTTAACTTCACAGATGCTGCCAGACCTGCTGAGCTTTTCCAGCAACTTTGTTTTTGTTCCTGATTTACAGCATCCACAGTTCTTTAGGTTTTTATCATTAACCAGTGCATGCTCCATGATAACATCCGAAGCAATCAGAGGCCAATTACCAGCCAAACAGCACTCCCTCACATGCAGTATAACTGTTGATTTCCCTCTGAATGTGTATTCTTACAAAAGGTCCTGATGAGTACAAGATCAATAAGGTTTGACAAAAGGAATATTTTTGCATCAATACTCAATTTGATGATTCTAAAAGTGTCTTTATGGGTGCAAGTTGGTGCAGGTTTTCAAGAAATTTGAGATCACTCCTTTCACAACATTTAGCAGGATGAAACAAATTATCATGGGCCACAATTCAGAATAATGAGCCCCTTAGCAACCAATGTTTATTCTTAGTCCCAGCACTGTATCCACACCTGTTTGCCTTGCTGTTCATTTAGTTGGACTTGTACCTCTAAACTGAATGTATGAGGCAATGTTCTCCCTGTTTCCTGCACCTTTAATTCAGCGCTCCATCAGTTACTTCATCCGTCATGATTGCCTTATTTTCTGAAATATAAAAAAAAACAGCTGCATGTTCAAACATTTGTGCAGGCTTATTAAAATAATCATGGCGAAAGGAGGAAAATGAGAGGAAGCATTTATCCGAAATTGGTTTAACCTGGATTCTTCCCACTAGTCAACAGATGGAAAGAACAGCAACTGACGCTGAAGAAAAGTCCTCTTCAATCTTGTTAATATCGTCAAGTTTTAGGTGTCGGACTTAAAATAACAGAGCATTAAATGTAAACAAGCTGCACGATACGACTGATGTGTTTACAAGGAGCATTTACAGCCCTACCATTTAGATTCAGAGTGTCTACTTTTACTGATAACACTCTCTGCCAGTCTCCGAACACTTGAGATATGCCCGTGCGATTTCATGCCACCTCAGTACTTGATTTAATAGCGACCTTTCTTTGTGCCTGTGTAAATACATGCAGTAGAAACTACTCAAGCGTATCTGCCTCATGGGGCATTTTCAATTCGAAACCATGGATTAGCACTGAATGCATGATTAGCACTGAATGCCATACCTACAACAGAGCAATTAACTGCAAAATACAAGATAAACACATAACATTTGAAACGTAGCTTGCTTTTCGAAAAAAAAACCCGTTTCAGATGATTTTATTTTGATTAAAAACAAGCCACAATTCATTTTAAGCTGACCTGCCAATCCAACCAAATAATGATTTGAAATTGCCAAAGCTGTTTTTTGTCATCAATTAGGACGCTAAGCATTCAAGAATGACAGGCTTTCCATCAACGTCATACATTATGTTTTAGCACCATTAACCTGGCCGTTTATTGGTATAGTTAAGCACTGTAAATTTGGCGACAGGAAAGTCTAAATTGCCTGGTCTGCAGAGCCAGTAAATTCAGCTTTAGGTATAACACTACTCCTGCTTTCAGGCCAGAAAGCCTGTGACTCCAAATCCCACTCCAGACGCTTAAACACTTACCCTAGGCTGCCTGTTAGGTGCAGTAGGAAGGCAGTGCTATAGTGTCAGAGGTACTGTCTTTTCAGATGAGAAATTGGATGTTAGGTCCCACCTGCCCTCTCAAGTTACACGAATTCAGACGAGACAGTTGCATCCTGGTAATGTTGCTGGATTTGTAATCCAGAAACCCTGAGCGATGCCTTGGAGAGGGAATCACATCCTGCATTGGCAGCTATTGAAATTTAAATTCAATTAATAACTTGTTGTGATTTGCTCATGGGATGTGACTGTCAGTCATCCCTAATTATCCTTAAACTCATAGAACCAAGAATCATAGAATGCCCAACATGTGAAAGCAGGCCATTCAGCCCATCAAGTTTACACTAACCTTCTGAAGAGCACCCAACCCAGAGCCACCCTATCCCTGTAATCCTGCAATCCTCTAACCAACCTAAGCTACACATCTTTGGACACTATGGGCAACTTAGCAAGGTCAATCCACCTAACCTGCACAACTTTGCACAATGGGAGGAAATTGGAGCACCCGGAGAAAACCCACACAGTCACAGGGAGAATGTGCAAACTCCACAGAGACAGCCACCTGAGGATAGAATCGAACCCCAAGCCTTGATGCTGTGAGGCAGCAGTGTTAACCACTGAGCCAATGTGTCACCCCATTGTATGGCTGTGTGGCTTGTTGTGCCATTTCAGTGCATACTTAAAAGTCAACATCTTTGCTGTGGGCCTGAAGTCGCAGGTAGGTCAGACTAGGTAAAGATAGCAGATTCCCTTCCCTAAAGGCTGTTATTGTGCCAAATAGATTTCTATGATAATCAACAATAGTCATATTGTTACCATTACGCTAGTTTTTTATCTCAGATTTTTATTGACTTCACATTTCAACATCTGAAGAGATGGGATTCAAATTCATTTTGGATAACTGGTTCAGAAACTTTACCACTCTGCCACTGCTTGTCCACAATATTTGGGACATGAGCTTGTTCTTGGTAATGGTCAGAAGTCACACAACACCAGGTTATAGTCCAACAGGTTTATTTGAAATCACAAGCTTTTGAAGTGCTGCTCCTTCAACAGGGAAGTGGAAGGAAGTGCACAGACACAGCATATATCGGTGGAGAGAGAATGACAAGATAACGCAGAGATATACAACAAACAGAAATGCTGAGAAAAAACTGTTTGCCACGTTCCGTACTCAGGAAGATGGCCTCGAACTTGATCTTGAGTTCATGTCACACTACGTGTAACCCCATCATACTGTTCTGTATTTGTAAAACCTTCCTTACTGTTCTGTTTTGACGCCATTACCTGGATTAATTGTTATTATCTCTGTACCTCAATTAGTTTGTACATTTTTTTACTACTTGTTACTTTGATTGGACCCTTGTCATGTGACTTGGATGCCTATCGCATTACTCTAGCTATTTAGCTTTTCCCTCGCACCACCTTATTTTTGATTATTTGTAATTATCTCTCTGTCTTAATTAAGCAGTTCATAGGTCGCCCCTTCCCTTGTTCAACTGTTGACACTTTACCTACACTTTTGATCACCTGCAAAGACTTGTTATTCAACCTGTGGACATTCCACTCACACTATTTATAGTTATCACTCTTAATTACCTGAATTATCTTGCAATTATCTCTCTGCCCCTATATTCTGTGCCTGTGCACTTACCTGCACTTCACCTGATGAAGGAGCAGTGCTGTGAAAACTTGTGATTTCAAATAAATCTGTTGGGCTATAACTTGGTGTCGTGTGACTTCTGAATTTGTCCGTCCCAGTCCAACACCAGCACCTCTGTACCTCGGTAACGGTGAACAAGAAATCCCATTGATTATGTTAAATAAAATCTATGTCCTGACCATCCAATTAGAGATGGAAATCTACTATCCTGGTCTGGCCTACACGTGACTCCAGGCCCCAGCAATGCAGTTGACTCTTAACTGTCCTCTGAAGTTGACTAGCACGCCAGGCGTCTCAAAGGAAGGTACAGATGACCAATATATACTGAGCTTACCAGTGGTGTCCACATCCCATTAAAAATTATTTTAGAACTAATTTGAAGAAGGACATTCTTTGGGTTCCCAGCCAACATTTATTCCTCAAATGATCTCAATAAGGTTAGATTATCTTTCTGTTGGGGGAGCTTCCTGCGCAGACACTGGTTACCACATTTTTAATGTTAAGAACACTTTGAAAGTTGATCATCATGGATCATAGAATCCCTACAGTGTGGAAACAGGTCTTTCGGCCCAACAAGTCCACACCGATCCACAGAGCCTCCCACCCAGACCCATCCCCCTATAACCCATCTAATCTATACATCCCTTAACACTATGGGCAATTTAGCATGGCCAATCCACCTAGCCTGCACATCTTTGGGAGGAAATCCATGCAGACACAGGGAGAATGTGTAAACTCCATACAGACAATCGCCCAAGGGTGGAATCAAACCTGGGTCCCTGGCACTGTGAGGCAGCCATGCTAACCACTGAGCCACCGTGCTGCTCTTCCTTGGGAAGAGGCTCCATGCAAATGTTGGCATATCACACATTGTCCATCTGACCAATGAATATCCCAACATCAGTGTTTTACCATTCTAAACCCAAACCTCTGACAATTTATCAACAAAAGGGGGAAATGTCAATGGCTTCAGTAGAAGTGACAAACAGGATTTCCAACCATCAAGAGAGTCTTAGAGTCGTAGTGCTGCACAGCATGGATCCAGACCCTTCGGTCCAACTCGTCCACTCTGACCAGATATCCTAAATTAATCTAACCCCATTTGCTAGCATTTGGCCCATATTCCTCTAAACCTTTCCTATTCATGTATCCATCCAGATGCCTTTTCAATGTTGTAATTGAACCAGCCTCCACCGATTACCCTGGCAGCTCGTTCAATAAACACACCACCATCTGCATGAAAAAGTTGCCCCCTTTAGAGCTTTCCCCTCTAACATTAAACCTATGCCCTCTGGTTTTGGTCTCCCCCCATCCCAAGGAAAAGGCCTTGTTTATTCACCCTAACCATGTCCCTCATGCTTTTAACTTTTCTTTAATGGTAGTGGAGTATCCCAGGTCAATAATAGAGGCAACGTTAGACAGACACATGAAGGGGAAAGGAAGGAAGATACAGTTATTGAGTTCAATAAGTACTCTGTATTCTCCAGCATCTGCAGTTCCTACTATGTCTAAAACCCTTTCGTACACAGACAGTTTTCATGTGAGCTTGTGTAATAAGTGGCTTTTATTTACCCAAGGGCTTGTTGCATGCTCTTCATCCTTTACGATTACCTCTTCTACAAGTGATGCTGAGCTAAAATGAGGAGCCAAACTGTATTTGCCACCCAAGATGGAAAAAAACATGCAAATGACACATACTGGTTCCATCTACATATACCTCAAAATGAAGGACAAGCATATACACATTTCCAAGCATTACTGGTTTATACAGGGTTTTCCGCTCTGGGTTTGAGAATGTTGAAACTTGCCTTCCTTAGTGGATGTCAGAAAATTTGCTCATTTCAAAACGCATGGGCCTTCTATAATTTGTAGATGATTGACATCAGGATCTGACTGATGATTTCACTTGAAGCCGATAGCAGGCCCTATGAGGCTTAATAAAGTAAAAGATCTATGAAGCTCCCTCAGAGCCACTTGTTTCTAATGACTGGAGAGAACTTTTCCATTGTGTTAGAGTTTATGGAAAGTGGCTTGCTAATAAAGAATTCTGAACGTTGTCCATTCCGCTGCCCTCAGTCAGGTAACCCACTCACGGAAGACAACATTCTTACCACAAAGTAAAGCAAGTTGGACCTACAGTAATTACTAACGCGTTCGCATTCTACAAGGATGCTAACGTCGTGAAAGCCACAGTATTGATACCAGTGTGGTGCGACTGGTGGTGAGGGCCTTCTGAATGGAAATTTCTGGGGCAGGAAATAAATGCTGGTTGGGGTAACTACTAACCTGACCCCCTAACTTAGCACTCTCCCCTTCCCCCAACCCCAGCAGCACCTTTTCAATTCTTTGCACTTCCCAGGACAATAAGTGCAAGCCAGTAGCAATATCCACACCCCATGAGAGAGAAAAAATATTGACCAGTTGGTGTTAGAGGTAAAAGGTACTGCAGATGCTGGAGAATCCGAGATAACACGGTGTGGGGCTGGATGAACACAGCAGGCCAAGCAGCATCATAGGAGCAGGAAAACTTGACGTTTCGGGCCTAGACCCTTCATCAGAAATGGGGGAGGGGAAGAGGGTTCTGAAATAAATAGGGAGAGAGGGGGAGGCAGATAGAAGATGGATAGAGGAGAGGATAGGTGGAGAGGAGGCAGACAAGTCAAAGAGGCGGGGATGGAGCCAGTAAAGGTGAGTGTAGGTAGGGGGGTAGGGAGGAGATAGGTCAGTCCAGGGAGGACAGACAGGTCAAGGGGGCAGGATGAGGTTAGTAGATAGGAGATGTGGGTGGGGCTTGAGGTGGGAGGAGGGGATAGGTGAGATGAAGAACAGGTTAAGGAGGCGGGGACAAGCTGGGCTGGTTTTGGGATGCGGTTGGGGGAGGGGAGATTTTGAAGCTTGTGAAATCCACATTGATGCCATTGGGCTGCAGGGTTCCCAGGCTGAATATGATTGGCTGTTCCTGCAGCCTTCGGGTGGCATCATTGTGGCATTGCAGGAGGCCCAGGATGGACATGTTGTCTGAGGAATGGGAGGGGGAGTTGAAATGGTTCGCGACTGGGAGGTGCAGTTGTTTGTCGCGAACTGAGCGCAGGTGTTCTACAAAGCGGTCCCCAACGTCCAGTCCCTATGCACCTGTATTCCCCACGCAGATGGCCTAAAGGCCCTCCGCTTCTTCCTGTCCCGCAGAACTGACCAATCCCCCGCCACTAACACCCTCATCCGCTTAGCCGAACTCGTCCTCACCCTCAACAACTTCTCTTTCAATTCCTCCCACTTCCTACAGACAAAGCGGGTGGCCATGGGTACCTGCATGGGCCCAAGCTATGCCTCTTTGTAGGTTACGTGGAAAAATCCCTCTTCCGTACCTACACTGGCCCTCAACCCCACCTCTTCCTCCGTTACATTGATGACTGTATCGGCGCCGCCTCGTGCTCCCACGAGGAGCTCGAACAGTTCATCCACTTCACCAACACCTTCCACCCCAACCTAAAGTTCACCTGGACCATCTCCAACACCTCTCTCTCCTTCCTGGACCTCTCTGTCTCCATCTCGGGTAACCACCTAGAAACCGATGTCCATTTCAAGCCCACTGACTCCCACAGCTACCTGGAATACACCTCCTCCCACCCACCTTCCTGCAAAAATGCCATCCCCTATTCCCAATTCCTTCGCCTCCGCCGCATCTGCTCCCAGGATGAGACATTCCACTCCCGTACATCTCAAATGTCCTCATTCTTCAAGGACCGCAACTTCCCCCTCGCAGTGGTCGAGAACGCCCTCGACCGTGTCTCCCGCATTTCCCGCAACTCATCCCTCACACCCTGTCCCCGCAATAATAACCAAAAAAGAATTCCCCTCGTCCTCACGTACCACCCCACCAACCTCCGGATCCAACGCATCATCCTCCGACACTTCCGCCATCTGCAATCCGACCCCACCACCAAAGACATTTTTCCCTCCCCACCATTGTCTGCTTTCCGGAGGGACCACTCCCTCCGTGACTCCCTTGTCCGCTCTCCACTCCCCTCCAGCCCCACCACACCCGGCACTTTTCCCTGCAACTGCAGGAAGTGCTACACCTGCCCCCACACCTCCTCCATCACCCCAATCCCAGGCCCCAAGAAGACTTTCCACATCAGGCAGATGTTCACCTGCACATCTGCCAATGTGGTATACTGCATCCGCTGTACCCGTTGTGGCCTCCTCTACATCGGGGAAACCAAGCGGGGGCTTGGGGACCGCTTTGCAGAACACCTGCGCTCAGTTCGCGACAAACAACTGCACCTCCCAGTCACGAACCATTTCAACTGCCCCTCCCATTCCTCAGACGAGATGTCCATCCTGGGCCTCCTGCAATGCCACAGTGATGCCACCCGAAGGCTGCAGGAACAGCAAATCATATTCAGCCTGGGAACCCTGCAGCCCAATGGTATCAATGTGGATTTCACAAGCTTCAAAATCTCCCCTCCCCCAACCGCATCCCAAAACCAGCCCAGCTCGTCCCCGCCTTCCTAACCTGTCCTTCCTCTCACCTATCCCCTCCTCCCACCTCCAGCCCCACCCCCATCTCCTATCTACTAACATCATCCCGCCCCCTTGACCTGTCCGTCCTCCCTGGACTGTCCTATCTCCTCCCTACCGCCCTACCTACACTCACCTTTACTGGCTCCATCCCCGCCTCTTCGACTTGTCTGCCTCCTCTCCACCTATCCTCTCCTCTATCCATCCTCTATCCACCTCCCCCTCTCTCCCTATTTATTTCAGAACCCTCTTCCCCTCCCCCATTTCTGATGAAGGGTCTCGGCCCGAAACGTCAAGCTTTCCTGCGACCAGTTGGTGTTGTATGTTTGGGAAATGTTTATGGGAACTAAGTTCCATTTAGAAGAAAATAAGATAAAAATGGTGATTGTAGTTGGTTTGTGGCCTAATTTGTGACATCTTTGTGATCTTCGGCTCAAAATCTAGTCTGTTCCATCAAATCTTGGCACGTCAATGTCAGTTTGTTTCTCTAGAACTTAAAAGATCATTTGATGTCATGTTTTCTCTGTGTCTCTTTGATTCACTCAACTTGAGACTAACCTTCAAAAGGAAAGGGAACATATTGGAAACATAATTGCGTGAACTCTCATTATCTGCAAGAATCTCTCTGCAAGACAATCAAAAATATAATTGAATATTTTTAATTGCATGTTCACAGGCTACAGCTTTTGATCCAGTCGGGTACGCAATTGTACTGTGAATGTCCATGACTTGGTTGAATGCAGTGCCGCAACGCTAACTGAAGAAAAAGAAGCAAGACTTGCATTTCTATCATATCTTTCCCAACTTCAGTAAATCCCCAAAGCACTTTAAAAGCAATATTTAACTTTAGGTCCAAACCTTTGGAATCAGGACATGTGGAGATATCAGGAGATTTTCAATCATAATCGGGTACAGGAAATATATTCTGGTCAGCGTAATATATGAAAAGGATTAACGGTCTGGATATTCTGAGCCGACAATCAGACTCAAATTTCTAGTCAGCTCCTTTATTTTCTGTTCGTGTTAAACTCCATATTTCCAGCCAGGAATTCCAATCCTGGATTGTTCAGAAATGCGAAGCGCATGTGAAATCAGCAGAGTTCTCTCAACATTTTGGAGGAAGTCAAATGATGCCACTTTTTGGGAATAGGGGATGGCATTTTTGCAGGAAGGTGGGTGAGAGGAGGTGTACCCTATTCCTAATTCCTTCGTCTCCGCTGCATCTGCTCCCAGGATGAAGCATCCCACTCCTGCACATCTCAGATGTCTTCATTCTTCAAGGACCGCAACTTCCCCCTCGCAGTGGTCGAGAACGCCCTCGACCGTGTCTCCCGCATTTCCCGGAACACATCACTCACGCTCCGTCCCCGCAACAATAACCAAAAAAGAATTCCCCTCGTCCTCACATACCACCCCACCAACCTCCGGATCCAACGCATCATCCTCCGACACTTCCGCCATCTGCAATCCAACCCCACCACCAAAAATATTTTTCCCTCCCCACCCTTATCTGCTTTCCGGAGGCACCACTTTCTCCGTGACTCCCTTGCCCAGTCCACACTCCCTTCCAGCCGCACCACACCCAGCACTTTTCCCTGCAACGGCAGGAAGTGCTACACCTGCCCCTACACCTCCCCCCTAACCCCCATCCCAGGACGCAAAAAAACCTTCCACATCAAGCAGATGTTCGGCACATCTGCTAATGTGGTATACTGTATCCGTTGTTCCCGTTGTGGCCTTCTCTACATCAGGGAAATCAAGTGGCGGCTTGGGGACCGCTTTGCAGAACACCTACGCTCTCGGTTTGCACTAAACAACTGCACCTCCCAGTCGTGAACCATTTCAACTCCCCCTCCCATTCCGCAGACGACATGTCCATCCTGGGACTCCTGCAGTCCCACAACGATGCCACCTGAAGGTTGCAGGAACAGCAACTCATATTTCGCTTGGGAACCCTGCAGCCCAATGGTATCAACGTGGATTTCACAAGCTTCAAAATCTCCCCTCCCCCTACTGCATCCCAAAACCCCTTTCCCCTCCCCCATTTCTGAAGAAGTGTCTAGGCTTGAAACCTCAGCTTTCCTGCTCCTCTGTTGCTGCTTGGCCTGCTGTGTTCATCCAGCTCTACACCTTGTTATCTCTACTATGAGTAGACTTCTGGGCTCCTGAACTGAGATGAGGAAATATATTTTCACATGACAAATTGTTACAATATGGAAATCTTCAATTTGTTTGAGCAGATTCTGTGAAAACTTTCAAAAGAGAATTGGATAAATCGAGTCATAGAGTCATACAGCATGGAAATAAACTCTTTGGTCCAACCTGTCTGCGCTGACCAGACATCCCAGTCTGACCTCGTCCCATTTGCCAGCATTTGGCCCATATCCCTCTAAACACTTCCTATTCATATTCCCATCCAGATGCCTTTTAAATGTTGCAATAGTATCCACTTCCTCTGGCAGCTCATTCTTTACACAAATCATGCTCTGTGGGAAAAAACATGCCCCTTAGGTCCCTTTTAAATCTTTCCCCTCTCACCTTAAACCTATGCCCTGTAGTTTTCTCCTCCCCTACCCTGGGATAAAGACCTTGACTATTCATTCTATCCGTCCCCCTCATGATGTTATAAACCTCTACAAGGTCATCCTTCAGCCTGACACTTCAGCGAAAATAACCCCTCCCTATAACTCAAACCCGCCAACCCTGTCAACATTGTTGTAAATCTATCCTGTGCCCTCTCAAGTTTATTAGCATCTTTCCTGTAGAAGGGTGACAAGAATTGTACGCAATATTCTAAAAATGGGCTCACCGATGTCTTGTACAGCCGCAACGTGACATCCCAATTCCTATACTCAATGCTCTGACCAATGAAGTCAACTGTGCCAACTGCCTTCTTCACCATCGTCTATCTGCACCTGCATCCGTAGGTCCCTTTGCTCAGCAACACTCCCCAGGGTGCTCCCATTAATTGTATAAGTTCTGCCCTGATTTGCCTCACCAAAATGCAACACCTTACATTTATCTAAATTAAACTCCATCTGCCACTCTTCAGCTCATTGGCTCATCTGATCAAGGTCCCACTGTGCTCTGAGATGGCCTTCCTTGCTGTCCACTGCATCAGCAATTTTGGGCGACATCTGCAGACTTAGTAATCGTATCCCTTATATTCACATTCAAATCATTTATATCAATGATGAGAAGCAGTGGACCCAGCACCGATCATTATGTCACAGACCTCTGGTCCAAAAAAAATCCTACACCACCACCCTCTGTCCAATACTTGAAGGGAACTATTTATAGGCTTTATGGGTAGGAGCGGGGGAATGGGACTAATTGGATCGTGCTACTGTCGTAGAAATGATTAGTCAAGTGGCAATTCGTTGAACATTAACTAGTTTATTGCTTGCATGCAAGGAGAATTGACAAACAGGGTTACTAGTAAGACAAGTCTAAAACCAACTGTTACAGTTGCATTTTTGTACATAAATCATGTTGTCCAGTTACATCTTGATCACAAGCCTTAGCAACACAATACACCAATCATCTCATGACATTTACTAATACGTTATCTATTTTTAAACTTAGCAGTCGTCAGCCAAGTGCAGTTTTTTGTGGTTAAAGGCATTCTGCTCTCTGCTGCAAAAATCTGACTAGGAGAAGCTCGGAGTGATTTTTTTCAGTGTCACCTACGCGACTATCAAATCTTACTGTGTCTCAGAATTTTCCTTTTTATGGACTGTCTGCAGTTTCTATTCATAGACCTCCTAGGGTGTGGAAACAGGCCATTCAGCCCAACAAGTCCACATTGTCCCTCTGAAGAGTATCCCACGCAGACCCATACCATATCTAACCCAAACATCCCTGGACACTATGGGCAATTTAGCATGGCCAATCCACCTAACCTGCATGTCTTTGGACTGTGGGAGGAAACTAGAGCACCCAGAGTAAACCTGCACAGACACAGGGAGAATGTGCAAACTCTACACAGATGGTTGCCTGAGGATGGAATTGAACCCAGGTCCCTGGTGATCTAGTGTGGCAGTGCTAACCACTGTGCCACATGCTGCCCTCTAGTGCATTCTGCTGTATTGCTGCCATTGTGACCTTTGCTTTGCTGGGTGGGGTATTTTAATTGATTTAACATCGTCCTTCCACACTACTAAAGGGCTGGCAGAGGCAGGGTAGGTTGAATGACCCCCTTCTCTGGGCTATCAACCAACTACTGTGTGATTCTAATGATTCAGTGAAAGGTGATTTAGAACTTTCCATTTTGGCTTTTACATTCCTCTCTCATGATTCAGGGCCAAATGAAATTTCATCTGGATTATTGGGAACGATGCCATTTCACACTTTGGCTCTGCCCTAAACTCCCTGATCCCGCACAGACCATCCACTGCCCTATTTCTGAAGCTATCTGATACCTCTGCTCTCATCATAGTTGGTCATAGGGGAGGCTGTGTCCTTGAGCAGGATCAATGGAGAATGCTGGACTCTGGGCTGTCAGTGAGTTTACCTTTCGTTAAGCATTCTTTTAACTATTTACAGGGTAAGGCTCAGCACCAGACTGAACACAGAACCATCCCTCACTACAGCCTGTTGTAAAGTGATCTTTTACATTACTCTTGAAGCAGATTAACAAATGCACAGTTAGTATTAACCCTTAATACCACATATCCCGAGTCTCAAGCTCCATACATTATTTACACTATCCTACAATATCAGGCAAATTGTGCTGAGTGCGTTGTGTCTCTCATCAACGTTATATAATGATCATTACAGTTTTCTGCCAGCTGCTTTACATGACCAAGGCTATAGATTTAATATGCAAGCTTTAAGGAAATTGAAATATCACCTCAAGCATTCGGAAAAATAGAACTTGTTTAAATACATACTGATGGAATAATGAAAACTTTCAACTCAGTATTATTCATAGAATTTTGTTTTTAACATGCAACATTGAAAGGACAATTAAAAGTAATATTAGCTAAGACACAGTGGTCTGACAACATAGATTGAGAATACAGCTCGTAGGAAGGATCCCTGATTTTCTGAGATAGTAGGAACTGCAGATGCTGGAGAATCTGAGACAACCTTGTTATCCTTGATCTTCTTGCTGTTTTGGTCACTTTTCCTTTGTACAAATGTGGCGAAGTGGAAAATTCTTTTCTATGGGGCACCACGAAAGAAAATGGATTGAAATATCAGGATCATAGGAACATGAAATGTTATCGTTTGGCCCATCATGTCTATACCAGCTCCTCAAGGAGTTACCCAGCTAGTCCCATTCTCCAGCACGATCTCCACAGCCCTCTAAATTCATCACTTTCAGATATATATTCAGCTCTCTTTTGAAACGTCCTATGGAATCTGCCTCCACCACTCTCCCAGACAGTGTATTTAAATCCTAAAAACTCTCTGAGTAAAGAAGCTTCTCTTCATCTCACTCCTAGCTCTTTTGCTGACAGTTTTGAAGTTGTGACACCTAGTTACTGACATACCAACTAGTGGAAACAGAGTATCCGTCGTTACCCTGACAAATTGTTCATAATCTTGAACGCTTCAATAAGGTCACCTCTTAATCTTTTCTGCTTTTAAAGGAGAACGTGACTAATTTCTTTTATCTTTCTTTGCTAAAATCCCTCATAACTGGCATCATTCTGGTTTGCATCTCCTTTGCATTGTCTCCAGAGCTTTAACAGTTAACCTTAAATAATTTGCCAAATTGGAGTATTGGAATTGGCTTCCAGAGGTAGTGATGGAGGTTAGTACTAATTCATCATTTAAGAAACATTTAGACAGGTACATGGATGGAATATGTATGTGGGGTTATGGATCAAACACAGGCAAATGGAGACTGGTTTAATTGTGAAAACTGGCTGGCATGGACAAATTGGACCTAAGGGCCTGTTTCCATGCTGTAAACCTCTATGATTGTAAATGTTGTCTGACCAATCAGATGTAGATATGCAGAATCACTTCCTTGTTTTAAAATTCTGACAATCTTGAATTGTTTTATAAAGAAGTCTTACTGAAAGGATACCATCCCGTGGTATGACAATATCAAGAGGACTCTCATTCAATGTATGTCTCTTTAGTTAAGGATAGGACATTTTGTTTGGGACTGCAAAAGATATTCAGTGGGTTCAGCAGTTAGCCCTGGGGAGCGGTGAGTTGTCTCAGTAGAGTCACATGTCGCAGAAGAGGCCACGGAGTCTATCTATACTAAATCATGAACGATACATTTTTGAGAGTTCAAAAGAATGAAAATTACATGAAAAACAAATTTAATTGACAGGGTAGATGGCAAGAGGATTTTTTTTAACTGGCTAGAAAGTCTAGAGTTAAGGGTCGTAGAATTGGCGTAAGGAGTTGACGCATTAAAGCTTCAGGAATTAACATTGAGTCAACAATTTCTGAACATGTACACTGTCGTCCATTGTGATTATACTTCCCCCTCCCCAACCCGCATCTTGTTTTTATGCCTTTGCTTTGAGCTAGTATGACCTACTTTCAACTATTCACACCTATTGCTACCAACTATTTTGTATCTCAATTATTCCATCAGAACTTAGCCTCTGTCTTCTGCTCTAGGCACACTTACCATCTGTTGCATTCACTTCTGCACCCCTTTGTCAACGACATAAAAATCATCATTTTCCAGCCTTTGTCAGTGCCGAAGATGAGTATTCTTTCCCCCATGTTTGGATCGCCAGAAATCTGATTGCAATACACCTAACTTGTTATGGAAAGAATGATTCTGAATGTGTTCTGATGAAAGGTCACTGGGGCCGAAACATTAACTCTTATTTCTCTCCACAGATACTGCCAGACCTGAGATAACAAGCATGGGGCTGGATGAACACAGCAGGTCAAGCAGCATCACAGGAGCAGGAAAACTTGACGTTTCGGGCCTAAACCCTTCATCAGAAATGGGGGAGGGGAAGAGGGTTCTGAAATAAATCGGGAGAAAGGGGGAGGTTGACAGAGGATGGATAGAGGAGAGGATAGGTGGAGAGGAGGCAGACAAGTCGAAGAGGCGGGGATGGAGCCAGTAAAGGTGAGTGTAGGTAGGGGGGTAGGGAGGAGATACCCTGGACTCTTCGACTTGTCTGCCTCCTCTCCACCTATCCTCTCCTCTATCCATCCTCTATCCACCTCCCCCTCTCTCCCTATTTATTTCAGAACCCTCTTCCCCTCCCCCATTTCTGATGAAGGGTTTAGGCCCGAAACGTCAAGTTTTCCTGCTCCTATGATGCTGCTTGACCTGCTGTGTTCATCCAGCCCCATGCTTGTTATCTCGGATTCTCCAGCATCTGCAGTACCTTTTATCTCTGCTGCCGAACCTGATCAGCTTTTCCAGCAATTTCTGTTTTTATGTGTTAATGTTCATGTTATAGTCACTCCACCCATGTTACTGATATCACATGCACTGTGTGATAGACCAAGGAGAGCCAATGGATGTTATCTACCTGTGTCGTCATTAAACCTGGCCAAATAAAGTTGTCCTTATTGCTATCTTGTAGTGAACTTTCTTATTATCTAAGGACAGACCCACTTCTGTAGATACTCAATGCTGGTGTTTCCTCTGTCACTAATCACAAGATAGCCCAAGACAAAGGAAAGACAAATGTGGACTGATGGCAGCAAATTATCTCAAATAATCTTTACCTAGAACCACCTACTGGTAGAGCTAGCAAATGCCACAAGGTACAGTCAGCATGTAAAAAAAAACTTCACTCAAATCATTCATAAAAATCATAAATAGCTGAGACCCAAGTACTCATCCTGTGGTAGTCCCCTACCCATAATTTGCCTTCCTAAAAAAGATCCATAATCTGCCTCTCACTCTTCCTTCCCCCTTTAGCCAATTTCCTAAACTGGTCAGCAGCTTTGTCTTCACTGCCTTTGACTGCAGCTCACATAGGAACAGGAGTAGGCCATTCAGCCCCTCGAGCCTGCTCTGCTGTTCATTGACTTCATGGCCTAATTCCACATACCTGCCTTTAACCTATATCCCTTAGTACCTTTGCTTAGCAAAACTTTATCTGTCTCAGATGTAAAACTGACAACAGTTTTAGACAACAGTCTCTTAAGAGGGGCTTTGACAAATGCCTTCTGGAAGTGCATATGCATAAAACACATATCTATTTACAAACAAAAACAAAACCAGTACCAGTCGGTGGTTTGGAAGAAGGGCCCCGATCTGATGTGTCAGCTTTCCTGCTCTTCTGACGCTGCCTGGCCTGCTGTGTTCCTCCAGCTCCACACTGTGTTATGTCAGACTCCAGCAGCGGCAATTCTTACAATCTCAAATCAAAGCCAGTGCTGTTCTGAAGAAGGATCACTGGACTTAAAACGTTAGCATGGAACATAGAAACATCAAAGATAGGAGCAAGTGGAGGCCATTCAGCCCTTCGAGTCTGCTCTGCCATTCTTCACAATCATGGCTGATCATCCAACTCAACAGCCTAATCCTGCTTTCTCCCCAGAATTGTTGATTCAAGTGCTATATCTAGCCACCTCTTGAATACATTCAATGTTTTGGCATCAATTACTTCCTGTGGTAACGAATTCCACAGGCTCACCACTCTTTGGGTGAAGAAATGTCTCCTCATCTCCGTCCTAAATGGCCTACCCCGAATCCTCAGACTGTGATGCCTGGTTCTGTACACGCCCACCATCGGGGACATTCTCCCTGCATCTACCCTGTCTAGTCCTATGCTTTCTATCCACAGATGCTTCCAGATGTGCTGAGTTTCTGCAGCAATTTTGGTTTTTGATTCATATCTATTCGCAGGCCCATGATCTGACTTGTTTTATTTTCAATAATATCAGTGAGGTAGACCTACTTTTCACAAATCCACGCTGGGTTCCTCTGTTCGGCTAAATGTTCAAGTTTTTCAGTCACTCTGTCAATGAGGAGGCAACATCAACCACTCTGCAGTCTTAAGGAGTGCAATTTGGAGATGTGTTGGTACATTGAACATTGTCTACTGCTGCACAGTGATTCTCCTTTTCATCGGCAGCCCCTGGTTCACTGCATCTGTATCCACCTGAGCAGAACGTAGAGAGAGCTGCACCTTTGACGTAAACTGTGCGCCACTGGACACTGCCTCCACCATCTGCTGCTGCTGACTTGGTGAAGTGTGAGCCAGCAGGTGGGAACACAATTACTCACTGTCTAGTCACAATGAAGTGTGAGCGCCTGAGCATACGCCAGCTCTGAATGAAGCCTGGGATAGAATCACCCTCAAAATGGTTCAGTTCCTCTGAGGAATCATTGTCAATGATCTCTGTCAACTTCTGCTGTGGGTGTAAATGCCTTGTCAGACATAAAAGATAACAGTTAGTACTGGCAAGTTAAGAATGTGCAAGCTGTAATTAAAAAGTTCATAATTCATTCACTCTTGAAATATAGTCAACGGAACTGAGTGCCATAAGTTATGTTTGTAGCTTACATCTAATTGGAGACAATGGCCTAATGTTATAATTGCTAGACTATTAACTTAGAGACTTTGGTGATGCCCTGGTGACCAGGGTTCAAATCCCACCATAGCAAATAATGGAGTTTGATTTCAGTAAAAATTTTCCTTGGCCATTTTCTGAAGTATCTTACCTTCAGAGGGCTGGTGAAATCCAGCCTGGTGAGTGGGAGTGGTAAATGGGTCAGAGCCAAATTGTAGGAAAGAGGCAGACAGAATTAGTTGCAAAGTTCATGAGAGTGAGGAATGAAGTTCCAGTGTAACAAGAAAAAGAATGCTTTGCATTTATATTAACTCAGAGAACACTGGAGGATCTAGCAGCCTCTGTGGAGAGAGAAACAATTTAATGTTTTGAGTCCGATATGACTCTTCGTCAGAACTGCCTTGCATTTGTACAGCACTTTTCACAACCCCGATATGTTCCAAAGCATTTTACAGGCAATGAAGTTATTTTGAAGTGTGGTAACTGTTGTGATGTAAGACATGCACTGAGTGAGGAGATGGGCTGGTTTGCAGAGTAATGACTGCAATCACCATTGAAGTGATTTTTACACTGAGTCCCCAAGCATGGCACCTCATTTCTGCTGCTGACCATCTTCACAGCCTCCAACGTTTTCTTGTTTTTCCCTCCCGTTGCATGCTGCTTCCCCATGTTGGTGTGGGTCAGTTTCCCTCCCTATCCTTCACTGTCCCTGGTGTCACATCCACAAGGTGCAGGGAAACGGGGCCCAGCCTTTGGTTTAGTAGAAGGTATTTTGCCACTTTATTGTGATCCCTTTCCTTTCTGACTCCAAATTCCTTTGACCTGCATATTTGGAGTGTCTCTTTCAACACTGGTGTTGTGTCGTTCTGGTTGATTAAATTAGAAACACAGAAGTAAGATCATGTTATTTAGAAAGGCAGTGACTGACACATTCCTCCTACTACTGTGTCCTCTGCACAATGGTTTGGCATGGTGGCTTAGTGGTTAGCACTGCAGCTTTACAGTAGCAGGGACCTAGGTTCAATTGCAGCCTCAGTTGACTGTTCATGTAGAGTTCACGTATTCTCCCTGTGTATGAATGGAGTCCCTCCAGGTGCTCTGGTTTCCTCCAACAGTCCAAAGAGTTTCAGGTAAGGTGGACTGGCCATGCTATATTGCTCTGGAGTGTGCAGGTTAGTTAGATTAACCATGAGGAAATGCGGGGTTACAGGAATATGATAGTGGGGTGGGTCTGAATGGGAAGACCTTCTGAGGGTTGCTGTGAACTTGATGGGCTGAATAGCCTGATTCCACACTGTGGAGTTTCTATGAATATCAGACCACCCTAAGCTGATGTGTCTTGATTTGGCTTGATGTCCTGACTCCTACATGTATCTGTAAGTATTGAGTCATAAAATTATTCCATTGATCTTGAATAAGCTGGATTTACATAAGAACTAGGAGCAGGGGTAGGCCTTCCGGCCCTTCGAGCCTGCTCCGCCATTCAATAAGATCATGGCTGATCTTTTTGTGGACTCAGATCCACTTACCCACACTGTCACCGTATCCCTTAATTCCTTTATTGTTCAAAGAAAATCTACTTTGGCTTTAAAAACATTTACTGAAGTAGCGTCAACTACTTCACTTGGCAAGCAATTCCATAGATTAACAACCCTCTGGGTGAAGAAGTTCCTTCTCAATTCAGTCCTAAATCTGCTCCCTCTAATCTTGAGGCTATGCCCTCTTGTCCTAGCTTCACCTGCCAGTGGAAACATCCTCTCTACTTCTATCTTATCTATTCCCTTCATAATTTTATATGTTTCTATAAGATCCCCCCTCAATCTTCTGAATTCCAATGAATATAATCCCAATCTACTCAGTGTCTCCTCATAAGCCAAGCCGCTCAAGTCTGGAATCAACCTAGTGAACCTCCTCTGCAACGCCTCCAGTGCCAGCACATCCTTTCTCAAATAAGGAGACCAAAACTGCACACAGTACTCCAGGTGTGGCCTCACCAGCACCTTGTACAGCTGTAACATAGCTTCTTTGGCTTTTAAACTCAACCCTTTAGCAATGAAGGACAAAATTCCATTTGCCTTCCTAATTACTTGTTGTACCTGCAGACCAACGTTCTGTGATTCATGCACAAGGACACCCAGGTCCCTCTGCATCGCAGCATGCTGCAACTTCTTACCATTCAAGTAATAATCCTTTTTGATATTACTCCTTCTAAAATGTATGACTTCACATTTATTTACATTGTATTCCATCTGCCAGACCTTTGCCCACTCACTCAATGTATCTATGTTCCTCTGCAAAGTTTCACAGTCCTCTGCACACTTTGCTCTACCACTCATCTTAGTGTCATCTGCAAACTTTGACACCCTACACATGGTCCCCAACTCCAAATTGTCTATATAAATTGTAAGTAATTGCAGTCCCAAAACTGATCCCTGAGGCACACCACTAGTCCCTGATTGCCAGCCAGAATAGCACTCATTTATCCCCACTCTTTGCTTCCTATTAGTCAACAAATCCTCTATCCATGCTGATACTTTACCCTTAATGCCACGCATCCTTATCTTATGCAGCAACCCAGGACGAGGCGATAAGTTCTGGAACGTGGAATGTGCTGGTGTGCAACATTCACTTGAGGACATTTGTTTGGTTGGAAGGCTGGCAATTTTTGTGCAGACCAAAGAGAGTCTTTCACTGAGTTGATGGACATTTGGGCATGGTTGATGCTTGCCTCAGTGTACATCCCTGTGAACAACCTGTAAACGCAGGTTCCTGCATCACAGAACGGTTCAGGATAAATTTTGACAAAAAAACAGCACGCAATGAAACTCCCAGCAGCGCGTGGAAGGAATTACCAGGCAGAGAACTCAAACAGTTGCACAGGGTCCTCCACTAGTAGGTAGCATCAGTTCAGAAGGACAGCTGGAACAGTTGAATGTTCCATCCTGGGAAAATAAGGTTGTGTCTGGAGGGAGGAGGGCTTGTAAGAAGAAGGAGGAGAGAGACAAAGAATTTGACAACCCAATGTAAACCACAGGCTTTCATTCCATGTAAATACTGTCAGTACATCCTTCTCTAATGTTAATTTTCCTTCATGTTTGTAATGACCTGATGCCGGTGAAATGATGAATCCCTACGGCATAATCTTTGCGCCTTATGTGTGTTTGACGTTGCATTACAATTGCATCCCTTTCAAGACCACCTTTACAAATGCACATTGGAATGCAATAGTTTTTGTTGAGATTGTTTTTAAACAGCTGTGTGATGCAGGAATCTGTGCTTATGGGATAACAAGGTGTAGATCTGGATGAACACAGCAGGCCAGACAGCATCAGAGGAGCAGGAAAACTGACGTTTCGGGTCTGGACCCTTGCCTTTATCAGCTCTGGCATAGATATAAGAGCAAGAGCTTATGTTGGAGCTGTATTAAACTTTGAGTGAGTCACAACTGGAGTACTGTGTGCAGTCTGGTTACCGCACTATAGGAAGGATGTGATTGCACTGGAGGGGATGCAGAGGAGATTAACCAGGATGTTGCATGGAATGGAGCAGTTTTCCTATGAAGAGATTCTGGATAAGATTGTGTTGTTTTCTTTAGGGCAGATAAGGCTGCGAGTGGTCCTGATTGAGGTGTGTAAATGATGAAGGGCATGGACAGGATGGATAGAATTCAGCCATTTCCCTTGAGTTGAAGGGTCAATAACAAGGGTGCGTAGTTTCAAGGTAAAAGGACAAAGGTTTAGAGGCAATTTGAGGAAACAATTTTTCACCCAGATGATGATGGGGGTGTGGAATGCACTACCTGGAAGAGTAGTTGAGGCGAGTAACCTCATAGCCTTTAAAAAGTGCTTGAATGAGCACTTGAAATGTTATGACATTCAAGGCTATAGATCTAACACTGGAAAGTGGGACCAGTGTAGATTTGGAATAGTTTTCATCAGTTCAGTCTCAATGGGCTGAAGGGCCTCTTATGTACTGTGTGATTCTATGATTTTAAAAAAAAGCTAGAATCTTAACACCAGTGATGAGGAGATATTGAAACCATTAGCAATGACAGATGTTGACTTTGTTGTGAAAACGAGATCCATTTTGATCTAAATTACTCCAGTAATCACCACAGCTTCTGTGTTTTAGATGGGCTTTGTAATTTGCGTCTTTATAATCAGAAATGCCATTTCTAATGTTCCCCCAGTGTTGGCAGCTCTGGGTGTTAATGGGATGTTCTTGAGTCACAATTCACAGCAGGTGAAAATTTCCTTGCATAAATTTCAGATGTGTCAAGTTGACAGCGCAGAGATGTCATTGTTGCTTCAAAATGCCATAGTTTGAATCTGCAGCAGATTTATCATTTGTTATATGACCATACTGGAGAATGCTTGCAATCATAATTAATAAATGTATTGTTTTAAATACAAAACCCAAAGGAACACATGTTACATTAAAGAAGGACATTAATGGCTGTCCAAATTAATTTCTGTTCGGAGCTGGAACTGGCTTTGGGAGCAACAGATTAACAACCAATAATTTCAATTTCAAGCAGAATCAATGTTTTTAGATTCAACAGAGAGACCTCAGTGGATAGTCAGCTCGTTAACCATGGTGGGACTGAGATAAAAGAGTCAAAAGCCACAGCAGGCAAGGAAGAAAGAAAAAGCTTGTGTCTATAAAGATGCATCTCACATCTCACAGAGATCATCTCAAAGAATTGCAGAGGAGAATTATAAAACATGTACGGCAGGAACAGAGCACTCTCTGAGCTGTAATGCTGGTGTTTGAGCTCCAAATGAGAGACAGAGGGTGGGGACACATTGATGAGAACTTTGAGGATAGGTGGCACTGATAATGTGTCATTGTCACAGTCGTTAGTTAACAAGGCACTGCTAAACGATGCCAAATATATTGGAAATGAATCATAGAATCCTTCCAGTGTGGAAAATGGCCTTTCAACTCAATAAGTCCACACCGACCTTCAGCGCACCCCACCCAGACCCATCCCCCTAATCTACACATCCCTGAACACTATGGAGATAACAAGGCGTGGGGCTGGATGAACACAGCAGGCCAAGCAGCATCATAGGAGCAGGAAAGCTTGACATTTTGGGCCTAGACCCTTCATCAGAAATGGGGGAGGGGAAGAGGGTTCTGAAATAAATAGGGAGAGAGGGGGAGGCGGATAGAGGATGGAGAGAGGAGAGGATAGGTGGAGAGGAGGCAGACAAGTCGAAGAGGCGGGGATGGAGCCAGTAAAGGTGAGTGTAGGTGGGGTGGTAGGAGGAAATAGGTCAGTCCAGGGAGGACAGACAGGTCAAAGGGGCGGGATGATGTTAGTAGGTAGGAGATGTGGGTGGGGCTTGAGGTGGGAGGAGGGGATAGGTGAGAGGAAAAACAGGTCAGGGAGGTGGAGATGAGCTGGGCTGGTTTTGGGATCTGCAGTATCTTTTATCCCTGAACACTATGGGCAATTTAGCATGGCCAATCCACCCTAACCTGCACATCTTTGGACTGTGGGAGGAAACCGGAGC
This sequence comes from Ginglymostoma cirratum, assembly GCA_024137785.1. NCBI lineage: Eukaryota > Metazoa > Chordata > Chondrichthyes > Orectolobiformes > Ginglymostomatidae > Ginglymostoma > Ginglymostoma cirratum. The sequence continues at coordinate 13,810,000 of JAHRHZ010000273.1, read as the reverse complement.
ACCTGGAGGAAATCCACACAGACAGGGGGAGAACATGCAAAGTCCACACAGACAGTCACCCGAGGGTGGAATTGAACCTGGGTCTCTAGCGCTGTGAGGCAGCAGTGCTAACCACTGAGCCACCGTGCCACCCAAAATGATGGTGCTTGTCGTCTCTGGGTGGATTCTTACACAGAGGTTTGTATTTAACCTTCTACAACAAATGACACTGTCCCTGTCTTGGAGGCAGGAGGACCATGTTCAAGTCCCACCTGCTCCATAGGCGTGTGATAACATCTCTAAACAGGCTGATTCAAGATTAGGAACAAAAACTTGCATTTACTGAAGAAACAACAATATATTTCCAAATCAGGACAGTGTGTGACTTGGAGGGGAGTTTGCATCTGGTGGTGTACGCATGTATTGCTGTCTTAGTTCTTCTAGATGGAAATGGTCATGGGCTTGGAAGGTGCTGTCTAAAGAACTTTGGTGAATTTGGGTGAGCTTTGGTGCAGCGCATCTTGTAGATAGTATACACTGCTGCCCCTGACATCGGCGGTAGAGGGAGTGGATGCTTGTGGATGTGATGCCATTCACGCAGGCTGCTTTTTCCTGGATGGTGTCAAGCTTCTTGAGTGTTGTTGGGGCTGCACCCATTCAGGCAAATGGGGAGTATTCCATCACACTCCTGACTTGTGCCTTGTAGATGGTGGACAGGCTTTGGGGAGTCAGGAGGCAAGTGACTCGCTGCAGTATTCCTAGCGTCTCACCTGGTTTTGTAACCGCAGTAGTTATACGACTCGTCCAACTTTATTTTCTGGTCAATGGTAACTCCCAGGATGTTGCTAGTGAGGGATTCAGTAACGGCAATGCCATCATATATAAAGGAATTATGAGATTAGATTTTGTCTCATTGGAGGTGACCATAGCCTGTTATTGGTGTGGCCTGCGACCCCTGGCCTCCAAGTTCCAGCCTCCGACTCAGTGCAGACCCAGCAATGCTGCATCCCAGCCTGGCATGGTGGCCTCCCAACTTGGTCTGGTGGAGCTTTGGCCCAGCATGATGGACTCTCAGTGGCCAGTGTGGCTGACTCTCGACCCAGCAGGGCCACAGCATTGACTTCTGGTCTAGAGGTGATTCCTTGAAGCGTGGTCCCACCATGGCTAAGCAATTCGGAAAGACTGTAATGTTTGTACTTGACCTAAAACTAAAAAGGCCTACAAGGTGTAACTTTTAACCTTATTGTGTGTGTTTTATGCTAGACTAATTACTGCATGTTTTAACTTTTAACTTTGTTCTTTCTTTCTATCTTATTCTTATGATTCAGTATCTAAGGTATCCATGTGTGGCAACATTATAGACATTTCACTCTACTCCTGTACTTGAGTACATGACATTAAAATCAAATCAAAGCAAACATTATTTTTCAGAGCTCTTCTGACTAAAGTGCATCAGCTGACACTTCTCTGCGTTGAATGTCATCTGATACCTACCTGCCCACTCCACCACCTTGTCAATGTCCTTTTGGAGTTCTGCATGGCCCTCCTCATAATCTACATTTCTTCCAAGTTTAGTGTCATCTGCAAACTTTGACATTGCCCCTTGCACATCAAGATTCAGATCATTAATATAGGTCAGGAAGAAACAAGGGTCCTAACACTGACCCTTGGAGAACTCCACTACAAACTTCCTCTGGCCTGAAAAATATCCATTGATCATGAGATAAAAGGTACTGCAGATGCTGGAGAATCCAAGATAATAAGCGTGGGGCTGGATGAACACAGCAGGCCAAGCAGCATCATAGGAGCAGAAAAACTTGACGTTTCGGGCCTAGACCCATCATCAGTTTTCTAATGAAGGGTCTAGGCCCGAAACGTCAAATTTTCCTGCTTCTATGATGCTGCTTGACCTGCTGTGTTCATCCAGCCCCACGCTTGTTATCTCCATTGATCATGACTCCATTTGCTTATCATTCAGCTGATTTTGTACCCATGTTGCTGCTGTCACTTTTACACCACCTTTATAAAGATGATAGAGGGGCTGTTGAAGGGTGGGAGTGGGACTGTCTATTGGAACAAGACCAAAATTTCAGCCCATAACCCCACCTTGAACTCAGTCTCTCACTTTAGGAAGCCCTGCAGTTAAAAGTATTTCTGTTATACTGAAGTGAAATATACTGTGGCCTCACATTTCAAAATAATGCCAATAGGTAAAGCTGATCATATGGAAGAGAGAGATGCAGGCATGCACCCATATCAAGTGTCGATCACTTATCATTGAAGGGACATCACTGCTTGAGGATGAATGGTCTCTTCTTGTCACTATGTCCCTTTGCCGTTGTTTACTTCCTTTAACATGTCTGTATAAATTGCTTTATATTGCAAATTGAGTCTCAAGAGTATAGTAACCTGCAAGGGGAAAGCACTTCAATTCAAACGTTAAAGATTTATTTTCCACATTAGTCAATTATTACAGCTTTGTGTAGGTTAATGATGAAATCCAGAGGCATCTCTCTGTCTGTGCAGTGTGTTTGTTCAACTGGAACTATTGTGCACAACTTGACAGTCAAATGGCATCGTTGAGATTTGCCAGGTTGGAACGCTATCAATGTCGACCCTTGATTCTTCATTATTGTTTAACTGTATTATTGCATGCGCTTTAATCAAACTCATTACCAGGAGCTCAGAGAGGCCCATGTGTCACTAACTTACTTCAACAACACTCAAGAAGCTTGACACCATCCAGGACAAAGCAGCCCACTTGATTGCCACTACATCCACAAGCATTCACTCCCTCCACCTCCCGATGCTCAGTCGCAGCAGTGCCTACTATCTACAAGGTGCACTGCAGAACCTCACCAAAGATCCTCAACCAGCAAACCCACAACCACTTCCATCCAGAGAGACAGGGCAGCAGATGCATGGGAACGTCACCACCTTCAAGTTTCCCTCCAAGCCACTCACCATCCTGACTTCGAAATAGAACACCGGTGCTTCACTGTTGCTGGGTCCAAATCCTTGAATTCCCTTCCTACTGGCATTGTGGGTCAACTTACAGCAGGTGGACTGCAGCGGTTCAAGAAGGAAGCTCACCACCACATTTTCAATTGGCAACAAGAGATGGGCAATAAATACTGGACTAGCCAGCGATGCCCATGTCCCACAAAGGAAGAAAAAATAAAACAGAATGTTAAGGCAATGGGACAAAGTGGAATGAGGTTGGTCATATGGTTGTTTTTGACTGGTGCAGGCTGGATTTTTTTTCCTTCATTAATTCACAGGATGAGGATGTTGCTGGCTCGGCAGCATTTATTGCCTATCCTTAATTGCCCAGAGAGCAGTTAAGAGGTAATCACATTGCTATGGTTCTGGATTCACATGTAGACCAGACCAGATAGAGATGGCAGCTTCCTTCCCTAAAGGACATTAGTGAACCAGATGGGTTTTTCTGACAATTAACAATGGATTCATAAGTCATCATTAGACTCTTAATTCCAGATATTTTTATTGAATTCAAATTCCACCATCTGCTGTGGCAGGATTTGAACCTGGGTCCCCAGAAAACTATTTAGGTCTCTGTATTAATAGGTCTAACAATAATACCACTCGGCCATCACCTCCCCATGGATGGGCCAAAGGGTCTTTTTTCTGTGTTGTAGATCTCTGTGACTCTATGTTCTCAGTACAATGCAAGCTCTGGCCAAAAAATGTAATTATAAACACTAGCTTCAGTCACTTCAAGTGACAACACTTTGTCCCTCACCCTCGGGGATGGTTAATGCATGTATAGAGAACTTGGTGACACAGCTTGGTGGAGTGGAGCAGTTCATGAAGGCACCTCACTGCCATCTTCTCAAGTCAATCAAAAGACAGGCTATAAATAAAGAAAAGCAAATATGTTTGAAGGGCTTGGTCTTTAACAATAGCTTTCTAATGCAAAATAACAAGGCGTGGAGCTGAATGAACACAGCAGGCCAAGCAGCATGATAGGAGCAGGAAAGCTTGACGTTTCGGGCCTAGACCCTTCATCAGAAATGGGGGAGGGGAAGAGGGTTCTGAAATAAATAGGGAGAGAGGGGGAGGCGGATAGAAGATGGATAGAGGAGAGGACCTTAGAAGCTTTCTAATGCAACCTCTGTTTAAGGTGCAGGTAGAGATTCTATAATGTAGCATCCACAACTGAAAATCACTTTACCCAACTGCATCCCTGTTCAATTCAATTCCACTGAACCTGTTGTAGCTGAATAGAAGCTGTAACACTTCCATGCTGTAAAAATTCTATGAACCCACAAGAAGATGTCAAATGCATTGGCTGGCATCATCATTGTCCCTTAAAGTTCATTTTTCTTTCCACAGCTGTTTTGAAATAAAGAAGTTTGCTTGGCACATTGGAATCATAAATCCACAATAAGACTAGTGACATATTCGGTTCTCACCTTGTTGTAGGCATGGCAATTGCAAGTTGCATTACAAACAGAACACCTGCCTCATTCAACAGTCCAGGCCACTGAGTATTTTAATATGAAATTCTCTACTGTGTCTGAGCCCTCAGCAGAAAATAGAGCAAAGCCTAGGATCTAATGAGCTGCCATTCTACATTGACTTACTGTTGATATACGGTGTGGTATTTCTGAGATTTGGCTGTTTGATGGATCCTTGGATGAGGGGGCAACAAAGCTTCTACTGTTGTGCTAATTAAAGCCATCGCACTGCATCAATTCACTAAGCCCTGCGTAAAAGAAAAACAACAAAAAAGAGCCAGGATTTAGCTTTTTTAAGTGGTGCTTAGAGTATCAGATCAATTTAGGTAACCTAACACTCCAATTACATACATTCTCTGTCTGTGGAACAATGGATGAGCAGGATATATGGAGCAAAGCCAAGACCCTGGCCTATCGCACAGTCAGAGAATGGAGTGAGACAAGCAGCTGTTCTCCAGTCAAAGTGTCCCATCATTTTCCTTATCACAAACTTAGGAATTCTCCCACATCCATTGAAACAATTACGTTTAACCATTTAATAACCCACCAATTTTCATAATGACTGGAAAAGCTGCCAGAAATGCTATTGAACAATTTAGTTTTGAAATATGCATGAGTTTCAGGATCAGGGAGATTCACTGCTGACAGTGCAGTGGGTCATCAGTTCAGAGTTAGCTGATCATCGGGATAGAGAACTGATTCTCAATTAGAGAGTGTGAGAAAATCAGGCATGCTCGACCGTTGCCGGTCACTGTTCAGAAAGTGCTCTTTCTGCCATTGTCAACGTGGGCATCAAAGAGGGCAGAATTGAAGTTTCCAATCAAACAGTCACAATGGAATAGGCTGGTGAAACTATTAGGACTCACATGAACATTGGTGAGATTTTGCAGGGTGTGTAATGTTACATTAATATAGAGTCAATGTAAAGCAAGGGAGAACGAGTCTATCAGCAGAAATTGGCATGAAAATTAAATATTTCAAGGTGTGCATCAAAGAAAAATTAAAACTTAAAGATAGGAAACAAAGAAAGAAAGGCATTGATATACCATCTTTCATGACCTCAGGATGCTGTATAGACGATGAAGCACTTCTGAAGTGCACTCATCGTTGTAATGTTGAGGGTGAAATTTAATGTGGTGAGCTGGGTGACAGGGATCATTTATTCATGAAAGTGCCAAGTGGATTCCTCACCATCTTCCACCTCTGGCCTGATTTGGAAGCAGGCTTCCCATCCTGTTGCTCATTAAAAGCCCTTCAGTGGACAGTAAATGATCTGGTATAGATACCAGGTGGTGGGCTGGCGAGATGCGCCATTCTGGAGGACAAAGACTGAAAAGCAGACCCTGTTGCCTGTGGGTCACTGTGGGCTTGGGTGTGTTTAAGGGTGAGGGGTCCATTGTTCAATGCCTGATCGAGGGATCTGGAGAGGAATGCCCACTGTTCAGCCATCCACCTGTTCTTGCTAATGACATAAAACGTAGGACTAGGAGTAGGCCATTCAGCCCTTCGAATCTGCTTCACTATTCATTATAGTCATAGTTGATTATCTAACTCAGTGTCCTGTTCCTGCTTTCTCCCCATATCCTTTGATCCTTTTTGTCTTAAAAGCTACATCTATCTCCTTCTTGAAAACATTCAATGCTTTGACCTCAATTGCTTTTTGTGCTGGGGAATTCCACAGGCTCACCACTCTTTGGGTGAAGACATTTCTCCTCATCTCAGTCCTTAATGCCCTACCCCCATATCCTTAGACTGTGAGCTTTGCTTCTGGGCTCCCCAGTCATTGGGAACTTCCTTGCTGCATTTATTTTGCCTATCCCTATTAGAATTTTATAGGTTTCTATGTGATCTCCCCACATTCTCCTGAACAGCAATGAATATAGACTTAACTTATCCAATCTCTCTTTCATACGTTAGCCCTGCCATCCCAGGAATTGTCTCACTGCTCTCCCTCTACAGCAAGAACATCCTTACCACAAAGCCCTGTATAATTGCAGCAAGACACCCCTGTTCCTGTACTTGCACCCTCTCATTATGAAAGCCAACTTACTAGTTACTTCTTCATTGCATGTGACTACTTTCCCTGAAACCTTGAGCCATGAGCCTTGTGCTGCCATTACTCACCTGTGACCTAGGTCTCTGGGAAATCCTGCACATCAGTTGTGCACACTGGATGAGATGATGGCCTATGGTTTTATCGTTAGTCTATGAATCCAGAGACCCAGTTAATATTTTGAGGATATGGGTTCAAAACTCCACCATGCCATATGGGAGAATTTGAGTTCAATCAAACTTGGCCATGATGGTTCATTGGTTGAGGGATACGGCTCTTGCTGAGAAGCTTGTACATTGTAGACATGCAAGAAGTCCAGGGTTCAAATCCTGGATGCGCTTGTCTTCTGTTTGGGATGACCTGGGTTCGATTCCACCCTTAGGCAACTGTCTGCGTGGAGTCTCCTCTGTGTCTGCGTGGGTTTTCTCTGGGTACTCTGGCTTCGACCCACAGTCCAAAGATGTGAAGGCTAGCCATGGGAAATGTAAGATTACAGAGGAAGGGTAGGGTGGTGGTTCTAGGTGGGATTGTGTGGTGTCAATGGTTTGAAGGACCTGCTTCCACACTGTAGGGATTCTGTGATTCTAAAATCTGGAATTAAGAATCTGATAATGACCACTGTCATTAAAAACCCTGTTTTACTAATACCCTTTAAGGGAGGAAATACCTGACACCAGACCCACAGCAATGTAGCTGACCCTTTATAGGTGTTAATAAGGGATGGGCACTAAATTCTGGCTCAGCCAGCAAGGCCAACATCCTGTGAATGAAAATGTATTGGTACCAACAACCCCAGCATCAGTGGGGCAAAGGAGTAGTTGCTGAAGAAACGAAGACATACTGGCCTCTCTGATTGGCAAAGCATCTCTTTGTGGGAGTTACCGCTGCACTCCACCACCAACCACAGACCCTGGGGTCTTTGATGATGGGGAAAGTAGCTGTCCAACTAAGTGACTGACCAAATCTTGATGCAGTGAGCCTTTCCATAAAGAAGCATAGGCAAAGCTCTCACTGACTACCTAACGGTAGTAACAGTAACAGGATGGCACGGTGGCTCGGTGGTTAGCACTGCTGCCTCACAGCGCCAGTGACCCAGGTTCAATTCCACCCTCGGGTGTTTGCCTGTGTGGAGTTTGCACGTTCTCCTGGTGTCTGCATGGGATCCCTCTGGGTGCTTGAGTTTCCTCCCACAGTCCAAAGATGTGCAGGCTAGATGGATCGACCATGCTAAATTGCCCATAGTGTTCAGGGATGTGTAGATTAGGCAGGTTATAAGGCGATTGGCCTGGGCCTGGGTGGGATGCTATGAGTGCCGGTGTGGACTTGCTGGGCTGAAGGGCCTGTTTCCACACTGTAGGGATTCTATGAACCTGACCAGTGACAAAGACCCCACATTCAAATATGCCCCTGCCAATTTCCACATAATAACATCCCAGAAGCAGCAATGAGAGAACAACTCAATCTGTGTGTGATATAATTTGGGGATTGAGTTAGGACTTTTCTTGAGCTTAAAATGTTGTGTTTCATAATGAACACAAAGATTTTCCTTTGCTGAGAGCAAACATCATTTGTTATGGACTGACAGCTGAAGTGGATTAACTTAGTAAAAGGCAATAAACAATAATAAAAAAAAAACTGACTCAGTTAGGAGAAGCAGGCATTGTTTAGAGTAATAGTTTAATGATAAGAAGTGGGAAATGCCCTGAAGATGCAGAAATGTATGTGATTTTTTTAAGATGAGATTAGAACAATGGAGCTGAATTATTGTGCTATGTACATCATCGTACCACATTATTAAAGCAGGAATGACAAGCAGCTAGTAGAAGTTCTGAAATGATAATGGTTTGCACCGGTCTACAGCAATTCCTATCATTCTTGCCCACTACTTGGTGCAAGGATAGATTTGGAACAGACAGAAGTCAATGGTTTGTGGTTCTGCCTGATTTTCACTTGCTGTGGTTGAGCCTCCAGCTCTACTGTCTGTTGGATATGACCCCCATTATCTCAGGAGTGCAGTGTTTCCTTTCCCAGAAGGAAAAATGAGCCATCTACAAGTTCACTGATGACACCACTGTAGTGGGACGGATATCTAACAACGACGAGTCAAAATACAGGAGGGAGCTAGAGGACTTGGTGACATGATGCAATGAGAACAACTTCTCTCTCAACATCGGCAAAACTAAAGAACTGATCATAGACTTCAAAAGGAAAGGAGAACATGCCCCCCCATCTACATCAACGGAATTGAGGTTGAGAGGGTGGAGAGCATCAGGCTCCTAGGAGTGACAATAACCGACGACCTGTCCTGGACTTCCCACGTAGATGCAACAGTCAAGAAGGCATAAAAATGCCCCTTCTTCCTCAGGCAGCTCAGGAAATTTGGCATGTCCGCAAGGCCCGTCACCAACTTCTACAGATACTTACTGTCTGGGAGCGTAACAGGTTGCTATGGCAACTGTTATTTCCAGGAACATAAGAAACTACAGAAGGTGGTGTGCACAGCCCAGACCATCACAGAAGCCAACCTTCCATCCGTGGACTCTACTTACATGGCTCACTGCCATGGAAAGGCTGCCAACGTCATCAAAGACCCATTGCACTCCGGTAATGGTGTCCTACAACCTCTTCCATCAGGCAGAAGACATAGAAGCAAAAACAAAGTTGCTGGAAAAGCTCAGCAGGTCTGGCAGCATCTGTGAAGGAGAAAACAGAGTTAACGTTTCGGGTCCGGTGACCCTTCCTCAGAACTCTGTGTGTGAGAAGATATAGAAGCCTGAACTCACGCACCAGCAGGTTCTTCCCAGCCATTATCAGACTGATGAATAGACTCTCTAGCCTCAAATAACACTGATCTTGCTCATGTTGATCTTGCCTAGCGCACGCCCTGTGCAAGGTAACATCTATGCCTCTGTCTAAGTCTTTTTGGTCTATACGTCCTTGCTTACTATGATCTGCCTGTACTGCTTGTAAATAAAGCTTTTCCCTGTACTTCGGTACGTGTGACAATCAATCATGATCTCAACTGAGGCACTAATCAGAATCACTAGAATGCTTATAGTTTGAAGATATTTACATCATAGAAGGAAGCCATTCAGCCCATCGTGTCTGAGCCAGTCAACAAAAATGTGACTAGACTATTCTCATTTTCCAGTTCTTAAACCTGGAATTTGGCAATTGCAAGTGAATATTGCTTGAATAGTTTGAGAGTTTCTATCTTCACCACACTTTCAGACAGTGAGTTCCACATTTTCTTCACCCTAAAGGTGAAAAACTTTCACATCTTCCTCCTCTAAAATGTTTATCTCTACCTAATATGTGCTTCCCGGTTATTGACCCCTTACTAATGGAACAATGTCTTCCTGTTCATCTTATCTCTACCCTCCACAATCTTATGCACCTTCATCAAGTCCCTCTCAATCTTTACTGCTTCAAGGCAAAAACCCCAGCCTATCCAATCTTTCCTCATAGCTCAGACCCTCCAACCTAGGCGACATCCTGGTAAATATCCTCTACACCCTCTCTCAAGTGTACTTACATAGAATCCCTACAGTGTAGAACCAGGTCATTTGATCCATTGAGTCCACACTGACCCTCCAAAGAGCATCCCACGCTATCCTTGCATTTCCCATGGCTAATCCACCTACCCTGCACATCCCTGGGCACTATGGGCAATTAGCATGGCCAATCCACGCAACCTACACATCTTTGGACAATGGGAGGAATCCAGAGCACCCAGACGAAGCCCATGCAGACATAGGGAGAATGTGCAAACTCAACATACAGTCGCCTGAGGTTGGGATCAAATCTAGGTCCCTTATGCTGTGAGGCAGCAATGCTAACCCCTGAGGCACCGTGCCACCCACCTTACATCCTTCCTATAATATGGATGATCGTAACTGCATGTAGGACTTCAGTCGAAGGTTAACCAGCATTTTATGTGGGTCCACCCTCATCTTCTTGCCGTTGTATTCTGTTGATGAAGGTAAACAATATATATATATGCCTTCTTGAACCTATTACCTGCATGTAAACCTATACAGACCAAATCTGGAAATAACACCACTCACCATAACGGACCCAGACAGTATAAATTCCAAGCAGGGTCGATCAGCATCGCTTCATCGGAGGCTGCATTGATGATGTCACTTAGTATGGTGACGAAACATCTGAAAGAGGACAAGCCAGCTCGGCAAGCGAGTCAACTAACTCAGCCTTCTTCATTGTCCACTATACCACTAATTTTGATGTCAACCATAAATGTAGTGCCCATGCCTCTTAAATTCTCATCCAAATCGTTTATGTAAATGAACATGCACCAATCCCTGCAGAATACCGCTGGTTACAGCCTCCTGTCTGAGAAACAACCTTCCACCCTTTGCCAAGCCAATTTTGCATCCAATTTGCATTCTCTCCCTGAATCCTATGTAATTTAACTTTACTACCAGGTGGAACCTTGTCAAAGGCTTTCATAAATTCCATGTAGACAATGTCTACTGCTCTGTGCCCTTATTTATCTCTTTGGTCACTGTGAATTTATTTACTCTTGAGGATGTTAAACCTACTATTATATTCTCTCTCTCCCTGTTAATTTCTTCTAATATTGCACAGTCTTCCATCCTGATGCCTATGCCTGTGTTACCCTTTTCCGTTGTGAAGATCAACACAAAGTCTTTGAGGTCTATACCCATGTCTTCCAGGTCTGTACATAGATTATCTCAATGGACTATAATACCCTACATTTTCCCCCATTATTCTCTCTCTCTTTACATACTTGGCAAACAACGTGTGTCCAGTTTTTTCTTTTAGCTAAGTTTAGCTGTGGCCAGATGATTTACTGGTGTGATGAAAAGTATGTGATTTATATTGATTAAAAGATTTTTGAGAAAGAGTTTTAAATTCAAAGTAGTGGCACCTGGGTGTTGATCTGTTTTTTGTAAAGGGATTTAAAAATTAACTGGGTTAGTATTTCTGGAGCCATGACTTGAAACTAGAATATGTTGAAGAGCAGTGACTGCAAGACCTCCAGGAGTGTTAATGGAAGTGTATTTATATGTGGGGGGGGAAGGGGGGGGGGGGGAATTGGGATTATGACAGAAGAGAGAAAACATTCTCATGATTAAAAGACTGAGGCAGTGTAAGATCTCAGGGATGTGAACGTTCCAAGAAAAATTCTGCACTGTTCACAGGACAGGAAGTGAGACGAAACCAATAAGTCAAACCTACTGATTGGACAAGGAAGGATTTTGATTAACCATGAACTGATGATGGGGGGAGTAGACACTGTTTTGTTTTATTGTGTATTTTGCAACCTTCCATACTGTATTACAGTGGCGTGAGGCCTCAGTGGATAGTACTGATGACCCACAGCACCAGGGATCTGGGTCCAATTCCAGCCTTGGGCCAGTCTCTGTGTGGGTCCTCTGGATACTCCAGTTTCCTCCCACTGTGCAAAGGTGAGCAGCATAGGTGGATTGGCCATGGGAAATGGATGGATGGGGTAGAGTAGGGGGTGTATCTGGGGTGGGATGCTCTTCTTAGGGTCAGTGTGGACTTGATGGGCTGAACTTACTGCTTTCACACAGTAGGGATTCTATTAAGTTAGATAACTTGTATTTTTAAATTTCTTTTGTGTAATAAACTTCTGCTTTATTGTTAACACTAAATCTGCAGCCTTATGTACTCATGTCCCAGTGAAAGACCACATTGTTAAATCAAGAAATGATGATCTATCATGCCAGATTTCATTCTTGGATCTGACCTTTCCAGTCGTAACATTAGCTGGAATCATAATACTGGGAATAGCTGACTTACATAGGAACTGTTGGGCTGAAGGCTTGATACCGCCAGTCTCCTCATGTCCCCTGTGTGTCATACGTATGTTTGATTTCAGACAAACCAAAGAACTGTGGGTGCTGGAAATCTGAAACAAAAACAGAAATTGCTGGAGGAGCTCAGCAGGTTTGTGTCCAGTGACCCTTCCTTGGAACGGATTTTAGCTGGCTAAAGGTTGGTATATATGCTGAAGATGGAGTGGGGCAAGGAGGGCAGCAGTAAATCAAAGCTGGAGATGAAGCCCCGAGACAGAGAGAGGCAGCGAGAGAGAGACAGACAGAGAGAACAACAGTTGGACAAAGGAACGGGTAAAGGTCAGCCTGGGAGAATCAATAGCTGCTAATGGAGACCATTAATGGTTGATAGTGAGTTGGTTGTGGTAGCAGCCCATGTGATGACAAAGATTGGTGTGTCAGGGTTGCGGTAAGGCAATGGGAGAAGGTGCTCAGATCTTAAAATTTTTGAACTTGATATTGAGTCCTGAAACCTATAAGGGCCCCAAGCAGACAATGAAATGTTGTTCTTCCAGCTTGCACTGAGCATTGCTGAAGCACTGCAGCAAGCCTGAGACAGAGATTTTGGCCAGAGAACACAGTTGTGTGTTGGTATGGTGTCAGAGGCCATTTGGTCCATCATGCCTGCACTGGCTCCATTGCCAATTCTAGTGCCAATCTCCCACATTGTTCCCCATTTCCCTGCACACTAGTTCTATCTAAGTAATCATCTAATGCCCTTTTGAATGCCTCAGTTTCATTGCATTCTCTGGCAGAGAACTACAGATTCTAATTACCTGCTGTGTGAAAAATAGGTTTTCACATCACCTCTGCTTATTTTACAGATCATGTTTAAATCTATGCCCTCTTATTATAGAGTCATAGAGTCATACAGAACAGAAACAGACCCTTCTGTCCAACCAGTCCATGTGAACATAATCCCAAGATAAACTAGTCCCACTTGCCTGCTCCTGGCCCATATCTTTCCAAACATTTCCTATTGAAGAACTTATCCACATGCCTTTTAAACATTATAATTTTGTCCACGTCCACCACTTCCTCTGGAAGTTTATTCCATACGCGAACTACCCTCTGTGTAAAAAGATTGCCCGTCATGTCATTTTTTAAAATATCTCTTTTCTCGCCTTAAAAATGTGACCCCTAGTCTTGAAAAAACCCACCCTAAGGAAAAGATACCTACCGTTGACTGAACCTATACCTCTCATGATTGCTCACCTCTTTTATATTTATAAACTTCTTCTTGTCTACACTTTCCAGCCCACTCATAATTTTGAAAGCCTCTTCTTGGTCTTCTTTTCATGAAGGATTCCAACTTCTTCAATCTATCCTCATTAGCAAAGTTTCTGTAGAAAGGTTTGCTCAACAATGGATTCCTTGTGACTGTTACAGAGACTGGCTTTCAATTGTGGATTTATTAATTGAATTTTAATTTTGCTAGCTATCCTGATGGGTTGGAGACTACGCCTGTCTCCAGCTCATTAGTGCAAACCAATGGAATTATTGGTCCCATGACATTGCTACCAGGCTACCATCTCTCCTGGATATGATTGGATACTCCATCTCCTTGGTTGATCCTCATTCATTAGCAATCTGGTATTGAGAAGGGAGTAAACAAAAAGAAGCTTTTCAGCTGACGGAGCTGGGGGAGCATGACTCATTCTGATATTTTAAAGATCATAATTGAGAGATCTTTATAAATGTTTAAGTAGAGTTGATGCAAATTCGACTACTGTTCTCTTGAAACATCACTTTGAAGGACAAGTGTATGACTTACATGTCAACGTGATCTTTTAAAATGATTAGAGAATATGACCTGCCTTTCTTTTATTGGCAACTAAAACTCAGTCATTTCAGAATATCAGAGAATTGACTGTATTAAAATTCATTTTGCACATACCATTACAATGTCTGAAGTTTCATATTTCTTCTATGTTAAATTATTGATTATTCAAGGTGGTTACAAAGTTGATTCCACAATTTTCCATTAAACCTTGTCATATTGCATCCAATCTCATTAAAATGTACTCTGCTGCTTTACAGTGCTTACGAAGAAACCAATTCTGTTTTCTCTTCATTCACTCTTTATTCTCTATGATTTTTCCTGAAGATGTTGTCTGGTGAATGACACTTCCAGAGGCACTGGGCTCACAGTTGTGCTCACACTGAGACATTATTCCAATGTGAACACTATCAGCGAATTTCTTCCAATTGTTCGATCGCAGTTGGAGTGGACAGAGGAAGAGAACTTCAGACTATTGAATCATAAGGCTGTCCAACATGGAAAAAGACCCTTAAATTCAACTCATCCATGACAATCAGGTATCTAAAATTAATCTAGTCCAATTTGCTAGCATTTCATTCATATCCTTCTGAACACTTCCTATTCATTTAACCAATCTAGGTGCCTTTCAAATGTTGTAATTGTACCCTCATCCATCACTTCCCTTGGCAGCTCATTCCATACACGCACCACCCTCTGTGTGAAAAAGTTGCTCCTTAGGTCTTTTTTGGATCTTTCCCCTCTCACTTCAACCCTATGCCCTCTCATTTTGGACTACCTTACCCTGGGGAAAAGACCTTGGCTATTTGCCTTATCCATGCCCCTCATGATTTTATAAACCCCTATAAGGTCACACGTCAGTATGAAGTAAAGATTTGCATTTGTATAGTACTGTTCACATACGCCAGATGCCTGAAAGTGCTTTCCAGCCAATTAAGTACTTTTCAAGTGTCATCGTGACAATGAGAAGATAACTCATTTTTCTTAGTGAAGGATAAATATATAGGCCATAGAAATTTTACCCCTCTTGGCTTGATCATAGAAGACAGAGGGTAGTTGTGAAAGCAAAACAGAAATTGCTGGAAAAACTCATCAGGTCCGGCAGCATCTGTAGAGAGAAATCAGAGTTAACATCGTGGGTCGAGTGATTCTTCCTCAGAACTGTTGGTAGTTGGTGATACTAATAGCTGTCAAGGGGTGTTTTTCTGACTGGAGGCCTGTGACCATTGGTGTTCTGCAAGATTCAGTGCTGGGACCTCAAACAAAAACAGAAACTGCTGGAGAAATTCAGTTGGTCTGGCAGCATCTGTAGGAAGAAAGCAGAGCTAACATTTCGAGTCTGGTCACTCTTCATCAGAACTGAATCACTGGACTCAAAATGTTAACTCTGCTTTCTTCTCACAGTTGCTGTCAAGGCCTGTTGAGTTTTGACAGCAATTTCATGTCTACAGCATCTGCAATTCTATGTTTTGCTTTAGTGCTGGGACCTCTGTTGTTTGTAACATATGTAAATAATTTGGATCAAAACGTAGGTGGTCTGATTAATAAATTTGCAGAGGGCACGAAAATTGATGGAGGTGTCGATAGTGAAAATTGGTTAAATACATTCCATCTCTGTTTTTTATTATTTCAATCGCTAACTCACTCTTTTATTCTTGTGTACAGAGAGTTTGATACAGCAGAATAGAGATTAGTTGGAAAGTTGGACAGAGAAATGATAGATGGAGTTTGATTCCAATAAGCATGAGGGGATGTAATTTGGGAGGTCAAATGCAAGGGGAAAGTATACAGGAAATGGTAGGACCCTCAGGTGCATTGATATACAGAGGGCGCAAGCTCCCTGAAAATAGTAACACAAGTGGATAAGGTGTTAAATAAACTATAAATATGCTGGCCTTCATTGGTCATGGCATTGAGTGAAAAGTTGGTGAATCATATTGCAGCTATATAAGAAGTTAGGCCAAATTGGGGTGTTGTACGCAGTTCTGGGTTGCCACACTATTGGAAGGATATGCAGGCTTTGGAGAGGGTGCAAAACCAAAATGACGCCTAGATTGGAATGTATCAGCTATAAGGAGGGTTTGGAAAAACTTGGGTTGTTTTCACCGGAACGTCGGAGGCTGAGGGGTGAACTGATTGAAATAAATAAAATTATGAGAGACATGGATGGGGTGGATTGTCAGAGTCTTTTTCCCAGTTTGCAAATGTCAAGTACAAGGGGGCATAGGTTCAAGGTGAGAGGGGGAAATTTTTTAAAATGTGCATTGCAAGTATTTTCTTACATTGAGGGTGGTAGGGACCTGGAACCTGCTGCCAGGGGAAGTGGTCAAAGCAGATATGATAGCAAAGTTTGAGGGGCATTCATAGAGACACATGAATAGGAAAAAAAGGGAGTATGTAACATGTGTAGGCAGATGGGATTAGTTTAGAATGAAATCATGTCTTGAATAGACATGGTGGGCCGAAGGGCTTGTTCCTGTGCTGTACTGTTCTTTGTTCTATGTTCATCCATACAAACAAAAATTAGGACCAGTAGCAGCTCATTTGGTCCTTCAAGCCTGCTCAATCATCAATAAGATCTTGGCTGATCTCCTTGTTCCAAATTCCACGTTCACACTTATTCTCGATAACCTTTGATATCCTCGCTGAACAAGAATTTATCTACGTTTGCTTTAAAAACATTTAGTGATCCTACCCCCACTGTCATCTGAGACAGAGTTACAAACTCAGTCAACCTTCTGAGCAAACAGAAAGAGGGATGATGGCCTCGTGATATTATCACTGGACTGTTAATCCAGAGACCCAGATAGTACTCTAGAGACCAGGGCTCAAATCCCACCACAGCAGATACTGGAATTTGAGTCCAATTAAAATACCTGAAATTATGAATGCAATGATGACCGTGAATCCATTGCCAAATGTCAGGGGAAAAAACACAGCTGGCTCACTAAAAGTTCTTTAGGGAAGGAAATTGCCATCCTTACCTATATGTGACTCCAGACCCACAGCAATGTGGTTGACTCTCAAATGCCCTATTGGCAATAAATACTGCCTAGCCAGCAATGCCCTCATTCTGTGAATGAATAAAAGAAAGAAATTCCCACTCTGAAGGGATGACCCTTAATTTTAAAATAGTGACTCCTAGTTTTGAACTCAGTAATAAAAGGAAACATTCTTACCACAACTACCTTCTCAAAGTGATTGTATAATCTTCAATCTAAACCTTCCTCATTGATATGCTGCCATGAGATCTTTTATATCCACTAAGAAGATAGCAGGTAGTCACTCTGTTTATGATCCTCTCTGAAAGATAGTACACCCTACAGTGTTGTACTCCCTCAGTACTGTCCTGGAGCACCAACCTTAGGTTGTTGTAGGATGTTCTGGGCTCAAGTGTTGAGAGGGGAACACGAACCTACACGTTCATGATGTGGATTTACATGCACCACCAACGAGCCCTATGAGACACATGTTGCCGATAATGTCTCCACTTGATGGTCCCACAACACAGGAGCTTCCCAGTTTCCCATTTCACTCAGTAAGGGCAACTAAGGCCATTGGAGCATGTGACTCTCACCATAGATTTGAGGAGCATTCTCTCCAACTCTTTTATCTTCTATGTTAACCTCCAAGGTCCACGCATGACAATGTCCTCTGGAATCGGAAATTGATGCTGTGATCTGCATTGTTAATGCTGATTGTCCTTTGCTGAAAGTCAGGGTGACTGTGCATGCATGCATCTGCACAGCTTAAAGGGAGCATTGGATATGAGGGCTTGTAGTGATGTAGATAGTAGGTTATACGGGCAGTAAACTAGAGTTCTGCATTTTAACAGAACGTCAGTTCAAATCCCAAATGAGCTCATCGTTTCAAATGGAGCCAATTTAACCGGGCTTTCTTGAGTTCACAAATAATGTGTTCGTTAGTTACTAAGTACAAAAAAAAACATAATGCAGCACATATTCACACAGATTGGGAATGCAAAGCGAATTCAAAAACAGATCAAAATTTAAAATAAGATGCACAGATCAACTTCTGATTCACTAATAAAGAGCAGATCGTTGTCTTGGGCTTGGCAGCTGTTACTTCCCATTATCCAACATTTTCTGACATTTTCCAATAGGGTAATCTCTCACAGCTACAGGAATGCCTTACCACCACAGCCTTCACACCCCCCGAATAGATCAAATAAAAAGGCACTGTAATCCACCTTAAATCTCTAGCCTTCAACATTGATCATTACTTTAAAAAAGATTTCAAACCTTCTGTACACAAGAATAAAAGAGGGAGTTAGCGATTGGAACAACAAAAAAAAGAGATGGAATGTATTTAACCAATTTTCTTAGCTTCTTTCCTGCAGGCACGGAGTCTAAAAATACAGACAGTCTTCCGCTGCCTCTCCAAAATTGCAATAATTCACATAGCAACCTCATTGGAATTGTCACTTTAACTCTGTGAGTTTTGAATGAGCTAAGATCTCAACCTGAATGCCAGCAGACTATAAGGACATGAGACTCATAGAGCGTAGAACTTTACAGTAGAAAGGAAGGCCATTCAACCAAAACCCTGCCAAAACAACTACCCAGCTGGTTACATTCCCCAGCCCTGTCTCTGTAGTCATCAAAATTACAGCTCTCTTATGTAACCTTGTATGGAATCCGCCTCCATCATTCTCCCAGGCAGTGCATTCCAAATACTAACAACTCTGAGGAAAGAGGTTTCTCCTCATTGAAGTAGGTAAATTATTTGGCCCCTCAAGTTGGACTGTTCAGTAAATGACGACTGACTCAGCCTTCCCTGCCCATTGCTAATATGCTTTAATGCAGTAGTCCTGAAAGTCTATCAGTTTCCAGGTGCATTGAGTGAGTGAATCGATGGACCAGGGTCTTCTCAAAGTCGAGACTGGGACCCAAGAAGGACTCAAGCTGAAATGTTAGGGTTGCCATGACAACAGCAGAGCTTTATTAGCACCCTCTTACCCTGCTCTCACAAAGTCTTCTACCCGACTCTACTTCACCACCTTTCACTGAGCGGAATCATGACAATTTAAGGCTCAAAACAGGGTGACAGGGTCAAGGCTTGGGATCCCAGCCATCAGAGGTGGAGAATGACAATGTTTCACAACTCTCCGAATGAAGAAATTTTTAAAACATAACTTATTCATTCACAGATGATGGCATCTCTGGGTAGGTCATCTAGAGCAGCATGGTGGCTCAGTCGTTAGCACTGCTGCCTCACAGCGCCAGCAATCTGGGTTTGATTCCACCCTCAGGCGACTGTGGAGTTTGCACATTCTCCCTGTGCTTGTGTGGGTTTCCTCCAGGTGCTCTGGTTTCCTCTCACAGTCCAAAAATGTTCAGATTAGGCGGATTGGCCATGCTAAATTGCCTGCAGTGTTCAGGGATATGTAAATTAGGTGGGTTACGAGGGATGGGTCTGGGTGGGATGCTCTGAGGGGAGGTGTGGACTTGTTGGGCTGAAGAGCCTTTTTGCACATTGTAGGGATTCTATGATGATGATTTATTGCCCATGCCTAATTGCCTAAAGCACAGTTAAGAGCTAGCAACTTTACCATGGGTCTGGAGTCACATGTAGGCCAGACCAGGGTTAAAGGCAGCAGTTTTCTTCCCTAAAGGGTATGAGTGAACAAGAAGGGTTTTTCTGACAATTGACAATGGATTTGTGGTCACTATTTGACTCTTAACAATCTACCATGGCAGGATTTGAAGTCAGGTCCTGGAAACATTAAAAACCGAAAGAGCTAACAAAAACAGAAGTTGCTCTGCTGCCACACCTGCTGAGCTTTTCCAGCAACTTCTGTTTTTGTTCCCGGAAACATTACCTGGGGCCCCTGCATCCAATGATAATACCACTTGGACGTCTCCTCCCCTATTTCCAATTCCTCTTGATCTGAACTAAAACAAAGTTGCTGGAAAAGCTCAGCAGGTCTGGCAGCATCTGTGAAGGAGAAAACAGAGTTAATGTTTTGGGTCTGGTGACCCTTTCTCTTGATCTGAGTCTGAAATGGCTCCCCACTTCCTTTGAAATGACACTGTCTATCTTTCTGGGAGGAGGATAATAGGCATCTCTGATACAATTTTAACCCCACTGCGAAGCCTCTTCTAAGGATGCCTACACTGAAGAAGTTACCCTCCTCCCTCCGGACAAACCTCAGGGGATCTCTCTCCCACTGCAGCTCCATCCCCGCCTCTTCGACCTGTCTGCCTCTTCTCCACCTATCCTCTCCTCTATCCATCTTCTATCCGCCTCCCCCGTCTCCCTATTTATTTCAGGACCCTCTTCCCCTCCCCCATTTCCGATGAAGGGTCTAGGCCCGAAACATCAAGCTTTCCTGCTCCTATGATGTTGCTTGGCCTGCTGTGTTCATCCAGCTCCACACCTTGTTATCTTGGATTCTCCAGCATCTGCACTACCTATTATCTCAAATCCTGAGGAGTTCCCTTCTTTCAGGTTTCAGAAAGGGCTTATCAATTGCACTCTACCCCCTATGTTGGAGATCTGTACGCTTAAACTCAGGCTGACAACTCAGTGCAGTATTGAAGGAATGGTGCACCACTAAAGATGCTGATTATTGGATGAGCCAGATGCCCTCTAAATTGAGCATAAGAGATCTCATGCCACTATTCTAAGAAAAGCAAGATAGTTGTCTCTGTGTTCTGTAGCCAATATTCATCGCTTAATCAATGCCTGAAACAGAATGTGTAGTGATTTCTTCCTTGCTGTTTGTGGCTGGCAGGCATACAAACTACACATAGAACTAACTTCGATTGATTAGTCTTCCAGTGGAGAGCAAGTTGATTTTCTTTTGACTTCTATTTTAGTTCCATTATCCTTGCTGGACAAATGTCTGTCTTTCACCAACATTTCTATGCATTGCACAAGCCAAATCAGTGCTACTGGTTATTATCTGCTGTAATGGTCATCCTGATAATGAAAATTTACACATGGAAATTATTTGAGGTAGGTTTCGAGAACTTTGAGACTGTGACTACTTCATTTGGCAGCTTGTTCCTTTGTGAGATTGTCCTTGGGAAGAAGGATCGTTGATGCACTGTCTTGGTATCAATTGGCCATTCTAGTTTGGGTGGATACCTACCTCATGAGTTATCATTATCAGAAGGCTACAGATACTAGTTTTGACAAATACTCATCAGTCCATGATAGAATATGGTCAGTCTATTTTTCTCCCTCCTTTGCTGTACTGATATCCATTGATCAAGAATATGACACTGCCATGGCATACTGATCTTTGAATTCAGTCATGGCAGGATAGGCCTATCTAGGACAGCAGAAATCATATGACCATTAGGTGTCAGAGCAGAAGTAGGCTATTCAGCCAATTGTGTTCTCTCTGCCATTCAATGAGATCATGACTAACCTGATAATCGTCAACGCCATTGTCTTACTTTGGGGATGTCCTCAAAGCTCCCTTACTTTGGGGAGATCAAACATCCCCTATCAACTCATAGGAGACCCCAGTTCGTGACTGGCCAAAGTGGAGAAGGACTTGGGAGGCCACTGAACACTTTGAGGGACTTCAAGGGGAATGTATAAAGGTGCAGTCAAGTCATCAGAAACAATGCACCGACCTTCAGCCTAACCACCTAACCAGCCCTGAAAACACAGCTGAACCTGGAGGTGGCAGAGTCTGAAGGTCACTCATTGGGCTTACCAGCCTTGTCAGGACCTAGAAAATCAAAGCAGAAGCAAGCCATCCTTTGATCTCCAGACGCTGTCTAAGAAGAAAGCTTGTTGGATCTTGCTGTGCTCACACTTCCTACATTTCAACTGGAATTGCACCTCAAGATCATATAACTGGCTGAAAAGCCGTTTGTGATGTCCTGAGATCATGAAAATGCAAACTTATAATGAAAATATAAACACACACATTCAAAACTTTCTTTTTGACTCCTTGATCCACAGGGAGCTCAGTAAATTAAAACTGGGATGTTGTGTGAACATAGCCAATTTGCAAACTGACCGCACAGAAGAAAGACTTGCAGAGAAAAAGTTAATGGCAAGTGAATAGGGAATTAGCAGACGTGTACAGAAATATACTTTGGCTTATTGAGATTATCTGTCTAGAGGTTAAATGATTTGAATGTCTAGTTTGAAAGAGTTTTAGGAGTGTAGTCAAGTGGAAGAGCCTCCCACACATTCCCTGGCCCCATAAATATCCTGCTGAAACAACAATGGTGAATGAAAGGTTTTTTATCAATATTGGCAGTATCTAGTATTTCTAGACAGTAATTATATCAAGGACAGATAACTCTGTGCAGTGAATTATCAACTCAACTGTAATATTTTAAATGTCAAAATAATTCTCAGCAACCAGAAAATACCATGCAGGATTTTGAATAAGTTTTTAATTTGGATGGAATGACCTATAATGGACTGTAAATATGCACAATTCTTGCACGAAAACATTGTATATGTTGCCAAATGGACATCTGGCAATGCATCTCAGGGTGAAACTGGACCTGGTAAAGATGCAGGCTGGTATTTTGTTGATTGTCGTTTCTTAAAGATATTCTTTCATGTGATGTGGGCATCACTGGCAATCACTTGTTGCCCATCCAGGGTGGCACAGTGGTTCAGCAGCACTGCTAACTCACAGCACCAGGGACCTGGGTTCGATTCCACCCTCAGGTGACTGTCTGTGTGGAGTTTGCACATTCTCCCTGTGCCTGTGTGGGTTTCCTCCGGGTGCTCAGGTTTCCTCTCGCAGTTGAAAGAGATCGGACTGCAGGGTCTGTTTCCAAGTTGTACAATTCTATGTGCAGGTTAGATGGGTTGGCCACACTAAATTGCCCTGTAGGGTGCAAGCTAGCTGGGTTAGCCAGGTACCCATGTTCGATTCCACCCTCAGGCGACTGACTGTGTGGAGTTTGCATGTTCTCTGTGTCTGTGTGGGCTTCCTCTGAGTGCTCCAGTTTCCTCCTGCAATCCAAAGATGTGCAGGTTAGGTGGAGTGGCCATTCTAAATTAACCATAGTGGCCAGGGATGTGCAGAGTAGGTGGTTAGTCATGAATGCAGGGATAGGGTAGATGGGTGGGTCTGAGTGGGATGTCCTTTTGAGGGTCAGTGTGGACTCAATGGGCCAAATGACCAACTTACACGTTGTAGGGTACAATCCCTAATTGTCCTTCAACTGAATGTCTTGCTAGGGTACTACATGTTACTATGGATTTGAAACTACAATAATACCAACTAGGGATGGCAAATTTACACTATACTATTGAATCAGGTGGTGTTTTTTTCACAATAGCCAATGATAATTTCATTGCCACCATTACGAACAATAGTTTTCAGTTCCCTGTTTTGTTAGACAAGCAGAAGGCTGGAAAAACACAGCAAGCCAGGCAGCATCTGGAGGAAAGGAGCAGTCAACCTTTCAGTATTACCCTTCCTCAGGACATCAGAAGGGTAATACCTGAAAAATTGACTGCTCCTTTCCTCCAGATGCTGCCTGGCTTGCTGTGTTTTTCTAGCCAAAAGAACTGTGGATGCTGTAAATCAGGAACAAAAACAAAGCTGCTGGAAAAGCTCAGCAGGTCTGGCAGCAACTGTGGAGGAGAGAACAGAGTTAATGAGTCAGGTCCGGTGACCCTTGAATTTAAATTCCGCCAGAGCATTAGCTTAGACTCTTGATAACTAACAGTGACTTTAATTGCTACACTACCATTGTCCCCTTATACATGTTTTGTTTGATATTCAGGGGCAATGATTATTTGGGGTGCCCAATAATGATTGGTAAATACAATTTTCCTGTTCTGCAAACTTGCTCATCTCCCACTCTATTCTCCTTGTATCCGCCTTACACTCATCATACTTCAACTGAACAGTCTTAAAATAGCCTTGAAGTGTGCAAAAAAAAATAACATAAGTTATGGCTTGTTGAGTCTTTACTCTCTAAATCTGTTAACCTAGCCTTGATTTGATTTGATTTATTGTAGTCACATGTAGTCACATATGACTAAGTACAGTGAAAAGTTTTGTTTTGTGAGCAGTACAGGCAGATCATAGGAAACAAGGACATACAGATCATAGGGTGCTTAGATTGAGAGAGACATACAAGGTTACGGCTGCACAGGAGGTGTACAAAACAACATCAACATGAGCAAGATCAGCATTATTTGAAGGTAGAGAGATCTATTCATCAGTCTAATAACAGCAAGGAAGAAGCTGTTCCTGAACCTGTCAGTGCATGTTGTTCAAGTTTCTGTATCTCCTGCCTGATGGAAGAAGTTGGAAGAGAGCATTACTGGGGAGGGTGGGATCTTTGATGATGTTGGCAGCCTTCACGCAGCAATGAGAAGTGTGGATGGAGTCCATGGATGGGAGGCTGGCTTTCGTGATGGTCTGGGCTGTGCCCACAACTTTCTACGATTTCTTACGGTCCTGGGCAGAGCAGTTCGCAGACCAGACTGTTATGCACCCGGATAGAATGCTTTCGACATTGCTTCTACCTGACAATGAACAAAAACTGTACAAATGTCTGCAAATCTCTAGGAACAGCCCTCATCAATTAGCCTTTAACAGGTCTCTAAAGGTGTCCATTAGGCCATAGGAAATAGCAACAGCAGTAGGCCATTCGGTCCCTCGAGCCTGCTCTACCATTCATTGGATAATGGCTGAGAGTGTTCAGATTACATCCTCACAGGAGAAACTTGGACCATACAGGTTTTCACAGAGCTTCAACTTGGCATCAGTATCGTTCCCCATGCCCCAATTTACCTGATAGCAACGCCCTGTCTGAATATCTCATACCTGACTCTTGTGGATGCTAATGACAAATTCAGTACTGGAAAACCAATGTTAGTCACAATTAGCTGCAAGATTCGAGGAACACTGGATTATACTGCAAGCTGTGAGCTGCACTGCAGAAACTGATGGCTGGTTGAAGACTGCAGGCAAGATTAAAAATATGCTTGAATTTTCTTTTAACAAGACACTGCTTAAGTCAAGGTCACTAAAGCTCAATTTGACTGTGGTAACCATTCGCTGCAGGTGATGCCAAGTCCAAGTGGAGTGAAACTAATTAAAATACACAGGAAGATGACCATTTTCTTTGTAATCACTGTGCATGCTACGATTAAAATGACTACGGTATTCAAAGTCAATTTTGCTCCCAACAACAAGTTATATCTTTGAATTATGTTCCAGTCAATGATCTTCCAAGAAGTCTCTTGATTCAGAAACTGTCCCTTTGGATTGGAAAACTGCCAGTGGCACTCCATTATTTAACGAGTGTGTGAGAGATAAACTGGAAAATTACAGCTCTTTTAGTTGCGGAGAAGTTACTAAAATCAGTGGAAGGGAAGAGCATGTCTCAATATGCTAGACAGGCAGCATGTCAGTGCTCCCAAGCTTTTCCTGCTATTGGACCCATTTTGAGGTCTGAACACTATTGGGACCCCTCAATGGACGGTGTTGGGGGAAAAGGGGAAGACTTATTGGAATCTGGAGGAAGGGGTTTGGTCAGTTATTGCCTCAGAACACACAAATCCAAAATTTCAGCTTGCAAACCCATCTAGAGCCCCAACCCCAACTTTGGAAAACTCCATGTCAAATGAACCTGATTAAATTCTTTGAGGCATTAGATAATGGAGCATCTATGGATGTTATTTACTTGAATTTCCAAGATGCTGGAAAAGGATCATTAACAGAAATAAGATAGAAGGGTACGGACCATGTGCAGGCAGATGGGATTAGCTTAGAATGACAGGTGTGTAAAAAAGCCAAAGTCACAGTGAGATGGTAGGAATTGCAGATGCTGGAGAATCTGAGATAACAAGGTATAGAGCTGGATGAACACAGCAGGCCAAGCAGCATCATAGGAGCAGG
>JAHRHZ010000273.1:13760556-13778992 GCA_024137785.1 Ginglymostoma cirratum | reverse complement strand
TGCTGCTTGGCCTGCTGTGTTCATCCGGCTCGACACCTTGTTATCTCTGGTTCAACAATGTCCTTTAGGGAAGAAAACTGCCATTCTAACCTGGTCTGGCCTACATGTGACTCCAGACCCACAGCAATGTGGTTGGCCTTGAACCGCTCTCTGAGCAATTAGGGAGAGGCAATAAATGCTGCCTAGCCAGTGTTGCCTGCATTCTGTGAATGAATTTTAAAAAAAAAGTTCTGTATTAAAATAAACTGTTCTTAAAGGAGACAGGGTAATCTAATCGAGACATTTGAGATGAAAGGAATTGAAAAGACAGGTGATCAGGGAAATGAGTTTTATGCCTTGCATTCTAAAATATATTTCGATGGTTTATTTGCATTTCACCTGATAAGCAACACTTCTCACAACGCAAACCAAAAAAGTTACGGAGTTACCTCCAATTTCTCTCCACAGATGCTGCCAGACCTGCTGAGCTTTTCCAGCAACATCTATTTTTGCTTCTAACAGTGCCGTATCAATCCTACGCTGCAGTGTCAGCTGCAATAACGCTCTCAAGTCTTCAGAAGTGGAATCTGAGCCCACAACACTTTTTTTTGCATCAGCAGGAGAAAGGTACAGACTTAGACAAGCTGACAACTTGTAGCAAGCACAGTGGAAATTTCTGACAGACTGAAACACAGCAAAGCCTGGGAACAGCAACACTGTGCATTATTTAAGGACAAGGGATCCTTTGATAACACAGACATGTCACTCAGAAAATTCTGTGGCTCAGGAAACAGGCAAGTGAGATAAGATCATAAGACATAAAGAAAGTCCATGGTAACTCAACCATCCAGAAACCATCTGCTACCTACCCATTAGAGTATGCTGCTATTTCTGATAAAGGACCTGTGGTATTTGCCTCAGCTGCCATGCATTGATCACTCAATGCAGATAAAAATCGGAAGAGACATCAAACAGGGCACTGCTGCTCAGTTTACACAATCACACAGTGCTAGAAATTATTCCCTTTGTAATGAGGAACTATACCCTACATTTACCTTTTGCTGTTTTGAACCTCTGACCTCCCATCACACTGCCCAACTGGTAGGGTGGACCTTTGTGTGGGACTGTGATGGAAGAAAGGATGTGAAATGGTTGAGGGGCTGAAATGCGTTCAAATTAATTGTTTCAGGGTAATTTGTTGAAATCAGATGTCACTCTCCATTTAGTATTGCAAGTTTAATTATCCTTCCAGGTTAATTGAAAGCTGCCGTCTCCTGTTAAGACCACCTAAGCCCTAATGAGCAGTAATTGTTGATTAGAGTCAAAGCTGATCTGGTGGAAACCTGGGATGTGGCTGCACCTGATTAATAACAGTTCATAAAATGATGCAGGGTATAGATAGAGATAATGGTAGTTGTCTTTTCCCTAAAAGGGGAGATTTCAAGACCAGGGTGTACATTTTTTTAAGGTGAAAGCGGAGCAAGTTAAAAAAGACATAAGGGCAAAATTTTCACAGAGGGCAGTTTGTGTGTGAAATGAACCTCCTGAGGATGTGGGTACAATTACAACATTTAAAATACATTTGGATAAGTACATGAATAGGAAAGGTTTGGAGGGATATGGAGCAGGTGGGAGGGACTATTTTAGTTTGGAATTGTAGTCAGCAGGTACTGGCTAGACTGAAGGGTCTGTTTCCGTGCTGTATGGCTCTATGGCTCGATAAAGAAGGGGAGCGTTTGTAATATATGTCTCTGTTGGTATCCATTTTACAGGTTGGAAAGCAGAAGCAAGAAGAAAAGGGTCTTTGGAAACGGTCAATTTAGCCTTGCCTATGTTGGTAATGTAATCTCTCATAGGGAGAGCAAGGATTAGTACCTGCTTGGTGATGCAGCAAAAATTTTATGTGCCTTTTTGTGCTTTGTGCAGTGGTTTTAACTGAGTTCTGTAATTTTATCTCTTATAGATATTCAAAGTTTGGAATTCTGAGGCAAATGTGAAGTTGAATCTGGGAAGTTAGTATTTAAATACATTTCTTTCTTCCTTCAAACTCGATTAACATTTGAACACATTTTTAAGTTCTATGGAAATGCAGGACTGATGGGTTGGGTTAATGGGGACACTCTCATCTTAAAGTCAGCTGATTATTGTTTGAAACCTCACTCTACAATAACAGAAGCTTGCATTTATATTGGGCCCTTATCTGGCTGGAACAGTCCAAAGCACTTTTCAAATGCCAAGCCAAACAAGGAAACCTTAGGAATGATCAAAAGGTTGACTTTAAGGAGAAGACAAAGGTGCAGAGATTTAGGGAGTGAACAGTCCCAGAAACACATTCTAGCCAATGGTAGACAAAGGGCAACACAGTGGCTCAATGGTTAGCACTGTTGCTTCACAGTGCCAGGGACCTGGGTTTGATTCCAGCCTCTGGTGGCTGTTTGTGTGGAGTTTGCACAAGTCTGTATGGGTTTCCCCTAGGTGCTCTGGTGTCCTCCCACCGTCTAAAGATGTGCAGGTTAAGTTGAAAGGCCATGTTAAATTGCTCATAGTATTCAGGATTGTGCAGGCCAGATGGGTTAGCCAGGGTAAATATGGGGTTATGGGGATCTTGTGTGAGGCTGGATCTGTTAGATTGCTCATCAGGGGGTTGGTACAAATGTGACAGGCTGAATGGCCTCCTTCTGCACCGTACAGATTCTATGATTTTCCAGTCCTGAGATAGTCAGAAATGGGGTGTACTTTTGGAGATAGGACTTTTGAAAAGTCCTGAGGCACACACTATATTAAGGAAGGTTGAAGCCTTTGATGTGCAGTCTCTGGAATAATCTGAAAATGTCCGTGACCCTGAAGTTGAATCAGAGACACCAGACGATTCTGACTCAATCTCAGTAGTTACCCGAGAAATGAGATAGGTTTAAAACCTGTTCTAACTCCTGTCTAATTATAAAACTGACCACCCCACCCCAGCCCCCCAACCACTCATTCTGACAACCTCCCTGCATTCCAATGAGTAGACCCATCCTCCCCAAAATAGACACCTGAACCCCCATAAGTACATAATAAAGCCCCATCCAATCAGCAGACTTTGGAGATTGCCCATGGATACTCAACCATTGGAAACTCCAAGACACCTGATCCGCTCCCCTCCATCATAGAATCGTACAATCCCTACGGTGTGAAAGCAGGCCATCTGGCCCATCAAGTACACACTGACCTTCTGAAGAGCATCCAAGCCAGACCCACCAGCCACCCACCACCACCTTCCCCCCACTGTCTCCCTGTAACCCTGTATTTTCCATGGGCAATCCACCTAGCCTGTACATCTTTGGACTGTGGGAGGAAACCAGAGAACCAGGAGGAAACCCATGCAGACAGTCAACCAAGGGTGGAATCGAATGCAGGTCCCTGGTGTTGTGAGGCAGCACTGCTAACTACCGTGCCACCCAAAATTGACCAGACTGCCCCCATGAACACACGTACTATTCCCACTGCCAACTCCTGATTCACCCTATCCTCTCACCCATGGACACTCTCAATATTTCAGATGTGACCTCACCAGCACCTTGTACAATTGCAGCCAAGCTTTCGTACCATTATACTCCAACCCTATTGAAGTAAGGGCCAACGTTCCAATGAATGCTGACCATCCAGCGATGCTCATGTACCACAAGTGAATAGAAAACAGAATTATCCTTCCTGATTCATGGCCAATGGCCCCACAGCTTAGCTGAGGTCAACTGATGGAATCCCTACAGGGCAGAAGCAGGCCATTCAGCCCATCACATCTATATTACCTATCCAAAGAGCACCCCAACCCTCTACTCTATCCTTGTAAAAGTGCATTTCTCATTGCCAATCCATCTAACCTGCACATGTATGGACTGTGGGAGGAAACCGGCGCTCCCAGAGAAAACCCACACAGACATGGAGAGAATGTGTAAACTCCACACAGACAGTCACCCAAGGGTGGAATCAAATCCAGGTCCCTGGTGCTCTGAAGCAACAGGGCTAACCACTATACCACCATGCAGCCCAGTATTCTTTCATATCCATTACTTTACAGAGCCCTTAACAAACATGATTAACCAGAAATTAACAACTTTTCATCTGATCTGGGATAGAAACAATGAAAGTTGGAAGATGGCCTATAGTACAGTAGTAATGTCATAGACCCAAAGAGTCAGAGATACATAGCACAGAAACAGGCCTTTCAGTCCAACTCGTTCAACCCATCCCATTTGCCAGCACTTGACCCATGTTCCTCGAAACCCTTTCTATTCGTATACTCATCCAGATGCCTATTAAATGTTGTCATTATACCAGCCTCCAACACTTCCTCTGGCAGCTCATTCCAGACACGCACCACCCTCTGTGTGAAAACATTGCCCCTTAGGTCCCTTATAAATCTTTCACCTCTCACCTTAAACCTACGCCCTCTAGTTTTGGACTCCCCCATCCAGGGAAAAGACCTTTACTACTTGCCCTATCCGTGCCCCTCATGATTTTATTAACCTCTATAAGGCCATTCCTCAGCCTTTGATGCTCCAGGGAAAATAGCCCCAGCCTATTCAGCCTCTCCCTATAGCTCAAACTTTCCAACCCTGGCAACATCCTTGAAAACCTTTTATGACCCCTTTCAAGCTTCACAACATCTTTCCTGTAGCAGGGAGACCAGAATTGCAGACAGTATTCAAAACTGGCCTAACCAATGTCCTGTACAGACGCAACACAGCCCCCCACCTCCTATACCCAATGTACTGACGAGTAAATGCAAGCATACCAAACGTTGTCTTCACAACCTTCTCCATTTGCAACTCCACTGGATGATTTTTTTTTTGAAGCATGTTAAGGCTGTTAAGTTAAGCAGTAGCTCAAGAGTGTGGTTCACCACCATCTTCTCAAGGGCAATTATGAAGTGATTTATTGCTTTTGAGTATTACTTAGAGCTGATTTAGAACTGGAGTATTTCCCTGATATCTACTGCCCACTGAATTCAGGTCAATCTCACAAATGCTTAAGCTTGGGTTTGTAGCATTCATGTAACTATCCCACAGGGGAAGAAATTCTTCAAGAATGCAAACTTCCTCCAAACAGGCTGCTTAATTTCAATAAGCCTTAACTGTGCTATAAACGTCCAAGATAATTTAAGGATCAGGGATTTTTCTCTTCAGCAAGTATAATTCTCAATTTAAGGAGAATACAGAGTACGGTATATAAAAGTATTTGTTTTAGTTGTAACAGAAAATCTTGAATGAGACAATTTATTAATAGGCTGAGTCTATTTTCCCTGGTGTGTCGGATGCTGAAGGGTGACCTTATAGAGGTTTATAAAATCATGACGGTCTTGGATAGGGTGAATGACCGAGGTCTTTGTCTCAGGGTGGGGGAGTCCAAAACTAGAGGGTTTAAGGTGAGAAGGGAAAGATTTAAAAGGGACCTAAGGGACAATGTTTTCACACAGAGGGTGGTACGTGTCTGGAATGAGCTGCCAGAGAAAGTTGTTGAGGCTGGTACAATTACAACATTTAAAAGGCATACGAATGGGTACATGAATACAGAGGGTATATGGGCCAAATGCTGAAAAATGGGGATAGATTACTTTCGGATATCTGGTCAGCATGGACAAGTTGGACCGAAGGGTCTGTTTCCGCGTTGTACAGCTCTATGACTCTATCAATTTTATAATTTTATTGATGAAAATTAACAATAAATTCATTTTAAGTGGATAAATGAACAGTTATGAATTAAAAACAGGTCACTATCAAAAGATATAATACCAAATCTAATAGAAATCAGACTGATATTCTTTATAATTATCCAAGGTCATCATTAGATTTCTAAGAATAGGCAATCCATCAGAATTTAAAGTGAAATTCTACCTTAAAGTCCCAAGTGTGTATGATAGTTCTCCCAATGGATAAAAATGTCTTTTGGGAAGTATTATGCCAGTATTTTAACAATCTTCAGTGAAACCAGCTTAGTTTTATATTGCAAAGATAAACCAAGCTTTGCAAATGTGTGTGAGACAGAGAGATTGTGTGTGTGTGTGTGTGTGTGTGTGTGTCTGCGATTGAGGATTCCTCCCACTTTCATGTGTTGCTGTATGACTTAACAACATTCCTTAATTATTCAGTGAAGATTCCTCTATGAAATTGGATCCTAATCAATTTGTCAGGCAGTAGTTTTTAACCAGTCTGGGTGAGATGGGATGAAGGGCCTTTTTCTGTTCTGTAGATCTTTATAACTCTAAGATAAGCCTGCAAGATATAGAAGCAGAATTATGTCATTCAGCCAATTGAGTCTGCTCCATAATTTGTTCATAGCTGATATGTTTCTCAACCCCATTCTCCTGCCTTCCCCCCCATAATCCTTGATTCCCTTACTAATCAATAACCTATCTATCTCTAATAAAAACTGAAAGAACTGAGGATGCTGTAAATCAGGAACAAAAATACAAGTTGCTGGAAGCTCAGTAGGTCTGGCAGCAGCTGTGAAGAAAAAAAATCAGAGGTAACTTTTTGGGTCAGAGCTCTGAGGAAGTCACTGGACCTGAAACGTTACCTCTCATCTTTTCTTCACAGGTGCAGCCAAACCTGCTGAGCTTCCAGAAACTTCTGTTTTTGTTCCTATCTATCTCTGTCTTAATTATACTCGATGACTTGACCTCCACAGCCCTCTGCAGCAATGAGTTCCACAGATTCACTACCCTCTGGCTGAAGACATTCCTCCTCCATTCCTTCAGTTTGAGGGTATGCCCTCAGGTACAAGTCTCTTCTACTGGACGAAACACCTTCTCCTCATCCACTCTCGGAATTTGTAAGTTTCAACGAGATGCCCCTTCATCCTTCTAAACTGCATTGCGTACAGACCCAGAAACCTCGCATGAAGATTTATCTCTCATTCTCTGCAATCTTAGAATAATCCTTCATTAAAGGTTCATTGATAAAAGAATATTTCATTTCTATTTATTTAATTTAGCTCACAGTTCTATTTGGTTTTAACATGAGTGTTCTTTAATCCTGCTGTCTAATGATATTCATGTGATAAGGATCATGGAATACCAACTCTTATCAGTCGGATATGTCTGGTTTTATGGTTCCAGTATCGCTTCTGTAGTTAAAACTTTGTTTTCATCTATGTGTGATGGTGCTGGAAATAACTCCGCAGAGGCCGGTATCCTGTCACCAAGCCACCTTCTATTTACACGTGGAGAATACTTGACACTGATCCCTCAGAGTCAACTTTCAGAGTGAACAGTAACCCTGACACTACTGTTCACATCTATCAGCCAAGGCTCCCTGATTGGACCAGAATAGCATACCCAATCAGGGAATTCTTATTCTGTGAGGTCCACCTGGCTGACTGTCACAATGACTACACCCTTCCCTCTCTGAGTCTGAGGACACAGGCCAGTTCTGTGTTTGTATCTCCTCCTGGGGCATTTCAGCACCGGCTCAGGTTTCTCCAACTCTGCTTCTGATATGGTAGCTTACCTCTTGTGCCTGGAGCAACTTGGAAGGTATTCATTCTCTTCTTCAAGCAGCAAAGGCATTGAGGTGGTGACATCCACCATATCCATCTCAGATTCCAAAGTATCTTCAACACTTGATGGAAAGGGAAAACCCATGGATTCTGGAATAGTCAGAAAGGCAGTCAAGGAGCCGGGCACATTTTGCTCCCGCAACGTTTGAGAGTTTTCAGTTTTCATATGGTCCACATATTTGGTGAGGACCGTCAGACCTACCCACATTTTATGTAACTGGAACTCACCTCACATCAACTATGCCTCTTACCCATGCAGGGCCATTCCCATGGGTCCGAAACTAAACTTTGCCCCCTGAAGTAAATTGTCTCTCTTGCTTAGTGGAGATTTGTGTCCGACACTGATCTCTTTTCACCCTCTCTCCCCAGGTCCAACAAGATCAGATTTAACATTATATGGAGCCTTCTCCCATTAACAACTCTGCTGGTGTTATCCCTGTAGTTGCATGAGGGCTGGTCCTATAAACAAATAGGAACTGTGACAGTTTGGTATCGAGTGAAGCTGTAGGCTGTTTCTTTAGGACTGCTTTCAAAGTTTAGACTGCTCTTTCTACTAGACCATTGGATGATGGATAGCGTGGAGCTGTTCTTATATGTCAATTCCCTTTCAACTTTAGGAAACACTCAAATTCCCTGCTGGTAAACAATGGCCCCTTATCTGTGACAAACACTTCCGGGAGCCTGTGTATTGCCAAAGATGCATGGCCTTTTTCTAACCCAGTCCCCATGTCTGAAAAATGAACTCTATGCACGCCCAGCCACTTTGAGTGGGCGTCCACAACGACAAAGAACATTGAGGTCATGAGAGAACCTGCATAGTGTAACCAAGCCCAAGGTTCACTCAGCCATTCCTACGAATGTGGGAGAGCTACTGGCAGTAATTTTAAAAATTTCATTTGCACTCTAGGCACTGCCCCACCAACATGGCGATTCGTGCTTCCAATCCTGGCCACCAGACATAACTTCTCACAAACACCTTCATTTTGGAAACCCCTGGACAACCCTGGGGATATCAGCCAGTACCTAGCAGTGACCTTCCCTGAAAGTTATGGCTTGGCTATGCAACCAGTTCAAAGGCTAACCCTTTTTAACGTGTTCATGCTAAAGTGCTAGGCTGGAGGCTAGGTTACGTATGAACTTTCTATGATAATTCACCAGCCCAAGGAAAGACCTTAGCTCCATTACAGTTGTGGAGGTGGCTCCTTTGATCACTCACACTTTATCCTTTGATGGATGTAACACAGTCACTTGGGGTGACTGGAACACATGCTTTTCCTTTCTAAGGTGTATGCCCACCTGGAAGAAATGTCTAAGGACTATGTGCGCGTGCTCTAAGTGCTCCTTATTGGTCTTCCCTGATAATAGCACGTCAAATCATCAAATGGCATCTTGGGATAGACCTTGTAAAATGTTCGCTATCACCCGCTGAAAATTTGGACAAGCAGCCAATTGTAACATTCTTCTGGGAATCCTCATCTAACAGCATTTGCAAGTACACATGGCTCATGTCCAACTTTGTGAAGAACAGTCCCCTGCCAACTTTGCCCCTTTATGCAAGGCATTGCGCATTTATCCGACTGCAAAAAGCAGTTTATCATTTGTTTAAGATTCCCCACACAGGCAAACCAACCCATTGGGTTTCACAGTTGGTAGGACCAGTGGTGCCCATTTTGCAAACTGGACTGGTTTGATGATACCTTCGCTTTCCATCCTTCTAATTTCTCTACTTTTGCCACGAAGGTAAATGGGCAGGATTTACAGAATTGTGGAATTGCTTCCTGGTGAACATACAAGGTAACCTTGACCCCTTTGATAATTCCTAGGCCTCCCTGGAAAACATCCAGGGGTTTAATTAAGACTTCACTCAGGCAGCCATTTTCTAATTGAAAATGTTGGCCCAATCAAGGTGAATCTTTCTCAACCAATTTCGCCCCATCGAGCTTGGACCCGAGCCTTTTACTACAATCAGTGGTAACTGAACCAGCTGCTTCTCATAAGAGACCAGAACTGAAGTTGTACCCTTAATCTGTAAAGGTTCCCTCGTATAGGTTCTCAGTTCAGCTGGGCAGACTTAAGGATTGGCGCCCAGAGTGAAGTTTGTTGAAGAATGGTTCTGAAATCACTGATATAGCCACACTGGTATTGACCTCCATGAGAAAAGGGTGAAGAAGGGTCCAGACCCGAAACGTCAGCTATTCCTGGTCGGCCTGCTGTGTTCATCCAGCCCTCCACCTTGTTATCTCACTTAACCAGATATTTATTTTGATTATTTCTGATTTGGATGTTGCTAAGCAATTTAACTGTTCTCAACCAGACAATAAAGCTATTTCTATTCTTCTATTCTGGGTGTCCTTTCCTGGATACTGGCTGATGAGCTCCCTTTTGTAGTTTATGTCTAGTCAGAATCTTTTGCCATCTCGAGCCTGCACACTGGCAGTGACTACAATGGCTTGCCAGCCCAGATCTTAAAGAAAATTTTAACCGTTTGGTAGAGGCTTGGCTTTGTTTTGGGGTTTTGCTGTGGGGTGACCGAGAGTCCTTCTGTTTAGGATATGCCCTGAGTGAGGATGTGGAATTGTCTTCACTCACGTGGTGCTCTCCAAGCTCGGTCAAAGTGGTAAAGGTGTCCACTTCTATCAGAATACCTTGTAACTCATACGCTCCACTTGCTGCATTCTCCAGTCATAAAGCTAGCTGTAGTGCCTGTTTGAAGTCTAATTGGGCTTCAAATAGTATAGTTGGTTCTGATACAACGCGATAATTCTGTTCTTGTGCAATCTCGTTATAAGAAATTGTGCAATAGCTGCGCTATTTAAACTAATGGGGCCGGAATTGTGTTATAGTCAATACAGGTAAGGAAAGTTTGCTTTCGACACATGGCGGTCTAAATTCTTCAATCACGTTAAAGCCAATTCACATTAAAGATACCTCTGTCTCCTTCCTCGACCTCTGTCTCCATCTCTAGCAACCACCTAGAAACGATGTCCATTTCAAGCCCACTGACTCCCACAGCTACCTGGAATACACCTCCTCCCATCCACCTTCCTGCAAAAATGCCATCCCCTATTCCCAATTCCTTCGCCTCCACCGCAGCTGCTCCCAGGATGAGGCATTCCACTCCCAAACATCTCAGAGTTCCTCATTTTTCAGGGACCGCAACTCCCCCCCCGCCGCAGTGGTCGAGAGCACCCTCGACCATGTCTCCCGCAACTCATCCCTCGCACCCCCTCCCCGCAATAACAACCAAAACAGAATCCCCCTCGTCCTCACGTACCACCCCACCAACCTCCGGATCCAACGCATCATCCTCTGACACTTCTGCCACCTGCAATCCGACCCCACCACCAAAGACATTTTTCCATCCGCACCCTTATCTGCTTTCCAGAGGGACCACTATCTCCGTAACTCCCTTGTCCGCTCCACACTCTGCTCCAGCCCCACCACATCCGACACTTTTCCCTGCAACCGCAGGAAGTGCTACACCTGCCCCTACACCACCTCCCTCACCCCCATCCCATGCCCCAAGAAGACTTTCCACATCAAGCAGATGTTCACCTGCACATCTGCTAATATGGTATACTGTATCCGCTGTTCCTTTTGTGGCGTCCCCTACTTCGGGGAAACCAAGCGGAGGCTTGGGGACCGCTTTGCAGAACACCTATGCTCGGTTCGCTCTAAACAACTGCACCTCCCAGTTGTGAACCATTTCAACTCCCCATCCCATTCCTCAGACAACATGTCCATCCTGGACCTCCTGTAGTGCCACAGTGAGCCACCTGAAAGTTGCAGGAACAGCAAATCATTCAGCCTGGGAACCCTGCAGCCCAATGGTATCAATGTGGATTTCACAAGCTTCAAAATCTCCCCTCCCCCAACCGCAGCCCAGCTCGTCCCCACCTCCCTGACCTGTTCTTCCTCTCACCTATCCCGTTCTCCCACCTCAAGCCCCACCCCCATCTCCTATCTACTAACATCATCCCGCCCCCTTGACCTGTCCGTCCTCCCTGGACTGACCTATCTCCTCCCTACCCCCCCACCTACACTCACCTTTACTGGCTCCATCCCCGCCTCTTCGACTTGTCTGCCTCCTCTCTACCTATCCTCTCCACTATCCATCTTCTATCTGCCTCCCCCTCTCTCCCTATTTATTTCAGAACCTCCTTCCCCTCCTCCATTTCTGAAGAAGAGTCTAGGCCCAAAATGTCAGCCTTCCTGCTCCTATGATGCTGCTCGGCCTGCTGTGTTCATCCAGCTCTACACCTCGTTATCTTACATTAAAGAAACACGCATTATGGCAGAACCGACTGTAGGCAAAATAAAAACCAAAAGACCTCCGATGCTAACCTGAGGAAAGGTCATTGGACCTGAAATGTTCAATCTGATTTCCTCTTCACAGATCCTGCCAGACCTGCTGAGCTTTTCCAGCAGCTTCTGTTCTTGTTTCAGCTAGCAGAGACTTGGATATGGTTACATCATTAATCCCACATACCAAATGGTCTTTCAGCATCTCATTAAGAGTTAAAACAATGTCTCATGCCTTTACCAGTCATCTTAACCTCATCAAAATTCAAATACACATTCCCATTGTTCTTGAATTGCTGAATAAAACCAATTGCATCTCAGAATTAGAGGAGGCTTGGAGTCTTAATATTCCTTAATTAAATTCATCAACTCTTGAAAGGTTTTAGTATCTGGTGCTTCATGGAAAGTTAATCCAGTCCAATCAGGGAGCCCTGGCTAACAGATGTAAACAGGAGTGTCAGAGGATCTGCTCACTCCGAGAGCTGGGTCTGAGGGAGGTGGGTCAGTGTCAAGGACTGTCCATGTGTAAATAAAGGGTGACTTGGTGACAGGATGCTGGTCACTGGAGTTATTTCAGTGATGACAAGAGAAAAACATGCTCCTGAAGAAACAACTCCTAATAACTGAAAAAGCCAAGGGTCCACAAGCTGTCAGGAGAATTACTCATTCCTTTTCATCTACCCCAATGTCGTTTGCTCAGAAAAAGTAACACATTCATTCCACATACTGGCTCAGTATTTGACAGCAGGATCAAACAAGCCAAGCTTCCCAAATAAAGACATGATGCCAGAAATGCTTACCACAACTCAAAGACAGCTGTTGCGAGTGAATTTCTTCAGGAGTGTGTTTTTCCACTCATCATCACTGAAATAACTCCACTGTCTGGTATCCTGTCACCAGGTTCCCCCTTTATTTACATGTGGCACATCCTTGACACTGGTCCAGCTCTCTCAGAGTGAGCAGAACCTCTGACACTCCTGTTTATATCTGTCAACCAGAGCTCCCTGATTGGACCAGATTAACAGCCCCAATCAGGGAACTCATATTCTATGAGGTCCACCTGGCTGACCTTGTTACAATCAATACGGTGCTGTCTCTTTCCAGGCCTTCTTTTGTGTGACTAATCTTTGTTTATGCTTTTTGTTTTGTCTGTGCTGCGTTCTCATCTATTAACTTAATTAATAGCAGGCATGCATCATTTCCATGTCCCTTCCAGGTATGTCCTAATTTCAAAACAACCTTTCCAGCTTTTCTTCCTAACTGAGAAGGAATCTTTAATCGTTAACTCTTTGTTCAAAATGAATCATTGTATTTGAAAAGTGTTTAATATCTACGTTCATCCAATTTAATTAGTTAAACTTATTTCTCAATCTGATTTATATTTGGAACCAGATATCATTAAAATTGAAGAAGGGTACTGCATTTTGGGCAACCAACATCGCCGACCTCTCACGGGTGAATAAGAAAAAAAGCCTGAACATGACACAAAGTCAGGGAGGGCAATATGCAAATGTAAGTTCTTAAAGGATTTGAGCAAATAATCTGAATTAATGTGATAGTACATTGTTGTGTGAGTGCTGTATTGCCGAACCTGTTGAACAGTAAATTTTCAACTTTACTGCAATGGTAACAGAGTGAAATTCAAGATAACACAGTGTGGAACTGGATGAACGCAGCAGGCCAGGTAGCATCAGAGGAGCAGGAAAACTGATGTTTCGGGTCGGGACCCTTCTTCAGAATTTTGATTTCTGAAGAAGGGCTCTGATCTGAAACGTCAGCTTTCCTGCTCCTCTGATGCTGCCTGGCCTGCTGTGTTCATCCAGTTCCACACCTTGTTATCTCTGACTCCAGCATTAGCAGCTCCTACTCTCTCTGAGAGAGTGAAAATCGACCCACTTGCCTCATCAGATGACAATATGAAGTGCTTGCCTATTTATGTACCTATTCCAGCCACTACACCACGTAGAATACTCTTTTTCAAGAAAGCAGCTAACCACCCCCTCCTCCGGGTCATTTAGGGAGTGGGCAATAAATATTGGCCTTGCCAAAGCATTATTGCAGGGGAAGGTGGTTCTGAAATAAATAGGGAGAGAGGGGGAGGCGGATAGAAGATGGATAGAGGAGAGGATAGGTGGAGAGGAGACAGTTTCAAAGACGTTTTTGAAAAATATAATTGGATTATTCAAAAGAGCGAGTATTTTTGTTCCTTCGTGGAACATGGCCATCACTGACAAGGCAGCCCACTGTCGCATATTGTCCATAAGAAGCCGATGATGAATCATTCTCTTGAATCACTTTATCTGATGCTGCAGTAAGTCAGCCAGTTTAGCCTTGGCTGTGAGAAATCTTGCAGAAGCGATAATCTGGGACAAATTAATAATCTCTTGGATAAACGTGGTTTCATGAAGAAAAACCAAAATGGCTTGTTAAGAGCAAATCTTTTTTTTTGATGTGATAACAGGGAGGTTTGTATAGTGTACAGGTTTGAAAGGATTACACCTTGATTAAATGCACCGCCCACTATAATGTTATAATGGGGACTCAGTCAGAGTAAAGAATGAGCTTGCAGGAGATAGACATATGATCCTGACAGTTTCCATCGTAGTATAAGTCACACTCATGTAACCTTTTAATACAATTCAACGGTAAGCTTCATGTTATTTACTCAACTTGACTCTACACGTTAAACCAGAAATGTCTGCTATCCTAACGAAAACCAAATCACTTGGTAAAAAGCCACACAACAGGGCTTGTGAACAAGGTTGAAGCTCATGAAGTAAAAGGAGTGATAACAATGCGGATGTAAAACTGGCTGAGTGACGGCAAGCGGAGTGTCTTGGTTAGTGCATGTTTTTCAGCCTGGAGAGTGATTCCTAATGGTTACACCAAGGGGTCAGCGTTTGGACTCCCCCACTTCCTGACATATTACTCAAGGCCTTGGGGCACAAGTTCAAAATTTGGAGATAATGATAGATTTAGATGTATTCTGAACCATGAGGAGGATGATAATACAGAACTTAAAATTTTGGCAGCACGGTGAGCTCAGTGGTTAGCACTGCTGCCACACAGTGCCAGGGACCCGGGTTCGATTCTGCTTTTGGATGACTATCTATGTCTGCGTAGGTTTCCTCTGGGTGCCCTAGTTTCCTCCCACAGCCCAAAGATGGCCATGGCAAATATGGGATTGGGGAAAGCGGCTGAGTCTGGGTGGGATGTTCCTCCGAGGGTCAGTGTGGATTTGATGGGCCAAATGGCCTGCATGCACACCATAAGGGAGTCTATGATTCTATGCTTTGATTCAATAGGATGTGGCAGGCGTGTGGAAAGGGTAGAAAGTGGCAGATGAAAGTTAAAGCAGAGAAGCATGAGGTGCTTAATTTTAATAGGATTAACACAAAAGGCAGTACAAAATAGTCAGTACAGTTCTGAAGTGGTACAGGAACAAAAGGACATGGGTGTACATGTGCATCAGCTGTTAAAGGTGGCAGCACAGCTTGAGACAGCAATGACGAAAGGATGAGACAACACAGTACGGGGCTGGAGGAACACAGCAGGTCAGGCAGCATCGTAGAAGTAAGAAAGTTGACTATTCGGGTCAGGATCCTTTTTCAGTTCAGTCTGATGCTGCCTGACCTGCTGTGTTCCTCCAGCCCCACACTGTGTTGTCTCTGACTTTGGTATCTGAATTTCCTGCTATCTCTGAATGATTAAAGGATACATTGTCCTGAGCTTTATTGATTGGGAATTGTGCATGAGAGCAAGGAAGTTGAACAAGTGCAGAAATGATTCACAGGAACAAGATACTTCAATTATATCGATAGACTGGAGAAGAAGGGCCTGTTTCTCTTGGAAAAGAAAAGCTTGAGGTGAGAATTAATGGAGGTCATAGAGACATGGAGTCATAGTGCTGTGCAGCACTGAGGCAGACCCTTTGGCCCAACTCATCCATACTGGCCAGACATTCTAAACTAATCTAGTCCCATTTGCCAGCATTAGGCCTATATCCCTCTAAGCCCTTCCTATCCATACACCCATCCAGATACCTTTCAAATGTTGTAATTGTACCAGCCTCCACCATTTCCTCTAGCAGCTCATTCCATGCACGCACGACCCTCTGCGTGAAAAAGTTACCCTTAAGTCCCTTTTAAATCTTTGGCCTCTCACCTTAAAACTATCCTCTCCAGTGTTGGCTCCCCTACGCTGCAGAAGAGATCTTGACTATTTATCAAATCAATGCCCCCCATCATTTTATAAACATCTGTAAGGTCTTCATAAAGTCTTCAAATTTGTGAGGGGTCTAGACAAAACACCAGTGTCCACTGGCATAAGAATTGAGAGCAAAAGGACACAAATTTCACGTAACTAAAAAAATAAGAAACAAGATGTGATATGATGAAGATCTTATTCACACATCATTGGATTAGGACCTAGGATGCTCTGCCTGGAAGTGCAGTGGAGATAAGTTCAACTGAGGTATTCATGCGGAATTTGGATTAGTATCTGAAAAGGCAAAATATGATGGGTGATAGGTAAAGGTAGGAGAGTGGAACTAGATGAATTGCTCCTTAGGAGGTCCAATTCAAAGTGATGATCTCCTTCTACTTGATAACCATGCTGTGACACCGTTAGGGAAACCCACAGTGTTCTTAGGAAGGAAATTACAGGATTTTGAACCAACAATCATGAAGGAATGACATTGTCACAAAATACTTCCAAGCCAGGATAGTAGCTTTGAGGGGAACTTGCAGGTAATGATGCTCCCATGTATCTGTTGCCCACGTCCTTGTAGATGCAGGTGTCGGATTTGTTGAATTACCCAGGTGCATCTTGTGGATAGTTCACACTGCTGCCATTGGACATCTTGGTGGAGACAGACAGAGCTAGACAAATAAAAATACTTGTATTGGGCACTGAGAGAGAGAGGTGGGGAAGGCAGTTCAGAGGCGTGTGTTCACAGGATGTGCTGAAATGATCTTTTTGCTGATCAGAACACTGCTTCACAATCTTCCCTCTCCAGATACATTTACTGATTTGCAAGAGGAACAAAATGATTGGTTAACATTTATAAATACCTCTGACTTTTTAATTAAATGTCACGTTTTAACCCAACTGGGTATGGGGAAATAATTAGGTTATCTTTAGGCTTGAAATGCCTGTAACTGCAGAGGAAACATCCTTCTGCTCTGAATGTCTGAAGGCTTCTGTCCCAAACATTCACACCTCCAAGTTTTTCAAACACCTCGGAGTCGATCGCAAAGTTGAACACAGGCAGGAAAGATCTCATTTCAATAACTGGTTGGTAGTCTGGTGAAGCCACTGCTATAACAAAACCCTTCTGACCCTTCTTCAGAAGGGTCCTGACCCGAAACGTCAGCTTTCCTGCTCCTCTGATGCTGCCCGGCCTGCTATGTTCCTCCAGCCCCACACTGTGTTATCTCTGACTTCAGCATCGGCAGTTCTTACTATCTTTGAGTGAGCTATAATGAGATGGTTGCGTTCCTGCTCAACATTGCGTTATAGAAAATCGCGCTGGAGAAATAACAGGGCCAATGGGAAAAGTGGGGTTAGAGACAGGCCACCAAAAAAAATCACTCAAAAATCACTTACAAACGATAGCAAAGTTTGAATAAGTGTTTAATTCATATCAAATAATGAAATAAAAGTAAATTTAAGACCTTACCTTGAAAAAATGTCAAGATGACTTGATGGGGATGGAGGTTTTGAGGTTGCTCTGTTGTTAATGCAGGGGCTCAGGGTTGCATCATTATCACCACCTTCAGGTGCAGTCGTGGTTGCAGGGTTAGGGTGAAAAATAGTTAATGCAGAAGTGGATGGCTGTGGTTCATTGTCTTCTGACTGTTTCTTGGGTGTTGGCTTAAAAAAAGGCATCCAGTTTTTGCTGCTTTGTCCTTTCTCTTCATTCATGAAGAAGCTGTTCATAGGGGGCCAAATAAGATCTTATTCCACGAACTGCTACCCTGTTCTGCTCTGCATTGTAATCATTATCCTCTAAAAGCGGCAACTGCTTCTCAATTTCCCTTGGTATAGAAGACAAAACAAAAGTGGAAAGCACTTGTGGTGCTGCATCCTGGACTTCGTCTTCTTCATCTCCAGCTTCCACTTCCCCCTCAGCAACAAGTTGTTGTAGATCAGCTGTAGAGAGGTTTTCACTGTGGGACTCCAGCAGCTCTTCACCGTCCTCACTCTCCACTTCAAATCCAGCTTGCTTTGCAAGATCGACACAATGTTCTTTGATTCTTGGGAGCTCCTCTGACAGATCAAAGGCTTTAAAATCTTGAAGAAAAATCTAGGAGAAGCTTCCACGGAGCTGCATGCAAACAGCCCTTACTGACATCACCCCAGGCCTCCACAATAATGTCAATTGCATTATTGATGTTAAAGCTCTTCCAATATTGAAGAAGACTAACCTTATCTCCCTCAGTAACTGCAACCAGCCTGTTAAATGTGCTCCTTAGATAATAAGCTTTAAAAGCTGCTATTGCACCATGGTCCATGGATTGAAGGAGAGAGAGAGAGAGAGATAATAAGGTGTAGAGCTGGATGAACACAGCAGGCCAAGCAGCATCAGAGGAGCAGGAAGGCTGATGTTTCGGAA
>JAHRHZ010000273.1:13738521-13750556 GCA_024137785.1 Ginglymostoma cirratum | reverse complement strand
CTTGGCCTGCTATGTTCATCCAGCTCCACACCTTGTTATCTCGGATTCTCCAGCATCTGCAGTACCTTTTATCTCTAAGAGTCCTCAGTGCTCACTTCTCTCAGATGTTAATTTGAACATTCCATTTGAAGAAGTTGGGCATTCGTCGCATGTTTGCCCAAGGAAGCTTGATCTCAAGTCGCTATAATATCTCCAGAGTCTCCACCATTCTTTTAATCCCAAAGGCAATTAGCTGCCCTATTTAATAAAAGTCATACTTGAAAATTAGTGTATTAATCATTCTGTGACTCCAGCCTTAGTGTGGTCTCAAACTCCCAGCCTCAGCGTGGACTCAAACTCCCGGCCTCAGCGCGGACTCGATCTCCCGGCCTCAGCGCGGACTCGATCTTCCCGCCTCGGCACGGACTCGAACTCCCGGCCTCGTTGTGGAATCCCTGGCAATCTTGGCCTTGAGGT
Organism: Ginglymostoma cirratum; assembly: GCA_024137785.1. Taxonomy (NCBI): domain Eukaryota; kingdom Metazoa; phylum Chordata; class Chondrichthyes; order Orectolobiformes; family Ginglymostomatidae; genus Ginglymostoma; species Ginglymostoma cirratum. The sequence goes on along the minus strand of JAHRHZ010000273.1, from coordinate 13,750,100 downwards.
GAGGCCTGGCACAGTTTGGGTTGGTAGGACTGTTATTCTGAACTCTTATTTCTCTACTTTTCTAATTTTTTGCTGGACTTTTGAATTTCCTTATTTTTCTGATGTTTTTCCCTAAGAATTTGTACATTAGAATCTGTACTTCGCTACCTTTGCACTTAACATTGTGTCGTTAAGTGGAGACTTGTAATTTTTCACGGTACTCGTAGGAGTACATGTGACAATAAAGCTAATTCTTCTTCTGCTAGGGTGAGGTAATGGCCTATTAACTCAGATAATGTTCGGGACGACATGTGTTCAAATTCTGTCAAGGCAGATGATGAAATTTGTATTAATAAAATTCTGGAATTAAGATTTGACTGATGAAACTTTTAACAGTTGCAGGAATAACCCCTCCGGTGTCCATCTGCTGTCATCTATGTGACTCCAAACCCACAGCAATGTGGTTGACTCTTAACCTTCTGTCTCTGGGCAGTTAACCGATTGGCAATAAATGCTGATCCCAGCTGGTGATACTTAATTCTGTGAAAGAACTGAGGAAAAAATAGTACATCTCCAATTTGAGGTGGGACCAATATGTGACATTCAGAAGTTTTCTTGAGGTTTTCTTTCTGGGTGGCCTAGTGACAGTGCCACGACGATGAGAGCCCATCAGAGTCACTCAGAGGAATCCGAGTCACTCGAATCGCCAAGAGCATAATAAAGTGGACATTTAATTCTGTCTCAGAGATAGTAGGAACTGCGGATGCTGGAGAGTCTGAGATAACCCAGAAGGGTCTAGGCCCGAAACGTCAGCCTTCCTGCTCCTCTGATGCTGCTTGGCCTGCTGTGTTCATCCAGCTCTACACCTTGTTATCTCATTTAATTCTGTCCAATCCCTGAAAAACCCTTTGGCCTTGTGCATGTTGCCATCGTCTGGAGAATCGTGCGGCTGTAGTGAAAGTGGCCTCTTCTAATTTAAAATAGCTTCCACCATACATTCACAGGCCAGTCTCTGTATCAGCATGGTCTTCATCAAAGCTCTCCCATAAAACGCTGCATTTGCGCGTTGCCCTCAAATGCAGCTTTTGTTCGTTCAGCACTGCAAAATCTTACCCATCGCTCAAATGGATACCTTTACCTTTCGGTTCCATCACTCAATCCTTCCTACACTGCAGCTGGTGTTTGAGAATGAAAGAACTATTGCGAACTAAATGACGTATTAATGAAATGTTTGCAGTTTGCTTGTTTGTGGCTGCTTGGAACAATCATGGTCAGATCCCAGGCAATGAAATGTAATTACTGCCATAAGTAATTTTGAATCTGATTTTATTTTAAAAATCAGGCGTGTAATTACTATGTTTGTGAAGGAGTTCAGATGTTATGCTTAACATGTGTCTTTAATTTAATGAATGTACAACCAAATTGTGAATGATGCTATTCAAAAAGAGCTGGAAGAGAAAAAGTTTTAATAACTGTTGCCAAGTCAAACAGATTGCTGATATACTGAGTGCTTTTCCTCTTTGAAATCTGTAATAAACAGGAAGTCTGTTTGGGAATCAGAGAAAGATGGGCCATGCATCTTGTATCAGAGTCATCAGTGTTAGCTCAACCATATTCCTTAAGGGAATGGGGTGGGGTGCTATCTTGTGGTGTAGTGAGTACAGTCCCTGTCTCTGAGCCAGATGCTCTTCAGGACTCGATGGCCAAGGAACATGCATTGATAGTATGAAAAGGGATTCTTATTTCAGTTGGCTGGACAGCTGGCCTGCAACGCAGTGTGATGCAGATGGCGCTGGTTCAATTCCCACACCAGCTGAGGGTACCGTGAAGGTCCTGCCTTCTCAACTTCACCCCTAGCCTGAGGTGACACTCCAGTTAAGCTCACCACCAGTTGCCCCTCTCATGAGAGAGTGGCCCCATTGTGCTCTGGGATTGGGCTAAGTTCAGATATAATACGGCACAAGCACCTAAGGCAGGTGGCTAGAGCAGGCAAGGCTTCTGTTCAGGCATGCATGCCACATCCGTGTCTCGGAGTCAGAAGGTTCAAGTCCCACTCCAGGACATCTGTCCCTCAAGCTTTTGCTTCAGGCTGGTCACCTGCTCCAGTAAAAACAAGCAGCTGAAAACCCACTAAAGCATGTACCTTTTCTGCCTTGTGCTTCTCCAGAAGCGGAATATTCTTGGAATCCATGAATTCAATAAACATCAGCTGAAACAGGGACATACTTAGTGACACCAACTTATATTTATGCTTCTTGCAGGGAATGGTACAAAAACCCCAGCCGCTCACAACATGTGTTAATGATTTAGATGAGGGGAGTAAATGGAGTACCTCGAAATTTGCAGTGACACAAAGCGGGGTGGGAGGTTGAGCTGTGAGGAAGCTGCAGAGACGGTGCAGTATGATTTGGACAGAATGAGAGAGCGGGCAAATGTACGGCAGATGCAGTATAATGTGGATAAGGCAGATTCATAGAATCCTTACAGCGTGGAAATAGGCCCTCCCGTCCAACAAGCCCACATTGAACCTCAGAGCATCCCGCCCAGACTCATCCCCGTGACCCACCTAATCTAGGGCAGTTTAGCATGGACAATTTACCTAACCCACACATCTTTGGGCTGCGGGAGGAAACCAGAGCACCCGGAGGAAACTCACGCAGACACGGGGAGAATGAGCAAGCTCCGCACAGACAGCTGCCTGGGGCTGGAATCGAACCCGGGTCCCTGGAACTGTGAGGCAGCGGTGCTGACCACTGTGCTGCCCCAAATTATTTGATTATTATTTGAATGTCTGTAAATTGAGAGAGGGGAATGTTCAACCAGATCCGGGTGTCCTAAAGATATTCCATTCTATTCCAAGTAAGCATGCAGGTTCAGCAGGCAATAAAGAAGGCAAACTGTATGTAGGCCTTCCTAGGGAGAGGATTCGAGTACAGGAACAAGGGTATCTTGCTATAACTGTCCAGGGCATTTGGTGAGGCCACACAAGGAGTACTGTAATAACACAGTGCAGAGCTGGATGAACACAGCAGGCCAGGCAGCATCAGAAGAGCAGGAAAGCTGGCGTTTCGGGTCCCTACTGCTCCACGCTGTGTTATCTCTGACACCAGCATCGGCAGTTCTTACTATCCCTGGAGTCCTGTGCACAGTTTTGGTCTCCTTATCTGAGGAAGGATGTTCTCGCTATCGAGGGAGTGCAGCAAAAATTTACCAAATTGATCCCTGGGATGACGTATATGGAGAGATTAAGTCAACTAGGATTGCATTCAATGGTGTTTAGAAGAATGAGGGGCAACACATAAACAGGCAGGGAATAGAGGGATACAGATAAGGTGTAGGCCGATGAGTTTAGTTTAGAACGGCACCATGGTCAGTGCAGATGTGATGGGCCGAAGGGCCTGTTCCTGTACTGTACTATTCTGTGTTCTATATTCTATCGCATAGAAATCTATGAAATGCTAACAGGAGTTAGACACAGGAAGGATCTTCTTAATAGTGGTGAAGCCCAGAACGGGGGACCATTGTTTAAGGGCAGGGAGCCAATATTTTAAGGCTGGAGATAGTGTGAAATTTTTTACCCAGGAAATGGTGAGCCAGTGGAACTGAAGCTAAAAAAATATGTGTTTTCAAATGGGAGATAGATAGACCTTTTGTGGCTAAAGGAATCCAGGGATAAGGGGGAAGGGTGGGATTAGGGTATTGGGCTCAATGATCAGCCCTGATCATATCGAATGATGCAGCAGGCTCAAGGGGCTGGACAACTTATTTTCGATGTTTTAATTTCCAACATTGATTTCAAGTTCTCACTCAGCCATTGTGGGAACTGGCACCACCAAACTGAAGGTTGGAGAACTTTCTATCAGGATTAGGACTCTGAGTGAAGGAGTCCGAGTGATCAGGAGCTTTGACCATCGAATCCAGCAGCTTCAGAGAGCATAGAACATAGAACATTACAGCACAGTACAGGCCCTTCAGCCCTCAATGTTGCGCTGACCTGTGAAAAGCCCGTCTGAAGCCCGTCTAACCTACACTATTCCCTTATCATCCATATGTTTATCCAATGACCATTTAAATGTCCTTAAAGTTGGCGAGTCTACGACTGTTGCAGGCAGGGCATTCCACGTCTTTACTACACTCTGAGTAAAGAACCTACCTCTGACACCTGTCCTATATCTATCACCTCTCAATTTAAAGCTATGTCCCCTCGTGCTAGCCATCACCATCTGACGAAAAAGGCTCTCACTCTCCACCCTATCGAATCCTCTGATCATCTTGTATGTCTCTATTAAGTCACCTCTTAACCTTCTGCTCTCTAAAGAAAACAGCCTCAAGTCTCTCAGCATTTCCTCATAAGACCTTCCCTCCATACTTGGCAACATCCTGGTAAATCTCCTCTGCACCCTTTCCAATGCTTCCACATCCTTCCTATAATGCGGCGACCAGAACTGCACGCAATACTCCAAGTGCGGCCGCACCAGAGTTTTGTACAGCTGCAACATGACCTCACGGCTCCGAAACTCAATCCCTCTACCAATGAAACCTAACACACCGTACGCCTTCTTAACAACCCTATCAACCTGGGTGGCAACTTTCAGGGATCTATGCACATGGACACCGAGATCTCTCTGCTCATCCACACTACCAAGAATCTTACCATTAGCCCAGTACTCTGTATTCCTGTTACTCCTTCCAAAGTGAATCACTTCACACTTTTCCACATTAAACTCCATTTGCCACCTCTCAGCCCAGCTCTGCAGCTTATCTATGTCCCTCTGTAATCCGCAACATCCTTCTGCACTATCCACAAATCCACCGACTTTAGTGTCATCCGCAAATTTACTAACCCATCCTTCTACACCCTCATCCAGGTCATTTATAAAAATGACAAACAGCAGTGGCCCCAAAACAGATCCTTGCGGTACACCACTAGTTACTGAAGTCCAGGATGAACATTTCCCATCAACCACCACCCTGTGTCTTCTTCCAGCTAGCCAATTTCTGATCCAAACCGCTAAATCACCCTCAATCCCATGCCTCCAAATTTTCTTGCAATAGCCTACCGTGGGGAACCTTATCAAATGCTTTACTGAAATCCATATACACCACATCAACCGCTTTACCCTCATCCACCAGTTTGGTCACCTTCTCAAAGAACTCAATAAGGTTTGTGAGGCACGACCTACCCTTCACAAAACCTTGTTGACTATCCCTAATGAAATTATTCCTTTCCAGATGATTATAAATCCTATCTCTTATAATCCTTTCCAACACTTTACCCACAACCGAAATAAGGCTCACTGGTCTATAATTACCAGGATTGTCTCTACTCCCCTTCTTGAACAAGGGGACAATATTTGCTATCCTCCAGTCTTCTGGCACTATTCCTGTAGACAATGACGACATAAAGATCAAATCCAAAGGCTCTGCAATCTCCTCCTTAGCTTCCCAGAGAATCCTAGGATAAATCCCATCCAGCCCAGGGGACTTATCTATTTTCATACTTTCCAGAATTGCTAACACCTCCTCCTTATGAACCTCAATCCCATGTAGTCTAATAGCCTGTATCTCAACATTCTCCTCGACAACATTGTCTTTTTCATGTGTGAATACTGACGAAAAATATTCATTTAACGCCTCTCCTATCTCTTCGGACTCCACGCACAACTTCCCAGTACTGTCCTTGACTGACCCTAATCTTGCTCCAGTCATTCTTTTGTTCCTGACATAACTATAGAAAGCTTTAGGGTTTTCCATGATCCTACCTGCCAAAGACTTCTCATGTCCCCTCCTGACTATTCTTAGCTCTCTCTTTAGGTCCTTCCTGGTTAACTTGTAACTCTCAAGCGCCCTAATTGAGCCTTCACGCCTCATCTTTACATAAGCCTTCTTCTTCCTCTTGACAAGAGATTCAACTTCTTTAGTAAACCACGGTTCTCTCGCTCGACCACTTCCTCCCTGCCTGACAGGTACATATTTATCAAGGACACGCAGTAGCTGTTCCTTGAACAAGCTCCACGTTTCAATTGTGGCCAGCCCTTGCAGTTTCCTTCCCCATCCTATGCATCCTAAATCTTGCCTAATCGCCTCATAATTGCCTTTCCTCCCGCTATAACTCTTGCCTGCGATATATACCTATCCCTTTCCATCGCTAAAGTAAACGTAACTGAATTGTGGTGACTATCGCCGAAGTGCTCACCTACCTCCAATTCTAACACCTGACCTGGTTTATTACCCATTACCAAATCCAATGTTGCCTCGCATCTTGTTGGCCTATCTACATACTGTGTCAGGAAACCCTCCTGCACACATTGGACAAAGACTGACCCATCTAAAGTACTCGAACTATAACGTTTCCAGTCAATATTTGGAAAGTTAAAGTCCCCCATAACAACTACCTTATTACACTCGCTCCTGTCTAGAATCATCTTTGCAATCCTTTCCTCTACATCTCTGGAACTTTTCGGAGGCCTGTAGAAAACTCCCGACAGGGTGCCCTCTCCTTTCCTGTTTCTAACCTCAGCCAATACTACGTCAGTAGACGAGTCCTCATCAAACATCCTTTCTACCACCGTAATACTGTCCTTGACTAACAATGCCACACCTCCCCTTCTTTTACCACCTTCCCTGATCTTATTGAAACATCTAAACCCCGGAACCTGCAACAACCATTCCTGTCCCTGCTCTATACATGTCTCCGAAATGGCCACAACATCGAAATCCCAGGTACCAATCCATGCTGCAAGTTCACCCACCTTATTCCGGATACTCCTGGCGTTGAAGTAGACACATTTCAAACCACCTTCCTGTCTGCCGGTACACTCCTGCGACCTTGAAATGTTATTCGTGACCTCACTACTCTCAACCTCCTGTACCCTGGAGCTACAATTCAGGTTCCCATCCCCCTGCTGAATTAGTTTAAACCCTCCCGAAGAGCATTAGCAAATTTCCCCCGCAGGATATTGGTACTCCTCTGGTTCAGGTGTAGATCACCTGTTTGTAGAGGTCCCACCTACCCCAGAATGAGCCCCAATTATCCAGGTATCTGAATCCCTCCCTCCTGCACCATCCTTGTAGCCCCATGTTCAACTGCTCGCTCTCCCTATTCCTCGCCTCGCTAGCACGTGGCACGGGTAACAAACCAAAGATAACAACTCTGCTTGTTCTAGCTCTAAGCTTTCACCCTAGCTCCTTGAATTTCTGCCTTACGTCCCCATCCCTTTTCCTACCTATGTCGTTGGTGCCTGTGTGGACCACAAGTTGGGGCTGCTCCCCCTCTCCTTTAAGGATCCCGAAAACATGACCGAGACATCACGGACCCTGGCACCTGGGAGGCAACACACCAACCGCAACTCTCTCTCGTTCCCACAGAATCTCCTATCTGTCCCCCTAAATATGGAGTCCCCAGTGACTAAAGCTCTCCTCCTCTTCCCTCTTCCCTTCTGAGCAACAGGCACAGACTCTGTGCCAGAGACCTGTACCCTATGGTTTACCCTTGGAAAGTTGTCCCTCCCAACTGTATCCAAAACGGTATACTTGTTATTGAGGGGAATGGCCACAGGGGATCCCCGCACTATCTGCCTGTTCCCTTTCCGTCCCCTGACTGTAATCCATCTACCTTTTTCCTGTGCCTGAGGTACGACTACCTCCCTGTATCTCCTCTCAATCTCCTCTCCTCCCCCCTCAGCCTCCCGAATGATCCAAAGTTCATTCAGCTCTAGCTCCAGCTCCCTAACGCGGTTTCCAAGGAGTTGGAGTTGGGTGCACTTCCCGCAGATGAATCACAGCGTCATGGAGATGGCAGTGACTTTTGTCTGTGGATTCCCAGGATCATGAAATCGGTGAGTGTTCTGGCATGGGGTGGGGAGTCGCCCCACCGTGTGAGAATATGGGAACGGGGTGGGGGGGGAGGGTCCATGGGGATTGGAAACAGACAGTTGGCCTTTTGCAGCCACCCTCCTGTTCCTTGATCATGCACAGATCAAAGCAAACTGAGATATCCCCCTCCGCCTAACCCTATGGACAACCTACTCCTTCTGGTGAAACAGGAAAGAGAGCAGAATTGTTTTGTATCCCTCCATGAAGCTGAAATAATTGCAGCTCTGAAAGGAATAAGTTTTATGGGCCTCAAGTGGTGACAGAAAGATGGATCTGCGTCCCTCTCTCTTCAAACAAATTATGCTGCCTTCCCACCTCCAGATACACCAAGTCTGGGAGATAGAAACATCAATACTAGGAGCAGGACTATGACGTTCAGGCCTTCAAGTCTACTCCGTCATTTAATAGAATCAGATCTAATCGTATATCACTTTGAGGGGAGACGATGGCCTCATGATTTTATCGTCTATTATTCCAGAAACTCATTTAACTCAATTCAAATCCCATTGTGGCAGATGGTGAAACTTGAGTTCAATATTTAAAGCAAAATCTGGAGTTGGGAATCTACTGATGACCACGTAGCGACTGTCAGGAAAAACCCATCTGGCTCACTAATTTCCTTCACTGAAGGAAATCTGCCATCCTCACCTGATTTGGCCAGCATGTGACTCCAGACCCATAGCAACGTGCTTGACTCTGAAGTGGCCTAGCAAGTTATTCAGTTCAAGGGCAGCTAGGGTCAGGCAATAAATTCTAGCGATACTTACATCCCGAAGGTAAATAAGAAACAAAATGCTATAATCCTGTTTTCACTTGTTGTCTTTAAAATATAAAACAAATATTCACCTCTTTCTTGAATATATTTAGTGACTTGGCCTTTATAGGCTCTACGTTTTGACTGAAGGAATATTTCCTCATCTCAGTCCTAAATGACCCACCCCATACTACGTTAACCCTTGCTCTCGACTCCCAGAGAAAACATTCTCCTTGCATCAAGCCTGTCCGGCACTATTAGAATTTCATAAGTTTCAATCAAGTCCCTTCTATCTTCGTAAACCGAATAGAAGCCCAGTCAAAGCAATTTCTCCTCATAGGACAGCCATCCCAATATCAGCCCAGTGAACCTCTGTCGCGCTGCTTCTGTGGCAAATGTATTCTTTCTGAGATAGGGAGACCAAAACTGCACGCAATACCCCAGATATGGTCTCAGCACAGCCCTCTGTAACTACAATAATACATCCCTATTTCTGAGCTCGAATCCCCTGACATGGAACATGGAAGATTCTACACTTTCATTTAAATCCTCGAACACATGTCCTACTGTTATGGTGTAATAAATGTGCATTAGGTATGATCATTTTGGAATCTGAATTCTTAAAATAGACGCAGACAGAGTTTGACCAGTTCTGCAAATGCATATTTTTCCTGAAAGATCACAAAGCCATTTGAAACAGTGGCCAATACACATCATTTCCAAGACGGTATGTATTTCAGTCAAGTATCTAACAGGACAGACAGAGAAAGCTGACCACGGGCATAGCTTTATCTTAGAGCATCAGTTTAGAAGAATTGGGAGTTTAGCTCAGAAGGGAGAATAGTTTTCTTCTAACAGGAAAATCCAATTTTCAGTTCAAAAGAACCAGTCACCCCAGCAGAACATAGAATATTGAACAGTACAGCACCAGAACAGGCCCTTTGGCCCACCAAGTCCGTGCTAACCATTGCTGCCATTCTAAACTAATCTCCCTCACCTGGTCCATATCCCTCTATTCCCTGTGTGTTAATGTGTCTGTCTAAATGCCTCTTAAACATTACTTCTAACCTGGCAGTGTATTCCAGGCATCTACCACCCTCTGTGTAAAAAAAAACTTGCCTCAGATAACTCCCTTAAACTTTTCCCCTCTCACTTTAAGTTTATGTCTCCTAGTATTTGACATTTGCACCCTGGGGATAAAAGAATCCAACTATCCACCCTATCCATAATTTCATATACTTGTATCAGGTCACACCCCCCAGCCCCCAGCCCCCAGCCCCTCCCCTACCCCCAGCACTCCCCTTTAGCCTCCAATGATCTAGTAAAGACAATCCAAGCTTGTCCAACTTCTCCTTTGGCTAATACACTCCTATCCAGGCAACATCCTGATAAGGAGATAGTAGGAACTGCAGATGCTGGAGGACCTGAGATAACAAGGTGGGTCTAGGCCCGAAACGTCAGCTTTCCTGCTCCTCTGATGCTGCTTGGCCTGCTGTGTTCATCCAGCTCTACACCTTGTTATCTAACATCCTGATAAACGTTTTTTGCACCCTCTCCAAGGCCTCCACAATATTCCGATAGTGCGGCAGCCAGAATTGCACACAATACTCCAAATGTGGCTCTACTAAAGTCTTATACATGCAACATGATTTCCCAACTTTTATATTTGATGCCCTGACCAATGAAGTCAAGCATGCCATATGCTTTCTTTACCAACTTATTTACGTGTGTTGCCACTTTCAGGGAACTACAGACTTGGACCCCAAGATCCCTCTGTATATCAATGCTCCTCAGGGTGCTGCCATTCAGTTTATACGCTTCTCTTTCATTTGACCTCCCAAAATGCATCACTTCACAGTTGTTCAAATTAAACTTGATCTGCCATTTCTCCAACCAGCTTTCCAGCTGCTCTATATCCTGCTATATCCTTTGATAACCCTCCTCACTATCCACAACTTCACCAATTTTCATGTCATCTCTAAACTTAATAATCAGAACACCCACATTTCCATCCAAATCATTTATATAAATTACAACAAACAGAGGTCTTAGCACTGATCATTGTGGAACACCACTAATCACAGACCTCCAGTCAGAAAAAGATATCTCCACAACTACCCTCTGTCTTCTTTGACCAAGCCAATTTTATATGCAACTTACCAACTCACCATGGACCACACATGAAGTAATCTTCCAGATCAGTCTACCATGAAGGCCGTGTTAAATGTTTTAGTAAGGCCCATGGAGACAACATCCACTGTCATACTCTCATTAATCATCTTCATCAGTTCCTTAAAAAACTCAATCAAATTTGTGAGGTAAGACCTCCCCTTCATGAAGCCAAGATGACTATTTCTAATAAGTCTATTCTTTTCCAAACGCAAGTAAATCCTGCCCTTAAGAATCTTCTGCAATTATTTCCCTACCACTGATGTATGCTTTACCAGCCTGTAGTTCCCTGAATTTTCCCTGTTCTCAAACACAGGAACAAATATTGGCTCTCCTCTAGTCTTCTGGAACCTTACTTGTGGCTAATTAGGATGCAGAGATCTCATCAACACCCTTTATCTCATTTCATCAATCACCTCTTTAGCCTCCTTCAGAATCCTCATTTCTCTTTCTGTCTGTGTCATTTGTCCCAATGTAGACCACAATCACTGGCTGCTTACACTGCCCTTTCAGAATAACCTGCGCCCATTCAGAGATATCCTTTAGTCTGGCACCAGGAAGGCAAAACACCATCCCAGAGTCTTGCAGAAAGTGGTTTAGCTTGTGAAGCTTCCAAGCCAGAAAGATTGTACAGTAGTCTTCAAGTTGTTAGAACCAAAAGAGATTTAGACCGTTAACATTGAAAAGAATATCATGCCAGCAGACTTGAAGAGAAGAGATAAAAGGTACTGCAGATGCTGGAGAATCCGAGATAACAAGGCGTGGGGCTGGATGAACACAGCAGGCCAAGCAGCATCATAGG
>JAHRHZ010000273.1:13720173-13738121 GCA_024137785.1 Ginglymostoma cirratum | reverse complement strand
CCTATGATGCTGCTTGGCCTGCTGTGTTCATCCAGCCCCACGCCTTGTTATCTCTTGACTTGAAGAGAAGTTGTGAAACTGTCACAACACTCAATGAAGGAGATTGGAATAGAATCAGATAAGCAAGGTGTTTCAGAGTAGAGATTGGAGTGATATTGCTCTGGGATTGAATGTCTGTAAAATGTAAAGAAACAAGTTGAAACATTATTTTGCTATGATGTTAAGACCTTTCTAGAATGTCTTAAGTATGTATTGTTTTGTTTGGTTTCATTTTCTTTTGTTTAATAGACTAATCTTGTGTTGTTCAAGAACATGTGCAACTTCACGTGATTACATTCCAGAGACTAACCACCATGATTTACAAACTACAATAAATAAACTTAAGTATGATGAAGACAGGTTTTACTCTAAGATCTGACTTGTCCAGTATGACCATCATCTGGGATAGCAACATGGCCTAATATTCACTGCAAGATTCCTTACACTCACTTCCTCAAAGATTCTAAATTGTATGCCACTAGATGTATAGATGCAGACATTGTATTTTGTTCTATTTAAAAGACAATTTAGCATCAGTAATAATTGTTTTAGAATCCTGAACCTAAAAGGAGTGGAATCAAGTTTACAATGGCTCAGAAGAATCTATTCATGTAAATTCACATTTCCTGCTTCTGTGAAACATTTCCTCCTAATTAATCACTTAAAAACCCTCTAACTGACCTTTAGCCTCCTGCCTACTGCACAGAGGACAAACAAAATTACCCTGAGTCATTCCTTTCCTTAATTTGGCTTGTTGTATATAGTTCGAGGTGAGAGTGATAGTTCTGAGGAATGGAATATTTGTCATCTCAGTCAAGCCAAGCACAGCAACAACTCAATGTAGTAGAAAACTGCTCTGATCAGCCTCGAGCTCAGAAAAGAACTCTCCACTGAGTGAGAGACATTTTTAGTTCCCATTCTCTCACAAAAGCCCACCACCTTCAAAGTGATTTTTATTGAACTCGGAAATCAGTGGCAAAATGGTGACAATTTTGTTACATTTTACGATTGTGCCTCATTTGTTATAAGTCACTTGAAACCATACCAAGCTGATAAAAGGCGCGTATACGTTCACGTCCCTATATTTTAGATCCATGACAACTCATAACTAGACTTTGTAGTCAGTAGAATGATAATGTTTTCATCTCAATGGTTTCCACTGGATTTGAAGTTAGGTGCTAGATTGTAAGACAGGGCAAGACTCCTCGCTATTCAAATTTCATACCAATCTTTCTCATTAACTCCAGGTCACACACTCGCCTGACTTGGATTTTATTTTTATGGGCTGTGAGCATTCCTGGGTAGGCCAGCATTTATTGCCCATCCCTATGTTAAGAGTCAACCACATTGTTGTGGATTTGGAATCACATATAGGCCAGACCAGGTATGGACGGCAGATTTCCCCTCTGTAAATGGCAGTGATGAACCAGGTGAGTTTTTATCAAAATCAAGAGTAGCTACATGGTCACCATTAGATTGGCATTTTTAAAGCCTGATTTTTATCTAATTCAAATGGTATCATAGGGCAGAGTGGGTTTTGAAGCCATGTCCGCGCAACATTAGGCTGGAGTTCTAGATTACTAGCTCAGTGACATTTACTGTAAGCTCCAGATGCCCCAGACACTGCCTTCCCATATATCACCATTCCTCTACTCTTGCTGGAAGAAATCCTGGAACTTCCTTCCTGACAGCACTGCACGTTCCAATATCACATGGACTGTCGCAGTTCAAGAAAGCAGCTCAACAGCGCCTTCTTAAGGGAAAATAAGGATGGACAATCTCTAGACACATTCAGGGTAAGAAAACAAACACTGACATTTGAACATCCCCAAGTTTCAACTCGAATATATAAAATACTTCTACTTTAACCTGTTAGGTTACTTTTTGCTTCTTAAAAATTCCCATTCTTTCCCTGGCACGTTCTTTTCCCATTGCAGTCGTTCGTTCGATTCTTTAAAAATAGGGTTTTCTTATCCAATTTTACTTCCCATGAAATCTCCTCACTGATTTTCCGCATCTTGGCCAAGTTTGCTTTTCTTTTTATTGCATTGACATTGGCTTTCATAAATTATTAAATATAACTAAGAATAAAAAAAAGAGTATTTAGCCAACTTAATCACCGGATAATCATTTTTTGTGGAGGCTCAACAGGACATTAAGGTGTTGATCTGCTGATCTATTCCTTGAGGAAATTGCAAATTTGAGATAGGGTGACAGATCTGTTGATTTATATATCTCCGGACCACATTCCTGTTGAATTGGCAACTCAGTCTGACATATACCAACTCCAATAAGTTGAGGTGAAAAGAAGGGGACTTCACCTCCCTCATTTTTTTTCCTTTATTCATTCAGGGGATGAGGGCATCTGTGGCTAGGCAGCATTTACTATCCACCCTAATTGCCCAGAGAGCAGTTAAGAGTCAACCACATTGCTGTAGGTCTGGAGTCATGACCAGATAAGGATGGCAGTTTCCTTCCCTAAAGGGTACAAGTGAACCAGATGGGTTTTTCCTAACAATCGACACTGGATTCATAGTCATCCTTAGACCCTTAATTCCAGATATTTATTGAATTCAAATTCTACCATCTGCTGTGATGGGATGGGATTTGAAATCAGGTCCCCAGAACATTATCTGGGCCTCTGGGTTAACATTCCAGTGATAATACCACAAGGCCATCGCCTCCCCCTTGTTAGTTTTGATTTAGATTTAGATTTAGGTTTAGATTGACCCATGCGTCTGATTGTCCTTCACCTCTTAGCTGCTGACATCCCCTAAGGTCATAGACAGTCACCTATCAATATATTCACCTGGAGTTCATGATCAATAACAACTGTGGAATATTATTTGTTCCAGCAAGTGAGACTGAACCTTAACACTACAGCATTGACTTGCGAAGAAAGGCTAACGAAACTGCTAAGACTCTTCAGTGGGATAAGGGACAACCAGGAAAGATGCGCAAAATACTAAATTGCATCAACCTGCTTATGGGAACACCAACTAGCCCTCCAAGGAGGAGCTGTACAGCATCTCTTGGACCCACATTGCTGTTCCTTCATTATTTCTGTGTTATAATCTTGGAATTCCCGGTATAACACCCCAGAGCCTTCATCCTGTGGACCAAGAAGTTTCTCACCGCAACCAGCTGCAATTAGGGATGAGTAATAAATGCCTGCATTCTTAGTAGCATTCATACCTTGAGAGTATTTTTATTAAAAGACTGCAGGGAGTTACTTCATGATAAGACAAGACAGCAGAACAAATGGTGTATATAATTAAACTGGTGAAAAGCCAACTTAGGCTCACTGCTAGGACGAACATCTTGGAAAGACTGATCAACGTGTGGAATGAATTTCTCACTCAGTCAGTTAATGCAAAAACCTATGATTTGGTTCAATGAACTGCTGGTGAAGGGCTGAGTTTGCAAATCAATTTTTCAGATGGAAGAGATCTTGTTTGATGATGTTATCCTTCCAATTATTATTGACAAGTTCACTGTGTCAAGAAAAATGATTCGAGTGAAAGACAATTATAATTTCAGCTATCAAGAGAGACTAGATAGGCTGGAGTTGTTTTATTTGGAGTAGAGAAAGCTGAGGGGGGACCTGACTGAGGTGTATAAAGTTATGAGGGACATAGATGTGGCAGATAGGGAGAAACTCCCCCCTTAGTAGAGGAGTCAATAACCAGGAAGCACAACATTCGGGTAAAGATTAGAAGATTTGGAGGGGATTTGGGAGAGGCATTTTTCACCCAGATGATATCCGGAACTCAATGCCTAAAAGGGTGATAGAGGTTGGGAACTCTCAAGACATTTTAAGAGGTCTTTAGATAAGCACTCGAACTGCCGTAGCATTGCTACAGGCCAAATGCTGAGAAGTGGGATTAGAATAGATTGACGCTTGACGGCTGTGTGTACATGATGGGCCAAAAGGCCTTGTTCCCAGCGGTAAAAGCTTTCTGACTGAACAAGACGAACTCAGGTCAAATTGTTCTTCACTGAATGAATTTGACAAATTATTTAGTTTATTCTCAGAAGTCAATTTGTAGCCATTATGTGTACGAGAAACCTGGGGATTTAGAAGCGGAGTATGGATAAATTTAATTGGACAGGCTCACTTAATGGTAACCTTAGATAATGTTGTGGGACAGAGTTGGGAAACTCTTCTTGCTGTTTTACATGTATGCTGCACATACTGGGAATCTCAAGTCATACTGACTCATGGTGTTATTACATGGAGTGCAGCCTTCTGTAGACATCGATGGACAGATGGCCATGTTCTCATGCTGGGCACATCTCTCTCAAGTGTTCTAACAAAGAGGAAATGTTCTATTTCATTAATTGTGCCACATAACACTTTAACAATGGGACAAGTTAGTTGGATGACAGTGACTTAACCTATAGTTTGTAGCAGGCATCGATGCACCTTTATATACCTCTTCACCCTAAGGGGTCATTAATTTGCCAGGAATAGGATTAGAAATTTACCAATTGGGAATTTCAGATCTGGTGGGGCAATGGGCAGCGGTGAGGGTAGAGGAGATGATGCATCAGGCTTAAGGTTGTGAAAGTCTGTGAAAGAAAGGGAAATTCAATGCCGGGGTTGCCCATATCATCATCATCAGTGGTCCCTCGCAGACGAGGATGACTCTCTTCCACTCTCAGGGTGAGTCTGTAGGGTGTTGTACGGACCAATACAACTATCACAGGCTCTGTTATACTTGGGGTAGGTGATGGTCATGGGAAGGGGTGGATGAGATATTGTTGTGGCAGAGTGCTCCTTTTACTGTTCCTGCCTGCCTTCCACTTTTTCCCAAAGACAAATCTCGAGGTACTCAATGCCTTTCCAGATGCTCCGCCTCCATGTTGGACGGTCTTGGGCCAATCATTCTTAGGTGTCCATGCTTTTTTTTTCTTTATCCATTCATGGGATGAGGCATCGCTGGCTAGGCAGCATTTACTGCCCACAGTACATGATAATGCTACACTATATAGAAGTCATACGAATATACGAATTAGGAGCAAGATTAGGCCACTTGGCCCCACAAGCCTGCTTCACCTTTCAAGAAGTTCACAGCTGATCTGATTCCATCACAATCCTGCTTACTCCTGATAGATTCTTATTAAGTGAAATAGGTTATCTATTTCTGTTTTAAAAATATACAAAGACTCTGCATTTACCTTCTTTTGAAGGAGGGTTTCATAGATTTGTGACTCTCTGGATGAAAAGAATTCTCCTTATCTCTGTTAAATGGGCGAGACCCTTATTTTGAAGTAGTTCTAAATTCTCCCACAAGGGGAAACATCCTTTCCACATCCACCTGCTCAAGAACTTGGAGGATCCTCTATGTTTCATATATGTCAGAATCCGGTTTGTTGCTGACTGAAAGGGACCTGGGAAATTACATGAAATGAATCAGCATCTTTGTTAAAATATCCAGGAAAGAAATCTCGTATTGACAATTATCTTGCAGAAGGTCCATCCTCGTGAAATGAGGGTCAATGCCAAAGTCAACATTTATTGCCCCATTCTTTCATTGCTCTTGAGAAGGTGATGGTGAGCTGCCTTCTTAAACCATTTCTGCCGTTGTGATGCATCCTTCTATCCCTACTGTCATGGAAAACAGGGAGTTTTGAATCCATGATAATGAAGGAGCACCAATATATTTCCAAATCAGGTCATTTATCTGGTGTGTTTATTGGAGAGGGATTGGCTTTGCCATATATTTACTGCTCTGGTCCTTTCAGGTTACAAAGGCTTGAAAAGAGCAAGGGAAGAAGCCTAGGGTAGTTACCACAGTGCTGCTGGCAGGTTGGAGCTTTAAAAGGTTAATTGTCAGTAATTTTTAATCCCGAGCAATGACATTTCTTGGGCAATTTAATTAAAATGAGTCAAGCTGGAAGCCATGACTGGAATTAAAGCACCAGATCAAACTCAGTTACGTTTTATTGAGAGTACCAGGTTGTGATTCTAATACTCTTGAAGCCTCACAATAGAAAATTATTTCTAAAAGTTGTTATTACAGTTTTACTTCTTTGCTTTGATTAATCACTGGAAGTTATTGCATATTAGCAGGTGATAGCCATTCTAGAGTACGCTTTGATATTTGACACAAAAATGGAGTTATGTTTATCTAGGATTTGGACAACAGTCTAAATAGATATCTCTGCAGTCAATTAAAATTCTCAAGGCTGGGCTGAGGGTGGAATCTTTTAGAAGAAAGCAGAAAACATCTTGAAGTAATTGAATTTATCTGTTACATCACCTTTTTGCAGTTTGGAGTTTTTGTATATGGTGTCTGAAACATTATACCTGAAATGTGATGGATGCCACTTTTAATAGAATGTGTATTATGAAGAAGGGGAGACGATGACCTAGAGGTAATTATTGCTAGTCTACTAATCCAGAGACCCTCAGGGGATCCAAGTTGAAATCCCACCAGAGCAACTGGTGGACTTTGGAGTCAATTAAAAACCTGGAATTAACAGTTTAATGATCACAAAACCATTGTCAGTTGTCGGGAAGTAATGGCATAATTAGTGACGCCCACATATTGTGAATGAAGTTCAAAAGAATGATAGAACACCTCATTACACATTATGAGGGACAAGAGTTTACGACAACAGGCGATGCAATTATCTATTGAAGGGTCATTGGACCCGAAACATTAATGCAGCCTTCTCTCTATGGATGCTGCCTGACCTGCTGAGATTTTCTAGCAATTTCTGATTTTGTTTCTGATTTTCAGCATACTGCAGTTCTTTGTACCTTTTAAATATAATTATCAATAATGTGTGATGGGAAAATGGCAGAGAACAATTGTTTAAGCCTTTAGGGAAGTATATACTATGTGGCTGCTGAGTTTAGAAAGATACATCAGTCCTGAAGCAGTTTTACACAGTCTGAAGATCCCGTTTGGTGGATGCCAAACTGAGACTACCTCCTGAAGTAAACACAAATTATTCCATTGCTGCATTCAAAGAGCAGCTGGCTTCCTCACTTATCTTTGTCCTACCATTAACACTATTGTCAAGCCTACATGACATTAGGAGAGATCTGTGAAAGACAATGTGCTCTGAAAAAGATGATACCAGTTAAACTTTAACTCTGTTTCTCTCCCCACAGATGCTGCTACACCCGCTAAGTTTCTCCAGAATTCTCTGTATTTGTTTCAGATTTCCAGCATCTGCATTAGTTTATCTTTATTAGGCGAGAAGCTAAATTGTTTTCTGAGAATTATGGCCCCTTGTTTAATTTTTAAGACGATTTCTGATAACTCCTGATTTAAAATAACTCGTCTTGAACACAGAATGGGCAATCAGAATAGTTTTCTAGAAATTTTCAAAAATGCACTGGACAAATGTTAACTCATGATCTCTTAAGAAACTCACATCTGCCATTGATATTGACATTACAATAAAATCCACCGAAAGAAGTAACAGATATAGATTGTGCCTACCCCAGCCAGTACTGAGTAATGGACATGACTGAAACTAATTCTGGTTGAAGTGGTGCTTATAGAGACTCAGCTATCTGCTACAACACGCAATGGTTTTTCCAGAACACGTCAGAACCATCCTGTTAAATTGCCCTGCCCAGGACCTCTCAGGACATGATTGGAGCTTCCAGTGTTTGAACTATTATAATTACACAGCTGTAAATTCTTAGTTCAGAAATCAGGACAGAAAATGTAAAATTTTCAACTCTGTTAAAACCAGTATGTATTATAAACTATTTACTGCTGAAAGGGTAGTGAAGGATTTAAATGTGGCTTTCAGAAGGGAAAGATTTAGAGGCTGGGGAAACAACAGGGACATGAGACCAACTGAAGTGTCCTTACATAGAGCTGGCAAGGACTTGATGGGTCAAATACATATTTGTGCTCTAACCATTCAATTACTGTAATTGTGAACAAAACTTTCAAACAGTAAGGGAATCGGGGTTTTGGAGAAAAGGCAGGGGAATGGAGTTGAGGATTTTTAGAACAGCCATGATCTCATTGCTTTGATGTGATTTATTTTTGTCACACGTACCTAAGCACAATGAAAAGCTTTGTGAGCAGTACAGGCAGATCATAGCATACAAGGACATACAGATCATAGAGTGCTTAGACAGAGCGAGGCATACAAGGTTATAGCTACACAGGGGGTGTACAAAAGCAACCTCAACATTAGATTTGAAATTAGAGATGTCCACTCAATGGTCTAATAATGGCAGGGAAGAAGCTGTTCTTGAACCTGTTGGTCTGTGTATTGAAGCTTCTGTACCTTCTGCCCGATAGAAGAGTTTGGAAGAGATTATTACCGGGATGGAAGGGGTCTTTAATGATGTTGGCTGCCTTTCCATGGCAATGAGAAGTGTAGATGGAGTCCATGGATGAGAGGTTGGCTTTGTGATAGTCTGGGCTGTGCACACCACCTTCTGTAGTTTCTGATGGCCCTGGACAGAGCAGTTGCTGTACCAAACCATTACACACCCAGATAGAATGATTTCAATGGTGCATCTGTAAACCTTGGTGAGGGTCCTTATGGACCTGCCGAATTTCCTTAGCCTCTTGAGAATAAGAGGCATTGATGTGCCTCCTTGACTGTCGCATCTGCGTGGGAGATCCACAATAGATTGTCAGTTAGCTTGACGTTGCCGACCCTCTCCACCTCAACTCCATTGATGTCGACAGGGGTGTGTCCTCCTCCTTTCTTCCTGAAGTCAAGGATCAGTTCTTTTGTCTTGCTGATATACAGATCTTGTTATCATTGCACCATGACACCAAGCAGCCTATCTGTTTCCTGTATTCTGACTCATCATTGTTTGATATCTGGCCGACAACGATGGTGTCATCAGCAAACTTGTAGATGGTATTCGTACAAAATTTGGCTACACAGTTGTGTGTCTACAGGGAATACAGTAAGGGGCTGAATACATGTCCTTGCGAGACACCACTGAATACAGAACTGACTTGATGGGCTGAATGGACCACTTCTGCTCCTTTGTCTTCTCATCTTAAAACTAAGAACCAACAACTGTCTGGAAAAAAGAGATACAGATAGGATCCCTTTCTTGATTTGTGAATTGCTTGGGTTTTGACAACAATCAGGTCATTTCCACATGTATTCAAATAAATTTTACAACCCCTCCCTTCCAGGATTTGAACTCATGGCTTACCTGGTTTTACCAGAGCCCACTATATTACCTTCCTTACCCGGTTCCTGCTCTACAGTTCAAAATTGTCGATTTTGAGGCTGAACATTTACAATTATTTTGTACACAAACAGACATTTCTCATGCTTTCACAAAGTTGGCTAATTTAAAAGCAGAAACCATACAAGGTCACTTCTGTCCAATATTAGATGAAGCCAAATGGCTCTGGGGGGAAGAGAAATCTGTTCTTAAGCAAATTTGATGATTGAACATTCTATTTCTTATAGTGCAAAGAGAACATATATCATGCTTAGCAATTGTACTTCAAAAAAACCCTCTTCACATCTGGTTGATTAACATCTCATCTTCTTTGCATTTCTTCAGGTCCTTTGGGGCATGTATATGAGCACTCCCTGGGCAACAGAGTTTATTAAATAATTGTGGAATGCTGTAGCACCAGACATTATACTGAGCAGCAGTATTCCGGAAATTGCCAACATAGAGAGTCCTGCATTGGATTATAAAATGTATCATCTTCAGGTCAATCATACGCTGTTCAACAGCAACTGCATAAGAAACTATAATCTATTAACTGCACTCTGCTAAATAAACCTCTGGATAAGAAGCTTTTTAACTAAACAGTTCCGCTGTATATTGTTCCCATTTCAGGAACTATTACACTTTACAAAAGTTGTATACAAATCCTGCAGTTGCACATCTAAATGCTTAAGAGATCTATCACAAGCTCCTCTTTGTCATAGAGTCATAGAGTCATATAGCATGGAAACGGACACTTTGGTCCAACTCTTCCATGCTGACAAAGTTTCTCAAACTAAATTAGTCCCACTTGCCCTCATTTGGCCCATATCTTTCTAAACCTTTCCCATTCATGTACCTATCCAAAGTTCTTTTAAATACTGTGACTGTATCTGCATCTACCACTTCCTCTGGCAGTTCATTCCACAGACGAACCACCCTCGGTGTGAAAAAGTTGTCCCTCAGGTCCTTTTTAAATCTTTCTCTTTTTACCTTAAAATATGCCCTCTAATTTTGAACTCCCCCGCCTTCACCTTATCTATACCCCTCATGATTTTATAGACCAGACCTGACGAAGGGTTTTGGCCCGAAACGTTGATTTTCCTATTCCCTTGATGCTATCCAACCAGCTGTCTTTTTCCAGCTCCACATTTACTGACACTAACCGAAGATGGTCTGATGAAGTATATTTAAGGAGGACTTTCAAAAGCAGAACAAAAAGCCGGCATCAGTTTCATTTACTAACTTATTTTTAGCAGATTTCTCTCGAATTAGGAGATTTTACTCCTGTCTGTCACAACCAATGTAACATGTAATGGGAAGTGTTGCCATATATCACCTGAACATTAACTTGACCTAACAGTGGAATGCTATTATTGCAATAACGTGTCATTTTCACACCAGACTTGCATGTGGGAATGTTACTTGGAGTCTTCTTTGAATTCTAATCAAAAGGACTAGGGAACTGTGGGTGCTGGAAAACCAAAACAAACCCAGAAATTGCTGGAGAAACTTAACAAGTTCTGCAGCATTGGTAGAGAGAATGTTTTGGCTGCAGTGAACTTTCTTCAGTACTGAAAATATTCGTTCTGTTTTCTCTCCACAGATCCTGCCAGACCTGCTGAGTTTCTCCAGTAATTTCTGTCCTTGTGAGGGAATAGACACTGGTACAGCTGTTTCAACAATGGAGGTAAGTTGTGGATCTATGATTTTTATTTCAATGTTCGCACTGGATTTATATCTTCAGCCTTATTAATCTCATCTCCCATGCGAGTTGTTCATTGCCTTCTGACTGAATTCAACCTTTGAACATCCTGCACATTAACATCTTTCTGCTTCTATACCTATCATACACTCATAGAGTCATACAGCACGACACAGACCCTTTCATCCAACCAGTCCATGCCAACCATGTTCCTAATTAGTCCCATCTGACTGTGGTTGGCCCATATTCCTCCAAATGTTCCCTATTCTAGAACTTATCCAAATGTCTTTTAAATATTGTAACTGTACCTGCTTCCACCACTTTCTCTGGTTGTTCATTCACAAACTAACCACTATCAGTTGTTGCCCCTCATGTCCCTTTTAAATCTTTCTCCTCTCACCTTAAAATAAAAACCCCAGTTTTGAACATCCCCACCCTAGGGAAAACAACCTTATCATTCTCCTCATCTATGCCCCTCATGATTTTATAAACCTCAGTAAGGGCATGCCTCAACTCCTATGCTCCAGCAAGAAGAGTCTCAGTCTTTCCATTCTATTTTTACTTCTCAAAGCCTCCACTTCTGGATCTTTTCTGAACACTCTCCAGTTTAATAATATCCTTCCCATAACAGTGTGACCAGAGCAGTACACAGTTCTTCAGAACAGGCCTCAACAACATTCTGTACAACCTCAAAGTGACATCCCAACACCCATACTCAAAGGTCTGAGCAATGAAGGCATCGTGCTAAACACCTTCTTAACCATTCTCTGTGATGCAGATTTTAAAGAATTATGTACCTAGGCCTCTGTTCTATAACACTAGCAAGGTCCTGACCATTACATATATCCTGTTCTTATTTACAATACCAAAATACAGTATCTCACATCTATCTGAATTAAATGCTATCTGCCACTCCTCAGCCCATTGACCCAATTGATCTATCATCCATGTTCTCAAGGATTTTCAGACTTTCCATTTAATGAGACTTTGGCTTGGTGCATTGCAGTGACCTACTCTTTTACTGTAACTAATAACATCACTGTTTCCTGTGTTCCTCCATGACATTTGTAATATGATTGGTTTTCCCACAGGAGCAGCACTTTGACTGGGAATGGTGTATTTAAATGGTTATTTTAACATTATGTCTCATAGGAAGAATGCAGTATACCTTAAAGTGACACACTCATGATATCTTTGCCATATCATGGCATTTGATCTGAGGGTGTAAAGGTCTCAGACTCTATCCTAACTGGGCTCGCTTGAAGCATGACACCTTGATGGGTTTTTGTTTTGTTTCACCTGTTCAGACACTGTATTATATACCCCTGGAGCAGGTGAGACTTGAACCTAGGTCTGCCACTGTTTGTTGCTGAACAGCTTAATATTAGTCCAGAGCCCCACCAGAGTTGAGTTTTCAAAGGGGCAGCAAGGTGGCACAATGGTTAGCACAGCTGCCTCACAGCGCCAGGGACCCGGGTTCGATTTAAACCTTGGGCGACTATCAGCGTGGAGTTTGCACATTCTTCCCCATGTCTGCGTGGGTTTCCTCTGGGTGTTCTGGTTTCTCCCCACAGTCCAAAAATGCGCAGGCTAGATGGATTGGCCATGCTAAATCGCCCATAGTGGCCAGGGATGTTTAGGTTAGGTGGGTTAGACATGGGAAATACAAGTGTAGGGGAATGGGTCTGGGTGGAATGCTATTCAGAGGGATGGTGTGGACTTGTTGGGCCAGGTGGCCTGCTTCCATACTGTAGGGATTCTATGATCTATAGTCAAGTACTTGGCACAATTACATGTGTCTAGCAGGAGCTGTAATCAATGTTTGTTGAATCCTTCAATACATTGATACTCATTTCTCGTTCTGATGTTGTGGGAGAAACCTGGTGAGTCCTCGTTGCAATTTTTATTGGCTGTTGCACTCTGCATGCACAATCCATAGAATCCCTACAGTGTGGAAACAGGCCATTCAGCCTAACAAGTCCACACTGACCCTCCGAAGACCATCCCACCAGACCCATTCCTTGTAACCTTACATTTCCCTCGCTAATGCACCTAACCTTCCCATCCCTGAATGCTACGGGCAATTTAGCATGGCCAATCCACCTAGCCTGCACATCTTTGGACTGTGGGAGGAAACTGGAGTACCAGGAGGAAATCCATGCAGAGTCAGGGAGAATGTGCAAACGTCACACAGACACCCGAGGCTGGAATTAAACCTGGGTCCCTGGCGCTGTGAAGCAGCTGTACTAACCACTGAGCCACCGTATGCCCAAAACACCCACCCAGGCAGACTTTTCCTAACCCTTTCCATGAAAGCACTGAGGGCAAACACTGCAATATAGCATCAGATAAAAGTTTCTGCTGCAGAAGTGCAGCATAACCAGTGCTCCTGGTGCTAGGACCAATGTCACTGGTGCAGTGACCAGTCCTCCTGGGACCAGTTCCAAATACAAGAAACATTGGCCTTGTCCTGGTGCAACAGTTCTGGTTTTCCCTCCGGGTTGGTGCCTATCATGTCAATGCTAACATTTAAATCATTGACTGTGAGCCTATGACCCTCATTAGCAGAGCCTTGGTCCTGCTGAAACCCAATGAACTTCACTGAAGACCTGAGGAAAAGAACTTCCTTGCAAATCTACAACTATGTCTTACTCCCATCGCTATGGCCAAGTCCTCCTTCCAGGTCAAGGCATTGACTTTCAGCGAGTCGGTTAGCTCGGTTGGCTGGCATGCAATACAGAGTGATGCCAACAGCATGGGTTCAATTCCCACACCAGCTGAGGTCACCATGATGAACTCTTCTTCTCAACCTCTCCCCTCAGGTTAAACCACCACCAGTTGATGTCCTCTGAGACCATGCTAATGTTACCTTCACCAATTGTCTTACCTCAAAGCAGGATTTTATTGTTCTTTCATACTCCCAGTGAAAGGTCTCCTGGGTCAATTTTTAATCACTATACACACAGTGAAGACAGAGTTTCTTCAACTCTCAAATGCAATCTACAATCGTCTCACTCAGCAGCTGCTTCCTTTGATGGAATATAAGTCTCGGTGAAATTTCATTCTTAGTCATGCCTTTGTAAGTTCAGAATCTCATTAATCTCACTGGCAACACAGTTTAGACACTATATCAAAAGCATCTGGCCCTATCATTGTGAGGAAAATGTTTATTTCATCATTATCCCCTATTTTATTTGCTTTTAGCCAAATTGAAACCTTCTCCACCACAGAATCCTTGCAGTGTGGAAGCAGGCCAATCAGCCTATTGAGTCCATACTGACCCTCTGAAGGGCATTCCATCCAGACCCACCTCATCTCTATATTTCCCATGGCTGATCTACCTAACCTACACATCCCCAGATGATATGGGTAATTTAGCATGGCCAATATACCTGATCTGCATACCTTTGGACTGTGGGAGAAATCCATGCAGACATGGGGAGAATGTGCAAACTCCACACAGGCAGTTGCCTGAGGCTAGCATTGAACCTGGGCCTCTAGTGTTGTGAGGCAGCAGTGCTAACCACTGTGCCACCACGCTGTCCCCTTTCTCCTGCTTGAATTATTCTCAACTATACCTCACAGTCATTTTCTTTGTTCAGTTCTGTATTGTGCCGACGCAGTGAGCTGAGCAAGCTGTCAAACTGCTCAATCTTGCCAAAAGTCATCCTTTGGAATTGCAAAATGAGCATCACCGTGTTCTTCAATACTTAATTTCTCAAACAAAATGTGAAAATAAAAAGAATTCTGTGCAATTCATTGGCCACTAAACTTAAAGTGGCATTGCCACCATCCAGCCTTCACAGCCAGGCAAGAGAAAAGTCTCAATTAAAAAGAAAGTCAGTAAGAAAATAATGTTTTGGAAAGTCTCATGAATTACTAATGAATATTCAGGGGCAACACGGTGGCTCAGTGGTTAGTACTGCTGCCTCACAGCACCAGGGACTCCAGTTTGATTCCAGTCTTGGGTGACTGTATGGAGTTTGTACATTCTCATTGTATCTGTGCTCCGGTTTCCTCCTGCAGTCCAAAGATGTGTAGGTTAGGTGGATTGGCCGTGGGAAATGTGGGATTATGGGAGATGGGGAGGTGATGGATCTGGGCAGGATGCTCTTCACAGCACTAATGTAGACTTGATGGGCCAAATGGCCTTTTTGTGTACTATAGGGATTCTATTCGTAAAAATTCACAAAGGGTAGCTCAATCTTTCCTCTAGTGCATTTCCTATGCAAAAACGTATGGGAGAATCTTCCGAATGGTGGAAATGTGCAAGTCTGCTTTTCAATAATATCTTTCATTATTCGTTCACACAATACAAAGTACCAGGTTTCAATTTTAAATATTCTGTTATGTTACATATCTTCCATTCACTTATTTTTTTCAGTAGCAACACTGTCAATACTGGGAATCCACAAACATGTTCAAATGTTAACTCAGAGAGAAGGAATCTCACTTTTGAGCTTTGAATGACATGTTTTCAACTTGAATTATTAATGAATTTTCACATCAATAATACTTTCTCCTCTCCCTTTGATAAGACCACCTACCTCAGCCAGACCCCTTACAACAGCTGCCCTCTGTTACTGTCATCAATACAAGGATTTAATTCCTTAGGGAGTTACATTTTTTATTGCCTCCTGTGTTTCGGTTATTACTCATATACATGCCAGTCTGTGCCATGTCTAAACTTGGTCCAGTGGGGAACTAATCCCTTTTGACCTGATCCAGCAATAACCACAAGGGGACAGATAGATTTATTACGCTACAGCAAGGTCACTTTTAACAAAGTGGGAAAAAAAAGCTGATACGAGAGTCAAATAAGATACTTTCCCCTCACCCATTGAAGGAATGAATTATTGCTGAAAAGTAAAAGTTCATTGTCATGCATGTGAAAGATTCTCTGTGGAGAAGTGACAATAGAAACGAAGAAAATAGGACATGAGTAGGCTATTCACCCCTTTCAGACTGCTCTATCTTTCAATAGAATCATGGCTGATCATCCCTGTTCCCGCTTTCTCCTCATACACTTTGATCTCTTTAGCTTTAAGACCTATATCTATTTCCTTCTTGAAAACAATCAACATATTGGCCTCAAATGATTTCTGTGACAGACAATTCCATAGGTTTGCCATTTTCTGGATAAAGACATTTCTCCCCATCTTAGTCCTAAGGAGCCTACCCTGTGACCGCTGATTCTGTACTCCCCAGTCATCAGGAACATCTTTCCTGTATAGTCCTGTTGAATTTTATATGTTTCTCTGAGAGATGCCCTTAATCTTCTAAATTCCAGTGAATATCCATAGAATAGAATGCCTGCAGTGTGGAAACAGGCCCTTCAGCCCAACAAGTCCACACCAACCCTTGGAGCATCTCACTCAGACTCATCTAATCTACACCTCCCTGAGCACTATGGCAATTTAGCATGGTCAATCCACCTAATCTGAACACCTTTGGACTGTGGGAGGAAACCCACACAGACACAGGGAGAATGTGCAAATTTCACACCGACAGTCGCCTGAGGCTGGAATTGAACCAGGGCCTCTGGCACTGTGAGGCAGCAGAGCTAAAGACAGAGCCATCATACCACATCCAACAGTGTCCTAAGCCATTCAATCTACCTCCATTTTTCAGTCCTATCATCCCTGCAATGAGTCTGGTTAACCTTTGTTGCACTCCCTGCATCTCCAGAACACCTTTCCTCCCATAAGGAGCCTAAAAGCACACACAGTACAAGTGCACTGGGATATCAAGCAGATGTAAATGCATGTCCTGTCTTAATTCCTTCTTCATTTGCCGTTGTATCTCATTTGATCATTGTGGAGCTGGAGATTTTAATTTTTTTTATCGTTATTCCTTTAGCTTTAATGCTGATCGGTGAATGAATCTTAAATCAGAACATCGAGAGCATTTAATGTCAACAATTTATAATGGCTGTGAATAAACAGCATCCTAAATTTAAAACTTGATGTGACCTTTGGGGATCTCGAACTTTTCGTCAGGATGAGCTGTATATTCTTTGAGAGAAATCAGCTCAGAATGGTGCCAGGGATTTATGCTGGGTTTTCTTAATTACAGATTAACACGTAATACTCCCCACTTGCATGGATAGGTGCAGCTCCAGAAGCTTGACACCATCCAGGACAAAGTAGCCCCATTGTTTGGCACCACATCAACAAATATTCAGTCACTTCGTCACCAAATATTAGCAGCAGTAGTGTGCACCCTCTAAAAGATGCACTGCAGAAATTCGCCAAAGATCCTTAGACAACATCTTCCAAACGCACATCCATTTCCTTCCAGATGGACAAGGGCAGCAGATACATGGGAACACCAAAGTTCTCGTCCAAGCCACTCACCATCCTGACTTGGAAATTTATTACCATTCTTTCATTGTCACTGTGTCAAAGTTCTGGCTTTTCTCCCCTAAGAGCATTGTGGGTCAAACTGCAACACATTTGAGGCATGGGTAGGGTAGATAGCCAGCGCCTTTTACCTGGGTGTTGGGGTGGGGGGACGAAGGTCATCTACAGGAGATCACATATTCAAGGTGAGAGGGGGAAAGTTTAAGAGAGAAGTGCGGGGAAAATGTTTTGCACCGAGGCTGATGGGTGCCTGGAACGCACTGCCAGTGGATGTGGTGGAAGCAGGCACATTAGCAACATTTCAGGCGTATCTTGGTAGACACATGATTGGGAGGCAAACAGAGGGATAGAGACAGTGCATGGGCGCTTAGTAGTGGGACTAAATAAGGATTAGAATTAGCAGGGGCTTGGTGGGTTGAAGGGCCTGCCCCTTTGCTATATTGAATTGTATTGTATAAATGCATTGTATGGACTGAGCATAGAATCACACAGAGGCCCTTTAGTGCATTGAGCCTCGACCCCCAAAAAAAGATTAAATCTGCTATCGGAGATAATAGATACTGCAGATGCTGAGAATCCGAGATAACAAGGTGTGGAGCTGGATGAACACAGCAGGCCAAGCAGCATCATAGGAGCAGGAAAGCTTGACGTTTCGGGCCTAGACCGA
>JAHRHZ010000273.1:13666358-13719773 GCA_024137785.1 Ginglymostoma cirratum | reverse complement strand
ATAAAAACCGAAAGAACTTTGGATGCTGTAAATCAGGAACAAAAACAAAGTTGCTGGAAAAGCTCAGCAGGTCTGACAGCATCTGTGAAGATAAAAACAGTTAACGTTTCGGGTCCAGTGACCCTTTCTCAGAACGGTTCTGAGGAAGGGTCATCGGACCCAAAACGTTAACTCTGTTTTTTCCTTCACGGGTGCTGCCAGATCTGCTGAGCTTTTCCAGCAACTTTGTTTTTGTTCCTGTGAATGTTATGACAGTTCAAGAAGGCAGCTCACACTATCTTCTCAAAGGCAACCAGAAACAGGCAATAAATGTCTCCGATTCCCACATGTTGTGAGTGAGTTTAAAAAAAAAAATTTGGAAGGAGCTGTGACAGGAATGTACATGTTCTCTCAAATTGCTTTGGAGAGAAAATGTTAAACCCAGGACCGTACATAATGACAGTGACTCCACTTCAAAAACAATTCATTGGCAGTCGAGTGCCTTGGGATGTCCCAGGGACATGAACGGTGTGATTTAAATGCAAGCTGCTTCTTCTATCTTTCTTTAATGCACATTAATACACTGACTTTGTGTTAATTGCTTTTCTGCTTGTTAAACTCATGTTAATCAGCAGTTAATTGGGAATGCAAATTTGCTCAGAAATGACTTGATTTGCACATTGTGATAATTCCCTGTAATTGACACTGGCTTAAAAGCGCCAGAGTGAGGTAGAAGTTCAAGGGCTGAGAGGAACAGGAGAAAGTGCAGTCAATTCATGAGTATGTAGCAGTAAAGGTGTCTGTGACTGTTTCTCAATTTTTCTCTCTCCTTGACTCTGTTGAGGAGAAACAGCTGAATGAGCAGCAGACCAGAGCATAGAACAAAGAACCTTACAGCGCAGTACAGGCCCTTCGACCCTCGATGTTGCGCCGACCTGTGAAACCAATCTGAAGCCCATCTAACCTACACTATTCCCTTATCATCCATATGTTTATCCAATGACCATTTAAATGCCCTTAAAGTTGGCGAGTCTACTACTGTTGCAGGCAGGGCATTCCTCGCCTTCACTACTTTCTTAGTAAAGAACCTACCACTGACATCTGTCCTATATCTATCACCCCTCAATTCAAAGCTATGTCCCCTCGTGCTAGCCGTCACCATCTGAGGAAAAGGGCTCTCACAGTCCACCTATCCAATCCTCTGATCATCTTGTATGTCTCTACTAAGTCACCTCTTAACCTTCTTCTCTCTAACGAAAACAGCCTCAAGTCCCTCAGCCTTTCCTCATAAGACCTTCCCTTCATACCAGGCAACATCCTGGTAAATCTCCTCTGCACCCTTTCCAATGCTTCCACATCCTTCCAATAATGCGGTGACCAGAACTGCACGCAATACTCCAAGTGCGGCCGCACCAGAGTTTTGTACAGCTGTAACATGACCACACGGCTCCAAAACTCAATCCCTCTACCAATAAAACCTAACACACCGTACGCCTTCTTAACAACCCTATCAACCTGGGTGGCAACTTTCAGGGATCTATGCACATGGACAACGAGATCTCTCTGCTCATCCACACTACCAAAAATCTTACCATTAGCCCTGTACTCTGTATTCCTGTTACTCCTTCCAAAGTGAATCACCTCACACTTTTCCCCATTAAACTCCATTTGCCACCTCTCAACCCAGCTCTGCAGCTTATCTATGTCCCTCTGTAACCTGCAACATCCTTGCGCACTATTCACAACTCCACCGACTTTAGTGTCATCCGCAAATTTACTAACCCATCCTTCTACACCCTCATCCAGGTCATTTATAAAAATGACAAACAGCAGTGGCCCCAAAACAGATCCTTGCAGTACACCACTAGTTACTGAAGTCCAGGATGAACATTTCCCATCAACCACCACCCTGTGTCTTCTTACAGCTAGCCAATTTCTGATCCAAACCGCTAAATCACCCTCAATCCCACGCATCTGTATTTTCTGCAATGGCCTACCGTGGGGAACCTTATCAAATGCTTTACTGAAATCCATATACACCACATCAACCGCTTTACCCTCATCCACCAGTTTGGTCACCTTCTCAAAGAACTCAATAAGGTTTGTGAGGCACGACCTACCCTTCACAAAACCGTGTTGACTATCCCTAATGAAATTATTCCTTTCTAGATGATTATAAATCCTATCTCTTATAATCCTTTCCAACACTTTACCCACAACCGAAGTAAGGCTCACTGGTCTATAATTACCAGGGTTGTCTCTACTCCCCTTCTTGAACAAGGGGACAACATTTGCTATCCTCCAGTCTTCTGGCACTATTCCTGTAGACAATGACGACATAAAGATCAAAGCCAAATGCTCTGCAATCTCCTCCCTAGCTTCCCAGAGAATCCTAGGATAGATCCCATCCAGCCCAGGGGACTTATCTATTTTCACACTTTCCAGAATTGCTAACACGTCCTCCTTATGAACCTCAATCCTGTCTCGTCTAATAGCCTGTATCTCAGCATTCTCCTCGACATGTCTTTTTCATGTGTGAATACTGGCGAAAAGTATTCATTTCATGCCTATCCTATCTCTTCGGACTCCACCCACAACTTCCCATTACTGTCCTTGACTGACCCTAATCTTACTCTATTCATTCTTTTGTTCCTGACATACCTATAGAAAGCTTTAGGGTTTTCCATGATCCTACCTGCCAAAGACTTCTCATGTCCCCTCCTGACTATTCTTAGCTCTCTCTTTAGGTCCTTCCTGGCTAACTTGTAACTCTCAAGCGTCCTAACTGAGACTTCACGCCTCATCTTTACATAAGCCTTCTTCTTCCTCTTGACAAGAGATTCAACTTCTTTAGTAAACAACGGTTCCCTCGCTCGACCGCTTCCTCCCTGCCTGACCAGTACTTATTTATCAAGGACATGCAGTAGCTGTTCCTTGAACAAGCTCCACATTTCAATTGTGGCCAGCCCTTGCAGTTTCCTTCCCCATCCTATGCATCCTAAATCTTGCCTAATCGCCTCATAATTGCCTTTCCCCCAGCTATAACCCTTGCCCTGCGATATATACCTATCCCTTTCCATCGTCTGGTTCATTACCCAGTACCAAATCCAATGTTGCCTCGCCTCTTGTTGGCCTATTTACATACTGTGTCAGGAAACCCTCCTGCACACATGGCTGCTTGGCCTGCTGTGTTCATCCAGCTGTACACCTTGTTATCTCAGATTGTCCAGCATCTGCAGTTCCTACTATCTCTGTTTGGAGAATGTGCCTGAATGTCAACTGCAGCCCAGGAGTCATGCTCAACAAGTCATAGAGTCATAGAATAATACAGCATGGAAACAGGCCCTTTGGCCCAAAGCTGGTCTATGCTGACCATGGTGCACAATCAGCTAGTTCCAATTGCCTGCATTTGGCCCATATCTCTCTAAACCCTTCTCATCCATGTACTCATCCAAAATTTTTTTAAATGTTGCTGTCGTACCTGCCTCAACTACCTTCTCTGGCAGCCCATTCCATATGCATACCACTCCCTGCTTGAAGAAGTTGCCCCTCAGATCCTTGTTAAGTTTTTCCCCTCTCACCTTAAACCTATGCCCTCTAGTTTTCAATTCCCTATCCCTAGGGAAAAGACTATATGCATTCATCCTCTCTATGCCCCTCAGGATTTTATTCACCTCAATAAGGTCACCCCTAATTCTCCTACCTTCCAAGGAATAAAGTCATATCCTGGCCAACCTCTCCCTATAACTCAGGCCTACTAGTCCAGGCAACATCCTCGTAAATCTTCTTTGCACACTTTCCAGTTTAACCATGTCTTTCCTGTAACGGGGTGACCAAAACTGTACACAATACGCCAAGTGCAGCCTCACCAATGACTTATACAACTGTGACATAACATCCCAACTCCTGTACCCAAAGCTTCGACCAATGAATGCCAGCATGCTAAATGCCTTCTTCACCACCCTGTTCACTTGTGACACAGCTTTCAATGAACTATGTACTTGTACTCCTAGGTCTCTCTGTTCCACAACACTCCTCAGATCTTACCATTTACTGTATAAGTACTACCTTGGCTTAACTTTCCAAAATGCAGAGGACCCTAGGAGTACGAGTATGTAGTTTGTTGAAAGCAGCGTCACAAGTGAACAGGGTGGTAAAGAAGGCATTTAGCATGCTGGCATTCATTGGTTGAAGCTTTGGGCACAGGAGTTGGGCACAGGAGTTGGGACATTATGTTACAGTTGTATAAGTCATTGGTGAGGCCGCACTTGGTGTATTGTGTACCGTTTTGGTCACCCTGTTATAGGAAAGACATGGATAAATTGGAAAATGTGCAAAGAAGATATAAGAGGCTGATGCCAGGACTGAGTTATAGGGAGAGGTCGGCCAGGATAGGACTTTATTCTTTGGAATGTAGAGGAATGAGGGGTGACCTTATTGAGGAGTATAAAATCATGAGGGGCATAGATAGGCTATATGCATTCAACCTTTTCCCCAGGGATGGGGAATTGAAAACTGGAGAACATAGGTTTAAGGTGAGAGGGGAAAGATTTAAGAAGGACCTGAGGGGCAAGTTCTTCACGCAGAGAGTGGTGCCTATTTGGAATGGGATTCTGGAGAAAGTGGTTGAAGCCAGTACAATAGCAACATTTAGAAAAACAGTTTGGGCCAAAGGGCCTGTTCCGAAGCTATATTACTTTATGACTCGATGACTCTATCTGTATTGAATTACATTTAGCCAATCCTCAGCCACTTTCCCATCGGATCAAGATCCTTCTGTTAATTTTGATTACCTTCTTCACTATCAACGATACCTCCTAAAGTGTCAAACAAAGCGGGAGGGAGAGGCAAGAGGGCTGAATGTTCACAATCTGACTTGAAAGTCAGTAGGAAACAATTCATTAAAACACCACACTTTGCCTGACTGCTAAGGGTGGGTTCAATTCCACCCTCAGGTGACTTTCTGTGTGGTGTTTGTACGTTTTCCCATGTCTGCGTGGGTTCTGGGTGCTCTGATTTCTTCTCACAGTCCAAAGATGTGTAGGGTATGTGGATTGCCTGTGGGGTTCAGGGATGTGGAGATTAGGTGGGTTATAGTGGGATGGGTCAGTGTGGACTTGTTGGGCTGAAAGGCCTGTTTCCATACTACAGGGACTCTATGATATTAACTCGGTGCATTGGTAACAAGTTCACAAAGAATTGTGGAAGCTGGGAATCAGGAACAAAAACAGAAATTGTTTAAAATCTTAGCGCATCTGTGGAGTGAAAACAGTTATTGTTCTGGGTCCAGTGATGTTTCTTCAGAACTAATTGCAGTTAGGGGAAGGTTGGTATATATGTTTAAGATGGGGTGTGGGAAGGAGTAGGAGTAAATGATAGGTTTTTGCTGTAGCCCAGAGAGAGAGAACAGCATTTGCGCAAAGTCAGAAGTCACACGACATCAGGTTATAGTCTAACAGGCTTATTTGAAAACACAAGCTTTTAAAGCACTGCTCCTTCGTCAGGTGGAGTAAAGAGAAACACACAGGCACATAATTTATAAGAAGAGAGATCAAAAGATTATACAAATGGTGTGAGTGGAGTGTTGACAGGCTGAATAACAAGTCTCGGCATGTGATCAAAAGTGTCAAATGGAGTGAGTAAAGTGTCAACACTGAATAACAAGTGAAGGGATGACTTCTAATCCAATGAAGTGAGGCACAGATAATTACAAAAGAATTAAAAATAAGATGGTATCAGAGATAAAAGGTACTGCAGATGCTGGAGAATCCGAGATAACAAGCATGGGGCTGGATGAACACAGCAGGTCAAGCAGCATCATAGGAGCAGGAAAACTTGACGTTTCGGGCCTAAACCCTTCATCAGAAATGGGGGAGGGGAAGGGGGTTCTGAAATAAATAGGGAGAGAGGGGGAGGCGGATAGAGGATGGATAGAGGAGAGGATAGGTGGAGAGGAGGCAGACAAGTCGAAGAGGCGGGGATGGAGCCAGTAAAGGTGAGTGTAGGTAGGGGGGTAGGAAGGAGATAGGTCAGTCCAGGGAGGACGGACAGGTCAAGGGGGCGGGATGATGTTAGTGGTTAGGAGATGGGGGTGTGGCTTGGGGTGAGAGGAAAAACAGGTTAGGGAGGTGGAGATGAGCTGGGCTGGTTTTGGGATGCGGTTGGGGGTGGGGAGATTTTGAAGCTTGTGAAATCCACATTGATGCCATTGGGCTGCAGGGTTCCCAGGCTGAATATGATTTGCTGTTCCTGCAGCCTTCGGGTGGCATCACTGTGGCATTGTAGGAGGCCAAGGATGGACATGTCATCTGAGGAATGGGAGGGGGAGTTGAAATGGTTCGCGACTGGGAGGTGCAGTTGTCTGTTGCGAACTGAGCGCAGGTGTTCTGCAAAGCGGTCCCCAAGCCTACGCTTGGTTTCCCCGATGTAGAGGAAGCCACAACGGGTACAGCGGATGCAGTATACCACATTGGCAGATGTGCAGGCGAACATCTGCCTGATGTGGAAAGTCTTCTTGGGGCCTGGGATTGGGGTGAGGGAGGAGGTGTGGGGGCAGGTGTAGCACTTCCTACGGTTACAAGGAAAAGTGCCGGGTGTGGTGGGGCTGGAGGGGAGTGTGGAGCGAACAAGGGAGTCGCGGAGGGAGTGGTCCCTCCGGAAGGCAGATAAGGGCGGGGAGGGAAAGATGTCTTTGGTGGTGGGGTCTGATTGCAGATGGCGGAAGTGTCGGAGGATGATGCGTTGGATCCGGGCCTCCTGCAATGCCAAAGTGATGCCACCCGAAGGATGCAGGAACAGCAAATCATATTCAGCCTGGGAACCCTGCAGCCCAATGGCATCAATGTGGATTTCACAAGCTTCAAAATCTCCCCTCCCCCAACCGCATCCCAAAACCAGCCCAGCTCATCTCCACCTCCCCAACCTGTTTTTCCTCTCACCTCAAGCCACACCCCCATCTCCTATCTACTAACATCATCCCGCCCCCTTGACCTGTCCGTCCTCCCTGGACTGACCTATCTCCTCCCTACCCCCCTACCTACACTCACCTTTACTGGCTCCATCCCCGCCTCTTCGACTTGTCTGCCTCCTCTCCACCTATCCTCTCCTCTATCCATCCTCTATCCGCCTCCCCCCTCTCTCCCTATTTATTTCAGAACCCTCTTCCCCTCCCCCATTTCTGATGAAGGGTTTAGGCCCGAAACGTCAAGTTTTCCTGCTCCTATGATGCTGCTTGACCTGCTGTGTTCATCCGGCCCCATGCTTGTTATCTCAGATTCTCCAACATCTGTAGTACCTTTTATCTCTGATACAAATGGCTGGGATAATGTGATAAGTATAATAGTCACATGCCAAGGGTCTAACCAAAGTAATAAATAATACAAACTGTACAAACTAAATAAAATAGAGAGACATAACAACTTATCAAGGTGATGGTGTTAAAACAGAACAGTAAGGAAGATTTTACAGATACATAGCAGTGTGGTGGAGTTACATGTAATGTGACATGAATCTAAGATCACGTTTGAGGCTGTCCTCGTGGGTTTGGAACTTGGCTATCAGTTTCTACTCGGAGATTCTGCATTGTTGCATACCTCAAAGGTCACCTTGGAGGAGGGAGACTGAATGTCCTTGACAGCTGAAGTGTTTCCTGACCGGAAGGGAACGTTCCTGTCTGGTGATTGCTGTGCAGTGTCCAGTCACCTGTTGCCGTAGCATCTGCATGTTCTTGCCAATATACCATGCCTTGGGGCACCCTTGCCTGCAGTGTATGAGGCAGACAACATTGGCCAAGTCCCATTAGTATCTGCCATGTACACAGTGGATGGTGTTCCCACACGTGATGGTATAATTCATGTCAATGATCTGGCAAGTCTTGCAGAGGTTACCATGGCAGATGGTCGATGTTTTCCTGAAGGTTGTGTAGTTTGCCGCAAATGATCGTCTGTTTAAAGTTTGGCGGTTGTTTGAAGGCAAGATGTGGAAGCATAGGGATGATCTTGGCGAAATATTTGTCTTCATCAGTGACGTGTTGAAGGCTGCAAAGAACATAGCGTAGTTTCTCAGCTCCAAGGAAGCACTGGATGACGAAGGGTACTCTATAGATCGTGTCCTGTGTCTGTCTTCTGAGAAAGTTGTTGCAGTTTTTTGCTGTGGTACATTGGAACTGGTGATTGACGTATTGAGCATTATATCTTGTTCTTACGAGAGCATCTCTCAGCATCTTTAGGTGTGCATCATGTTTCTCCTTATCTAAGCACATCCTGTATATGCACAGGGCTTGTCTGTAGGGGATGGCTTCTTTAATATGTTCAGAGTGGAAGCTCGAGAAGTGCAGCATCTTGAGGTTATCCTTGGGCTTGCGGTAGACTGAGGTACTGAGCTGTCCGTTCTTGAGGGAGGTGCTTATGTCCAAGAATGAGACTGATTCTGAACAGTAGTCTACATTAGTCTGAGTGTGGGATGAAACTTGTTGATATCGCTACGCAGTAGTGTCAGTGATTTCTCGCCATGAGTCTGAAAGAAGGAAATTTTGTTGATGTATCTGCAGTATGACGTTGGCTGGAGGTCCTGTGCAGCAAAGAAGTCTTGCTTGAGCTTGTGGATGAAAATGTTGGCATATTGGAATGCAAATTTGGTCCCCATGGCTGTTCCATTGGTATGGATGAAGAGCTGGTGGTCGAAGGTGAAGACATTGTGGTTGAGGATAAAGCACATTAACACTTACTCAGGGCTAACCAGTGAAGATATTTTTTCTACTTTAAACCAGTGGGAAGGTGTTCAGTAAAGTAGATCTGGCAGATGCATATTTGCAACTAGAATGAGCTGACAAGAGGATGGAACTGCTCACCATTCATATGTACAAAGGTAAGCTATAATAACTGTTCCCAAAGTGTTCTGGATCTGTTTGTGGGATGAAAAGAGTTTCTTTCTTAGGTCACATTCTAAAGCAATAAGAGAACCAGCTCATTCTAGATATTTTCTAATCAAGGGGGTGTTGATTAGCTCATTTGGCTGGTTTTTGATATAGTGATGCCAACAGCATGGGTTCAATGCCCATGCCAGTTGAAGTTACCATGAAGGTCCTGCCTTCCTATCATTGCCCCACACCTGCAGAATAACCATATTCAGGTCAAACTCACCAGCAGACATCTCTCCATAATGAAAGAGCAGTCTGATGGTCCCTTGGGACTATGGTAACATTCCCTTTAAGCAGAGATGTTGGTACAACCCACGCTGGTGCAAGTGGCATTGGGCTCAGTTGTGGAGACACCAGTGCTGTGTCCCTAAAGCCTCCCAGTGAAGAATCACCCACCTTGATCAACAAGCCAACTGCCAAACTTAAGAGCACATTGTAAGTTAGCTCAGAATTCAAGTTTGAATTCATGGGTATGATTTCAAAGGTAGGGGGCATACATTTGAGGTGAGAGGGGGTAAGTGTTTCACAGAATGGTAGGAGTCTGGAAAGCAATGCCAGGGGTAATGATGGAGGTAGACACGGTTGGGATGTTTAAGGGACTTTTAGATAAGCACGTGAAAATGCAAGGAATGGAGGAATACGGTCCAAGGTTTAGGCAGAAGGGATTAGTTTAATTTGGTGTCATGTTCAGCACAACATGGTGGGCTGAAGGGCCAGTTCCTATGCTGTACAGCTGTATAAAAAGTGAAAACATTACTTTGTGACGGTAAGAGACACATACCTGAGTCAACAAATGGATGCTGATTGTAACTACCATATTGCAAGAGAATCTTGAAGTAAGTATGAAAAAGACACCAAAGAGGAATTTTGAAGATTCATAAGAATTTCTGTGTTTTATAACTCAGGATTGATATCTTCAGAAGCTGAAAAAGCAGAGTCAAGCGAATGGAAATTGGAAGAAATGCCTGACAGAAAGAAAGATGATACACTAGGAAGGAAGAAGAAAAAAAAGTTGTTTGTCCCACTATTTCATGTGCAAAAAGATTATCATTTTGCCAAAAAAAACGATGTTAAGGACTTTTTTAAAGGTTGGAAGTTTTGGTTGATTACAATGAAAACATTTGTGCAAGTCAATTTGTTAAATTTACGGCCATTTTCGTGTTGATTTAGTCACAGTATATTGTGGGATATTATGTGTATGTGTCATTTTATATTTTGATGTTCTGAGTTCATTTTTTTAATTGCTGAGGGAGTATAGCACAGGATGGAACAGATTCCAGGATCTGAGCATTTTATCATATTGCCCCTTCTGCTGCCCTCTCTGCTGGGGAAGTGTTCTCAGCGCAATGCTTCACTGTGGCCAGCATGATGGGCAGGTCCTCAAAGTATGTACTGACCAACAACCCAGTCTGCCTCCAAATCCATTCCAAAGCCTGCCTGTAGTTTGTCTCGAATAATTGCTCTTAATTGGCCAGAAATGTACCTCATGGGCTCCCTACTCTTGTGGCCAAAAAGTTCTCCCATTCCCATTCTTACCTCAGGAAAACAACCCAGGAGCAAGTTCGTGCCCCAGACGGTGGTGTGAGTTTTCACACAAGGACACCTTTGTTCTGATCACCATGTAGGGGCAAAAATTTCTCTATGGCTTCCCCCAGCCCCTAAATCTCTGAAGTTAATGTTGGACCCACAATCTTTTGATATAAAGTATGGAATGTTCTGACTGAACTCTGGACACACGTTTAAAGTCTTGTATAAGGTTCAGTTGGCAGTGGGGAAGACAAATGCAATGTAAAATTCATTTCAGGAAGGCTAGAATACAAGACCAAGTGTGTGTTAAGTTTGGATGAGGCTTTATTCAGATCACATTTAGAATACTGTGAGGGGTTTTGGACTCCATATATAAGGAAGCATGTGCTGGAATTGGGCAGAGATAAAAGGTACTGCAGATGCTGGAGAATCCGAGATAACAAACATGGGGCTGGATGAACACAGCAGGTCAAGCAGCATCATAGGAGCAGGAAAACTTGACGTTTCGGGCCTAGCCCGAAACGTCAAGTTTTCCTGCTCCTATGATGCTGCTTGACCTGCTGTGTTCATCCAGCCCCATGTTTGTTATGCTGGAATTGGGCGCTGTCCAGAGGATGTTTTCAAGAATGATCCCAGGGATGAAGGGCTTGTCAAATGAGGGGTGGTTGAGAAATCTGGGTCTGTACTTAATGGAGTTTAGGAGGGTGGGGGTGTTGCTGTGATGAAGATTTACAACATGCCAGGAGGCCTGGATAGAGTTGACATGGAGAAGGTATTTCTACTCATAAGAGAGATTAGGACCTGAGGGCACAGCCTCAGAGTGAAAGGATGACTCTTTACAACTGAGATAAGGAGGAATTGTTCAGCCAGAGGTTGGTGAATCTGTGCAACTTATTGACACAAAGGCTGTGGAGGCCAAGTCATTCAGTGTATTTAAAACAGAGATAGATATGTTTTGATTAGTAAGAAGATCAAAGGTTACAGGGAAAAGGCAGGAGAAGGGTGTTGAAAAACACATCAGCTACGATTGAATGGCAGCGCAGACACAATGGGCTGAATGGTCTAGTTCTGTTCCTATATCTTAAGGTCTCCTGCCAGCTGCAAAGGAGCAAATTTTAACTTCTTCTTGAGAAATAAGGCAAGGCAAGTGACAGAGGTGTTAGTGGGAGAGCGGTTTGGCACCAGTGATCATAATTCTATTAGTTTTTAAAGGTTATGGAGAAGGATAAGCCTTCCATAAAAGCTACAGTTTTTAATTAGAGTAAGGGAAATTTTGATGCTATGAGACAGAAGCTTTCAATGGTTGATTGGAGCAGAATGTTCACAGGTAAAGGGATTACTGGCAAGTGGGAGGCTCCAAAAGTGAGAAACAGAGAGTTCAGAGATATTAAGTTTGTGATAGAATGAAGGGTAACTCTGATACCCTTCAACAGGGTGTGACTGTAAGTGAGGCAGGTAGGGGGATTCTGAATTCAGGAGTGCAGGAGCCGCAGCCCTTGACCTTGTCCAACAAGTATGAGATTCTTGCTCCCTGTACGGATGAGGGGAAGGGCTGTGGACAGGATGAGCCAGCTGACCACGGCACCATGGTGCAGAAGGCCATTCAAGAGGGGGGAGCAAAAAGACAAGTAGTTGTTATAGGGGATTCTATAATTAGGGGGACAGATAGTATCCTAAGCAGGCCGGATCGGGAGTCCTGCATGGTGTGTTGCCTGCCCGGTGCCAGGGTGCAGGACATCTCCGAACGGCTTGAAAAGATATTGGAGTGGGAGGGGGAGGATCCAGTTGTTGTGGTCCACATTGGGACTAATGACATAAGCAAAGCTAGGGTAGAGGACCTGTTCAGGGATTATCAAGCACTAGGAAGGAAATTGAAGAACAGGTCCTCAAGGGTCATAATCTCCGGATTACTGCCCGAGCCACGCGCCAATTGGCATAGGGATAAGAAAGTTAGGGAAGTAAACACGTGGCTAAGGGATTGGTGTGGGAAAGAGGGATTCCATTTCATGGGGCATTGGCATCAGTTTTGGAACCGGGGCGATCTGTACCGTTGGGACGGTCTCCACCTGAACCGATCTGGAACCAGTGTTCGAGTGAAAAGAATAAATAGGGTGGTCAGTAGGACTTTAACCTTCTGAGTCGGGGGGAAGGGAAAGCGACAGGGTGTATGGAGTTAAATGGAAAGATAAGCAGCAGGATAGCATGTGAGCAGGTGGGTTTAAGCTCGAGGCAGACTAGGAATGCAGCAAAAAGGAAGGATTACTTAGGACATCTTATGATTTCCAATATCTCTAATAATGATAAGAAAGTTAGCATTAAGGCACTTTACCTAAATGCTCGTAGTAGTCGTAACAAAATAGATGAATTAATGGCACAAATCATCTTGAATGATTATGATGTGGTAGGCATCACAGAGACGTGGTTGCAGGGGGTTCAGGACTGGCAGTTGAACATCCAAGGATTTACAACATATCGAAAAGACAGGGAGGTGGGCAGAGGGGGTGCGGTTGCCTTGTTAGTTAAGAATGAAATCAAATCAATAGCACTGAATGACATAGGGTCAGATGATGTGGAGTCTGTGTGGCTGGAGTTGAGGAACCACAAAGGCAAAAAAACCATAATGGGAGTTATGTACAGACCTCCTAACAGTGGTCAGGACCAGGGGTGCAAGATACACCGGGAAATAGATAAGGCATGTCAGAAAGGCAAGGTCACGGTGATCATGGGGGACTTCAATAAGCAGGTGGACTGGGTGAATAATATTGCCGGTGGATCCAAAGAAAGGGAATTCATGGAATGCCTACAGGATGGCTTTTTGGAACAGCTTGTGATGGAGCCCACAAGGGAGCAGGCTATTCTGGATTTAGTGCTATGTAATGAGCCAGACTTTATAAAAGACCTTAAGTAAGGGAACACTTAGGAGGCAGCGATCATAATATGGTAGAGTTCAGTCTGCGGTTTGAAAGAGAGAAGGCAAAATCGGATGTAATGGTGTTACAGTTAAATAAAGGTAACTACAGGGGCATTAGAGAGGAACTGACGAAAATCGACTGGAAGCAGAGCCTCGCGGGGAAGACAGTAGAGCAACAATGGCAGGAGTTTCTGGGTGTAATTGAGGACACAATACAAAGGTTCATCCCAAAGAAAAGAAAGATTATCCGGGGGAGGATTAGACAGCCATGGCTGACAAAGGAAGTCAAGAAATGTATCAAAGCAAAAGAGAGAGCCTATATAGTGGCCAAAAGCACTGGGAAATCAGAAGATTGGGAAGGGTACAAGAACAAACAGAGGATAACAAAGAGAGAAATAAGGAAGGAGAGGATCAAATACGAAGGTAGGCTAGCCAGTAATATTAGAAATGGTAGTAAAAGTTTCTTTCAATACATAAGAAACAAACGAGAGGCAAAAGTAGACATTGGGCCACTCCAAATTGATGCTGGAAGGCTAGTGAAGGGAGATAAGGAAATAGCTAAAGAACTTAATAAGTATTTTGCGTCAGTCTTCACAGTGGAAGACATGAGTAATATCCTAACAATTAAGGAGAGCCAGGGGGCAGAGTTGAGTATGGTAGGCATTACAAAAGAGAAAGTTCTAGAAAAGCTAAAAGGTCTAAAAATTGATAAATCTCCTGGCCCCGATGGGCTACATCCTAGAGTTCTGAGGGAGGTGGCTGAGGAAATAGCGGAGGCGTTGGTTGTGATCTTTCAAAAGTCACTGGAGTCAGGGGAAGTCCCAGATGGTTGGAAAATCACTGTTGTAACCGCCTTGTTTAAGAAAGGATCAAGACAAAAGATGGAAAATTATAGGCCGATTAGCCTAACCTCGGTTGTTGGTAAAATTCTAGAATCTATCGTTAAGGATGAGATTTCTAAATTCTTGGAAGTGCAGGGTCAGATTAGAACAAGTCAGCATGGATTTATTAAAGGGAGGTCGTGTCTGACAAACCTGTTAGAATTCTTTGAAGAGGTAACAAGTAGGTTAGACCAAGGAAACCCAATGGATGTTATCTATCTAGACTTCCAAAAGGCCTTTGATAAGGTGCCTCACGGGAGGCTGCTGAGTAAGGTGAGGGCCCATGGTGTTCGAGGTGAGTTACTGGCATGGATTGAGGATTGGCTGTCTGACAGAAGGCAGAGAGTTGGGATAAAAGGCTCTTTTTCGGAATGGCAACCGGTGACAAGTGGTGTCCTGCAGGGTTCAGTGTTGGGGCCGCAGCTGTTCACTTTATATATTAATGATCTGGATGAAGGGACTGGG
Organism: Ginglymostoma cirratum; assembly: GCA_024137785.1. NCBI lineage: Eukaryota > Metazoa > Chordata > Chondrichthyes > Orectolobiformes > Ginglymostomatidae > Ginglymostoma > Ginglymostoma cirratum. The sequence goes on along the minus strand of JAHRHZ010000273.1, from coordinate 13,705,093 downwards.
GGCATTCTGGCGAAGTTTGCTGATGATACGAAGTTGGGTGGACAGGCAGGTAGTACGGAGGAGGTGGGGAGGCTGCAGAATGATTTAGACAGTTTAGGAGAGTGGTCCAGGAAATGGCTGATGAAATTCAACGTCAGCAAATGCGAGGTCTTGCACCTTGGAAAAAAGAATACAGGCATGGACTATTTTCTGAACGGTGAGAAAATTCATAAACCGAAGTACAAAGGGATCTGGGAATGCTAGTATAGGATTCTCTAAAGGTTAACTTGCAGGTTGAGTCCGTGATTAAGAAAGCGAATGGAATGTTGTCATTTATCTCAAGAGGGTTGGAATATAAAAGCAGCGATGTGCTTCTGAGACTTTATAAAGCTCTAGTTGGGCCCCATTTAGAATACTGTGTCCAATTTTGGGCCCCACACCTCAGGAAGGACATACTGGCACTGGAGCGTGTCCAGCGGAGGTTCACACGGATGATCCCTGGAATGGTAGGCCTAACATATGATGAACGGCTGAGGATCCTGGGATTGTATTCATTAGAGTTTGGAAGGTTGAGGGGAGATCTAATAGAAACTTACAAGATAATGCATGGCTTAGAAAGGGTGGACGCTGGGAAGTTGTTTCCGTTAGGTGGGGATACTAGGACCCGTAGGCACAGCCTTAGAATTAGAGAGGGTCAATTTAGAACGGAAATGAGGAGACATTTCTTCAGCCAGAGAGTGGTGGGCCTGTGGAATTCACTTCCACGGAGCACAGTGGAGGCCGGGACGTTGAGTGTCTTCAAGGCAGAGGTTGATAAATTCTTGACCTCGCAAGGAATCAAGGGCTACGGGGAGAGTGCAGGTAAGTGGAGTTGAAATGCCCATCAGCCATGATTAAATGGTGGAGTGGACTCGATGGGCCGAATGGCCTTACTTCCACTCCTATGTCTTATGGTCTTATGATAAAAGTGAGGAACAATGGATAAATAAAGGTTATTGAGGCTCCTTCAAGAATAAGATGGAGTCCCAGTGAAAATGAGAGACAGAAAGGGCAAGATTGGGGAACCATGGATGACAGGTGAAATTGTGAGACTAGTAAAGAGGAAAAAGGAAGCATACATAAGGTCTAGGCGACTGAAAACAGACAAAACTTTGGAAGAATATCGGGAAAGTAGGACCAAACTGAAATGAGGAATTAAGAGGGCCAAAAGGTGTCATGAAATATCTTTAGCAAACAGGGTTCAGGAAAATCCCAAAGCCTTTTCTTTGTACATCAGGAGTAAGAGGGAACTAGAGGAAGGGTTGACCCACTCAAGGACAAAGGAGGGAAGTTATGTGAGGAGTCAGACTCTCAATGAGTACTTTGTGTCAGTATTCACTGAGGAAAGGGACATGACCTCCAGTGTGGAAACAGGCCTTTCAGCCCAACAAGTCTATACCAAGCCTCAGAGCATCCCACCCAGACCCATCGCCCTAATCTACACATCCCTGAACAGTATGGGCAATTTAGCATGGCCAATCCACCTAACCTGCACATCTTTGGACTGTGGGAAGAAACCAGAGCACCTGGAGAAAACGCACACAGACACAGGGAGAATGTGCAAACTCCACACAGGCAGTTGTCTGAGGGTGGAATTGAACCTGGGTCCCTGGTGCTGTGAGGTAGCAGTGCTAACCACTGAGCCACTGTGCCACTGTGCCTGCCCATAAACCTAGGGTTTTGGATTACTGGTCGCATGACATTATCACTACATTATCTCCCTTGCAGCAGGAGGCATTTTGAAGTCTACTCTCATGCCTGGAGTTGTTTGCTTCAGTTTAGTTCCTTTCTCGAAGTTACAATATCCAGGCTTCATTAATCACACAATGAACTATTGAACACTGCATTCAACATCAGAGAAGTTAAACCTGAAGGTTATAATCTTTTTGGGTGAGAGTTTTGCTCATGGTGGAAGTCTTGGTTATGCTCAGAAAAAAATGTTGACTTTAGGAAGAAAGGAGGAGGACTCGCCCCTGTCCACGTTAACGGAGCTGAGGTGGAGGGGTCAAGACCATCAAGTTCCTACGAGTGATGAAAACCAACACTTTGACCTGGCCCACCCACAAGCTTTTCTTCCTCAGGAGGCTAAGAAATTTCAATATGTCCATAAGGTCCTTCATCAACTTTTACAGGTGCAAAATGGAGAGCATTCTATCTGGGTGCATCACAGCTCATAATGGCAACTGCTCTGTCCAGGATCATTAGAAATTACAGAAAGTTGTGAACACAGCCCAGACAATCATGCAAGCCAATCACCCTCCATTGAATCCATCTACACTTCTTGTTGTTGTGGAAAGGCAGCCAAAATTATCCAAAGACCTCTCTGAACCCAGTTACAATCTATTCCAACCTCTTCTGTCAGGCAGGAGATACAAAAGCTTAAACACATGTACCAAAGGATTCAAGGATGGCTTCTTTCCCACTGTTACTAGACTTCTGAATAGACATCTCAAATTTCAAATCACGATCAAATGTTGATCTTGTTTTTGTACACCTCCCGTGCAGCCATAACTTTGCATACCTCAATCTGTTTAATTCACCCTGTGATCTGTATGACCTTTTACGTTATGATCTGCCTGTATTGTATGCAAAACAAAACTTTTCACTGTGCTTCGGTACATGTGGCAACAATAAATCAAATCAAATCGAATCAAAGACACTCAATTTGCACAAAACTCCAGAAAAACATAGAGTGGGCAACTAGAAATGGGGTGAGGACAATGTCAAAGGAACGACGTTTTACTTGAGGAAAGCAAAGGGTGAACTTAGTTGAATCAAATTCAGAGTCATCCTTGACAGAATATTGTGTAATCGCCCTGATAGTGACCATAGGGCCAGGGAACATGGCAGAAAGCCGCCTAAAATGTCCTCACAATCTGGTTACCCAGGGCAACCGGAGAACATGCTTCTCCCAGTGTTATCACTAAGGCAAGAAAATGTTGCTCCAGAATAAATTTAAAAATTAGGCTTTATTTCTATGTCAATAAGGGTGGTTTGTGCAGCATCTCAATTAAATGATGGGGTTAGGCAAGGAATGCATGTTACATTCAAAATCCAGACAGCTATATATTTACCTCATTTCCTAAAATTAGCAGTGCTGGTATCTGTGAATAATCAACTTGAAAACCAAACACTTTCAAACACTTTCCCCACACTGGTATATTAAAGAGTAGAATCTAAAAAGCATTCCAGGCTTTGTGAGTCTGCACTCTTCCCTTATCACTGTCTTGCTTTCTTCCATGAACTATTAAACATTAATGACACCAACGTAAAACCACTACTCATGTGCAATATCAAGTTAGTATTGAGCACCTGTTGTAATATCAGTTAAAGTCATCTCTCTAAGTTTAATCCAAGAGAGAACACTATTAAATCTATCATCAATGTTTCTTCTTGTCGACTTCTTCACATATATGTCAGTTCTTATTCTTTGCTTTATTAAGCTCCCAGTTAAATTTTGGATGTGTTATCACAATATTTTCCCATCTGTCCTATGGCCACATGAATGCAGTTGACATATTATCTAGTAACGTATGCTTGAAGCTATGTTGTAGGTAAGTTAGATAACGAGGTAAATTCTCACATGTAAGGAACACTAGCAATGCTGTTAGTTAGGTAAGAACTTCTTGAACTTTCTCCTGAAAATCTTTCTGAAGAACGGTCCCGATTTGAAACGTCAGCTTTCTTGCTCCTCTGATGCTGCCTGGCCTGCTGTGTTCCTCCAGCTTCACACTGTGTTATCTCAGACTCCAGCATCGGCAGTTCTTACTATCTCTAAGGAAATGGATTTAATCTTTGACATCCCCAGCAGAGAGAGAAACAGGGTTAATGGCTCAGGTCAAATGCCTTTAGAGGCATAGAGTCATGCAGCACAGAAACTTACCCTTCAGTCAAACTCATCCATGCCAGCCAGGTATCTTAAACTAATCTCGCTCCTAAGATGTTGCTTGGCCTGCTGTGTTCATCCAGCTCCACACCTTGTTATCTCAGATTCTCCAGCATCTGCAGTACCTATTATCTCTAATCTCATTTGTCAGCATTTGGCCTATGCCCCTGTAAACCCTTCCTATTCATGTACCCATCCAGATATTGCAATCATACTAGCCTCCACCACTTCCTCTGGCTGCTCATTTCGCACCACCCTCTGTGTGAAAAAGTTGTCCCTAGGTCCCTTTTAAATCTTTCTCCTCTCACCTTAAACTTATGTCCTCTGATTTTGGACTCCCCTACTCTGGGGAAAAGACCTTGGCTATTCACTCTATTCATGCCCCTCACGATTTTATAAACCTTTATAAGGTCACCCCTCTTCATCAGAGTTGTTTCCAGGTTGTCATGACCATTGTTAAAATCCCCGTCCCAGAAAATGTGGATATTTTTAATGCAATTCAAAAATGTGTTTTTCTCAAAAGAGTGCTGATACAGCCAAGCTTATCTACGGATACAAATTAAATGACAGTCGAGAGAGAGAGGGAGAGAGAGTTTCGCCAATGTCTTATTTATAGATTTGAAATGAACTCCAAATGACAGCCCTTGAAAGAGGGGAAGAGGCACAACAGACTAGTGTATGATCTCTTGTGGTTTTCAAGATGACAAGGCGCTGATCGATTCCAGCTCATCAGCAATTACATCCGTCATTATGTCCCAAACTGCAGACAGACTGGAGTGGAAAAAAGGCAGTTTAAACTTGACTGGAGTGCATTAGTGGGATTGAACATTTTCAGATGTACCAATCTTGGTTCAATTGGCTCCTTTTAAAATATATGTTCATTTTGTGCCTGGGGAAAAGTACCTATAAGGTATACTAACTGAGGGAGTTGGGTGTAGAAAGAAGGGCAGCAAGTTCATCCCTTGTCACCCAGGATCTTAGTGGTTTGGGTATCCCATCTAGAACCATAACAAACTGAGGAACTTTCCTCAGGTTTTGGTTGTAACAAGAGTTTGCCACTTTCATTTCCAAAATGCACAGTACATCACTGCCGATATCTGTCCAATTTGAGATGGTGTGTGACATAAAGGGGAAATTGGCAAACATAAAACTCCCATGCCTATTTTAAAACAAAAAGAAAATTGCAGGATTTGGATTCTTTTGGTCAGCATTTTTTTTTAACCATTCTCTAATTCTCCTTAAGTAAAGTTGTAAGGCTGCTTCAGAGCATAGTTAAGAATCAGTATCATTGTCAAGTCTCTGGATTTACGTAAAAATCAGCTAACAATGGAAGATTTCATTTCACTGAAGGGCAGTGGTGAACAAGATGGGTTGATAGGAGAATATTGTCATTACGTTCATTTCTTGATGGTGGCTTGTTTCTTCATTCAAGATTGTTTTTAGTCAAAGCAATTGAGTTTTCCCAGCTGATGTTTTGGCATTTGAGCTCCTATCTCAAGTAATTAGTCCATTAACATGGTCACCATTTTATTGTTTTCTGCTGCTTAAGGATTCCTAGATGATGGGGTCATGGGTTTGGAAGGCACTGAATGAGAAGCCTTGACAAGTTACCACAGTGCATCTCCAACATAAAAATCTTCCAGATATGTCTTTTCAACCTGAAACTGAACTGGACTAACCATATCGTTACTGTACCTAAAACAGAAGGTTAGAGGCTAGGAATTCTGCAACAAGTAGTTCACTTCCTGACTCCCCAAAGCCAAGTACAAGTCAATAGTGTGATGGAATATTCTCCACATGCTTGGATGGGCGCACCTCCAACCGCACCTAGGTGATTCAACAACACCCAAGATAAAGCAGTTCACTGCATTGGTCCCTTTGCCATCCGTTCTTTCCACCATCAATGCTGAGTAACTGCAGAGTGTACCTTCTACAATGTGTACTGCAGTGACTCACCAAGACTTCTTTAATAGAAAACTCCAAACATATAATGGATGTCACCCAGGATACGAAATGTGGCAGATCCATAGGAGCACCATCAACTGGAACTTCCCATCCAAGCCGGACACCATCCTGACTTGAACCAATATCCCAATTCCCTCACTGTCATTCAGTCAAAATTCTGGACCTCCCCTCCCAACAGCACTGTGGATATAAGTAGGCACCCATGGTCTACAATAATTCAAGATGGCTGTCACTACCATCTTCTCAATAATAAACATTAGCAACAAATGGAGACCTAGTCAGTGATGCTCATGTCCCATGAATGAATACATGTGGCTACCACAGTCCATTAGTGATGAAGGGGGTGAATCTTTGAGGTTCTTAATGAAATGCTTAATAAGCGGACTGCATTGTCCTGGATGGTCAAGCTTACTGAGTGTCGTTGTTGCTGTACATGTACTTTTGCTGTTTAGCCTTTAAGGACTCCATGTGCTGTGTGCATACAATGTTGTGACTCTTCCTGAAAGTCTGATGTTGTAACTGGATTTTGTAAATTGTTCATTCAGAACATCTGGCTTGCTGCAAAGTCTGTTCCATAAATTATAGTGCATTTCGCTATTTCAACTAAACTAAACAATGGAGTAATCACACATTGATGATAGATTGATAATTACTCCATTATCGTTAACATGGTGAACTGTGATGGAACGCATTGTGCAGAGAAGCCCTATCCTGCTTGAGTAGTCAGCAAATAAATCAATCTCCATGGGAAACACATGGTTGACTAGTTTAAAACATGCTAAAGTACACGAGCCAAACCCTAATGCCCTTAATCATTATAAAGTCAAAGAGATTGTTTCAAGCATGCTAGCAAGCAAATACGCCTATATCGAGAGTTCGATTTAGCTCACTTGGGTAGACAAGTGATGGAGCAAATTACTGCAGATGCTGGAATCTGTACTGAATACAAAAAATGCCCAAGATCACAGCGGGTCAGGCAGTATCCATGGAGAGAGAGCAAGCTAATGTTTCGAGTCTAGATGACTCTTCATCAGAGCTGATGTGAAGTGGTGAAAGGAGCAACACTAATGCTCCCGTGTTTGGCGGTGGGAGAGGGAGTGGTCCGGAGAATGGAGTGCTGAGGAAACAATGTTGGTAGGTTGGATTATCCGATAGAGGATGCTGAGAGACTTCACTGAGCATTCTGAGACAAGTCAGCGCGGTTGCCATGACCAGTCAGCTGAGTGAGGTAGGACTCAGTGTCAAGGAAGGACAAGCCCCATCTTTCCTTCCCCCTCTAACCAAAAAAAAAACGGGGAGAGACATTAAGAGAGACTGATAGGAGGTTTGTTGTAGCCTATAGGGTAGTTGGTTTGCTTGTAAAGATTGCATGGTAATTTCAGGAACCAATCAGTACAGCTAATTGGTATAAGTGTGGGCTTAGGTGATTACTGGGTTTCACTGAGTAAGGCAGGCAAGGTAAGATTCTTTTACCTTTCTGAGTGTAAAGGGGCAGAGATGGCAGTCAGGGCAGTGGTGTCCTCCTCTTGCCAGATGTGGGAGATCGGGGAGCAGTCTAGTGTCCCTGACGACTATGACTGTAGAAAGTGTGACAGGCTGTAGCTCCTCACAGACCGTGTTGTTCATTTGGAATGGCAGTTGGACACACTGAGGAGCATACAGGGGAGCACTGAGTGTGATAGACACTAGTTACAGAAAGGCAGTCACACCTAAGGTTCAGTCCTGGGTGACCCTCAGGAGAGGCAGGCAGGTAGTGCAGGAGACTCCTGTGGCTATTCCTCTCTCTAACAGGTGTACTGTTACGGTTACTGTTGAGGGGGATAGCCTCTCAGAGTATTATAACAGGAGCAGTCAGGCCTATAGCACTGGCTCTGTTGTATAACAGGTTCAGACAAGATCCAAGTGAGTGATAGTGGTCAGAGACTCACTAGTTAGGGGCACTGACAGGCGTTTCTGTGGCCATGTCTGAGGATCCAGGATGATGTGTTGCCTCCCTCGTGTCAGGTTCATGGACTTCTCTGAGCAGTTACACATAATCTGGGGAGGTGATGGCCTAGGGGTATTATCGCTGGTCTGTTAATCCAGAGACCCAGATAATGTCCTGGGGGCCTAAGTTTGAATTCTGCCACGGCAGATTGTAGAATTTGAATTCAATAAATATCTGGAATTAAGAATCTAATGATGACCATGAATCCATTGTCAATTGTTGGAAAAACCCATCTGGTTCACTCATGCCCTTTAGGGAAGTAAACTGCCATCTTTAACTGAAATAAAAATGGAAAGAGCTGTTCTGAGGAAGGGTCACCGGACCCGAAACGTTAACTCTGTTTTTTCTTTCACAGCTGCTGCCAGACCTGCTGAGCCATCTTTTCTTGGTTTAGCCTACATGTGACTCCAGACCCACAGCAATGTGGTTGACCCTGAACTGCCCTCTGAGCAATTAGGGATGGGCAATAAATGCTGCCTTGCCAGCGACGCCCTCATCCCAATAACGAATAAAAAAAATTCTGAAGGTGAGCAGCCAAAGGCCATGTTGCACATTGGAACCAGCAACATAGGTAGGAAGAGGGATGAAGTCCTGCCAAGTGAGTACAGGGAGGTAGGAAAGAGGTTGAAAAACAGGACCTCGAGGGTAGTGATCTCTGGGTTACTGAATAGAAAGATAGGAGAGGTGAATGCATGGTTAATGATCTGGTGCAGGGTGCAGAGTTCCATGTTCTTGGATCATTGAGACCTCTTCTAGGGCAGGGGTGGCCTGTACAAGAGGGACGGGTTGCACCTAAACTGGTCGGAAGCCAAAATCCTCACAGGGAGGTTCATTAGTGCTACATGGGAGGGTTTAAACTAGAGTGGGAGAAGGCTGAGAACCAGAGCAGCAGGTCAGCAAGTGGAGGGATTGAGGGAAAGTTAGATGTGAAGACCAGTAAATCAGAAAGAAAGGACAGGCAGAGACATGTAAATGAACACAGTGGTACTAATAAGCTGAAGTGTGTTTAGTTCGATGCAAGGCGTATTATAGGTAAGGCTGAACTGTAGGTATAGATGAGCTGAGAGCCTGGACCAGTAGATGGGACTATGATGTTGTGGCCATTACAGAGACTTGGCAGCTCTCTGAACAACATTGATGTACAGAAGGATCTTGGGGTTCAAGTCCATAAGTCCCTGAAAGTAGCCACACAAGCAGATAGGGTGGTAAAAAAGGTGATTGGCATGCTTGCCTTTATTGGTCAGAGAATTGAGTATGACGGTCAGGATGTCATGTTGCAGCTTTATGAAGCTTTTGTTAGGCCACATGTAGAGTATTGTGTTCGGTTCAGGTCACCACATTACAGGAAGGCTTTGGAGAGGGTGCAGAAGAGGTTTACCAGGATGCTGCCTAGATTAGAGGGTATGAACTATAACGAAAGGCCAGAAAAACTTGGACTTTTTCTCTTGAGCAGCGCAGGCTGAGGGGAGACTTGATGGAAGTCTATAAAAGTAGAACATGCATAGATAGGCTTGATGGTCAGAATCTTTTTCCAAGAGTTGAAAAGTCTAATACTAGGGGATACGTATTTAAGGTGAAGAGGGGTTAAGTTCAAAGGAGATGTGAGGGGCACGATAGGGGAACGCACTGCCAGGGGTGGTGGTCTGTCTCCTCTCCGCCTATCTTCTCCTTTACCCATCTTCTATCGGCCTCCCCCTCTCTCCCTATTTATTGCAGAATCCCCTTCCCCTCCCCCATTTCTGAAGAAGGGTCTCGACCCGAAACGTCAGCTTTCCTGCTCCTTTGATGCTGCTTGACCTGCTGTGTTCATCCAGCTCTACACCTTGATATCTGAGTTTAATTTGGTGCCTTGTTTGGCGCAGCATCGTGGGCCAAAGGTCCCATTCCTGCACTGTACAGTTCTGTCTTCTATAAGTGATCAGAATGTGAGTGTAACAGAACAATGGTATGTCTAACTGACAGACTTGAAAGAACAGACAGTCCCACTGGGCTGGAGTGGGGCGAGGAGGGAGGGGACAAGTGACCTGTCTTAGTGTGCCAGATCAATTGTGGATGATGGAAGATAAAAGGCACATACAAAGTTCCCTTGTGTACATCGGGACACAGCGGACCTCCTAACAGAATTTCAAATACTTAAACAGCATTTGGAGCTATCATATCTACATATAGCTATGCCCAGCAAGAAAGCAAGTCATGAAGATTTACTTAACAAATTGGATAAAGGTCTATACAGAACTAATACATCATATTAATAGCTGAAAAGCTAAAAGAGCCCCAAAAGATACGGACCATGTTTGAGAAACAATTCAGTTACACTATGCTTCTATATCGATTGACTAGAATGTATGGCATTTAGACAAAAAATAATCTGCTTCATGAGCAGATATAGAGGAAAGGGATCATATGAATTTTAATGTGGGGAGCTAGCCTACTGATTTGTTCCATTGATGACCACATCCAAACTCATACAAGATTTTCTGGACAAACTGAAGAATCAAACAGTGACTGAAGAATGTTCATGTGTGCAAAGCTATCATTGAAGGCTGATGAAAATTACAGATCCTGAGCGTAAATCCAACAATTGACACAATCACCGGAAGACCCAAACATAGAAAGACATGTAGCAGTATAATCTTGTGCATGCGCCGGGAAATGTCCAGTTTCTCTTGCACTTTGTTTTTATTTCAGCCTTCAATCAATTTGCAAGGCATGTGGTATCAAAGAAAATTAGAAGAAGCAACAGTCTGCAAGAAAAATTGACACAACTTCAAAGAACCAACACAAAGTACAAAAGGTGTACTTTGAAGGTACAATAAAGACAATCTGGTATTCCACTAGAGTGTATACATAAAGTAGTCAATAAACTGAAATCAGATGATACACCCGAAATGACAAAGAATGGTGGCTATGTTTCACACTGTTGATTTCACACTGAAACATTGATGCCATTACACTATCCGAGTGTGTGTAATAATTCAAATGATCTGTCCCCCGAAAACCAGCATCTCTTTGTTATTGGCTAAGATTCACATTGGGGAAAGTGCCAACATATGACCACTGTGAATTTAAAAAGAACATATACAGACAGACATGGGAAACCGTGATGAAGCCTATAAATGTAAAACTTACAGTATGTAACTGTTCATCAATTCCATATGCCGGGGCAATAGTGCAGGAGTACAATTACAATCAATTTGCCTGCAGGTCACAGATGGTTTACATCCTAGACACTGCTGAACCAGCAGTTGCAGGTTTGCCAGCATGCTGTGACCTCACACTAGTCATAATCAGTCGAATTTCAGAGACACAAAATAAACTAGAGCTGACTATTCAAGGAATTCTTGCAGAACTGAGTATGAAAGAAAAATTGAACACTTCTCTTTCTTCTGAATTGATGGAGCTAAAATCCTAGCCCTTTGCTATATAAATAAAAATGAAACTTCAATAGAAAAAATGCTGAACAACTAGTTTAGGTTTAGGCCAAATTTGAGAATACCATCTGAGATTATGAAGTCCCTAAATATTTCTGTTCATTTTATGAAGATGAATGAAGAGCTAAAATAGGAAGAAAGAAAACAAGTTGAACTACAAGCTCGGAATCATCAATGAAAACTCTGCTGATTTACATGAAGATTTGGAGCAACCTACAGGTGAAACAGATCAGGCTCAGCAGGAGCAGCTACAGAAATATTGGCTTGACTTCAAAGCATTGCTGGAGAAAATGGAAGACCTGCAAGAGCAGGTTATGGGTGATTGATTATTAGATCATGATCATTAACATCAGAAGAATAGTTTTTTTTTCATCCCAGCATATGGAGTATGTTCCATCATAGTCTTAGACTGTCTCTAGTAGAAAGGCTCTTGGGAGTTAATTTTTTGAGCAGCATTTGTTAGTAAATCATTAGGCAGATTTTGAAGATGGAGAAATGTGTAAAACACAGCAAATGGCTTCCAGTGTGGTAATGTACCTACCTCCTGCCCTACCACTCATTTTAAGGAGTGCAGAGGAGCTCTCATATTCCTCAACCACTCTTAGGCATATCAATAACTTTCTGTAACCAATTAATGGCCATTTTTGGGTTATCTTTCCCTGGTGACTGGTATCTTTCTCACAGCAGAGGGAAGACTATGCCAAGCAGGAATTCAGGCAGCTTTTGCAAGGAAGAGGGGTTTTGCCTCCTTTGAGGGTCCTCTGCATCCATCAGAAGCATGTCCACTTCTGGTCTCTCAAAACCAGTCTCCTAACCTCCTCTTTTGCCAAACTGGGACCTACAATCTAGGTTCCTCAGTTACCCCAGATATACCTTTAGCCCGGCTTCTCTTAGCTTCTCTTCTTTGAGAACTGCCTGTAGTCCCAACAGTGGCCACCACTCAAGGCTGGTGGTGCTGCAGAGTTGTTGGTTATCCAATTGGTCAGGACTTCAGAAGATGGGTTTAAAAATCTTATCCCAATCCTATTAACTCCCAGCCAAGCATGACATGGTGATGAGTCAGGGGGTAGCAATGAGGATGCATCCCCCTGAACTATTCAGGTGATGAGTCAGGAAATAATCCCATATCTCGAAGCTTCTGCCAATTGTAGCAATTACACTCTTTCCTAAAGTGTAGGGCTATATTGATTCATTCACAGGATCACAGGTTGGGGTCATGGTGGGGGGGTGGGGGCATCTGCATTTATTGCACATCTGTAATTGTCCTGGAGGAGATGGCAGTGAGCTAAGCAATTGAAATGCTACCAGTCCTTTGACGGGTGTAGGGACACCTGCAGTACTGTTGGGGAGTTCTAGTTTTTTGACCCTGTGCAAGTGAAAGAACAGTGATGTAGTTCCAAAACACAATGGTGTGTAGCTTGGAAAGGAATTTGCAGATGATGGAGTCCTTTATTCATTGAGAGGATGACGATATCACTGATTAGGCCAGTATTTATAGGCAAGAAAGAGTTAACCACACTGCTGTGGGCCTGGAGTCACATATATGCCAAAACCAGGTAAAGATGGCAGTTTCCTTCCGTAAAGAGGCATCAGTGAAACAGATGGGGTTTTCCTGACAATCGACAATGGATTCATAGTCACCATTAAACTCTTAATTCCAGACTTTCTTTTTAATTAAATTCAAACTTCACCATCTGCCATGGTGGGGTTTGAACCTGGATCCCCAGTGCATTACCTGGGTCTCTGGATTAACAGTCTAGCCATAATAGCATTCGGCCTTTGCCTCCCCCAAACCCATTGCCCTTGCTCTGTCGGGTTGCAGAGGTTATGAGGTTAGAAGCTGCTACTGATATATGTCTGTGCAATAGTAGGGGTGATAACAAAACTTTTGGGTTCATGCAAGATAGTTAGCTAGGATTTAAAATAGGTCTACATCCTATGAAGAGAACACACTATTGCTTAGTGTTTTTAGACCTGTTTGTTGAAATGACAGATATAGATCTTAGTTACTAAACCTTTGGGAGCAAGTCTCTCAAATCTACCTGCTTGTGACACTAACAGGGAAGGTTCATGACTATTAATTTTCTTCACAATCCTCATGAAATTGTTAGATCCGTAATAACTTTTTCATTTCAATATTTCTTTCGTTATTAGTCTCAGTTCCAATTAGTTCTGTTTTGCCTTTAAGAATCTTGTGTTTATAGTATTTTTCTTTTAAGCAGCCCCTGTGGCAGTGAAATGAGTGGCAAACGATCGATGTTTGTGATTTAGAGGCCTTTAAAACGTTCACCCAGGGGATATACTGAGTTTCTTCTCCGTTTTCATGTCTTTTAGATGAGACAATAAACCAAGGCCAGCTCAGGTGGATGTCAAAAGAACAAAGAACAAAAGAGAAGGACAGCACAGGAACAGGCCCTTCGGCCCTCCAAGACTGTGCCGGTCATCATGCCCTGACTAAACTCAAAAACAAACCTGCTGCCCTTGTTCTGTCCGTATCCCTCTATTCCCTCCTTATTCATGTATCCATCCAGATGCCTCTTATATGTCAAAGATCCCATGGCACTATTCCAAAGAATATTGTGTATTTCTTCCTAGTGTCCTGGTCAATATTTATCCTTTGACCAAAATCACAAGAACAGATAATCAGAGTGTTATCACCTTGTTGGTTACAAGGTCTTGTATTAGAATTTGGCTGCTGCAAAACTGTGAACAGGTCTTTGTTCCCCTGAACTACAAAGTCATCACAAATTACTGCTACTGGATGCATTCATGGCAAAATGTCAATGGGAACGGATCATATAGGTTGTACAACGGCACACCCATCAGGTCACATTGCTATAGGAAGGCTGTTATTAAGCCGGAAAAGGTGCAAAAAAGATTTACAAGGATATTAGTAGAATGGGAAGACTTGAGTTATAAGGACAGGCTGGGGCTTTCTTCTCTGGAGCATAGGAGGCTGAGGGATGACCTTATAGAGGTTTATAAAATCACAAGGGGCATAGATAAGGTGAATAGCCGAGGTCGTTTCCCTCGGGTAGGGGAGTTCAAAACTAAGGCATAGGGGTAAAGTAAGAGGGGAGGCAATGGCCTAGTGGTATTATCGCTGGACTGTTAATCCAGAGACCCAGATAACATTCTGGGGATCTGGGTTTGAATCCTGCCACGGCAGATGGTGAAATTTGAATTCAATAAATGTCCAGAATTAAGACTCTAATGATGACTGTGAATCCATTGTCAGGAAAAACCCATCTGGCTCACTAATGTCCTTTAGGGAAGGAAACTGCCATCTTTACCTGGTCTGGCCAACATGTGACTCCATACCCACAGCAACATTGTTGATTCTTAACTGCCCTGTGGGTAATTAGGGATGGACAATAAATGCTGGTCCAGCCAGCAACACCCTCACCCTGTGAATGAATAAACAAAAAGAGATTCAAGGGACAACTTTTTCACACATGGGGTTACGTGCAGATAGAACGAGCTGCCAGACGAAGGGGTCAAGGCTGGTACAATGACAATATTTAAAAGACATTTTGGCAGGTACATAAATAGGAAAGGTTTAGAGGCATACAGGCCAAACACGAGCAAATGGGACTAGTTCAGTTTAGGAAACCTGGTTGGCATGGACGAGTTGGGCCAAAGGGTCTGTTTCTGTGCTGTATAATTCTAACTCTACAACTCTCATATAGTTGGAATGGATAAACCTTCCCTTCCTATCCCTTTTGTATCTTCATTTAACAACAGTATTGTAACATTACAGGGAATACACTGACATGTTTGGAAGGCATCACTTCTGATATAAAATGTCCAGCATGAAGTAGATATCACTGTCTAAATTTACAGCTAAAAATGAGACACAAAAATGCTTCTTTCCACCAACCATCATCTGAATTTTTTTCTCGCAAAAACCTTCACAAGCGAGTAGAACAAATGTTCGAAACTGACTTATAGGTTTGACATCAGTCTTCGCAGTGATCTGGTTACACTTCAGTGCGATGATATTGCAAGGACACCATTGCAAAATTTGCCCTATTAAAATTTAGTCCAATGTTTTGGAGAGTTATTAAGTAGGGAGCTGGTATGAGTGGAGAATTCACCGACTCTGCATTTCCGAACAACGATCCACAATCAATGGAGGCACAAGGTGAAGATAGGAGTGCAAAATGGCACAATTCGATTCTTTAATCCATAATCCTTTCATGCTTGGGAGTGCTGAAGTCATCCTTAAACTTTTTGGACCCTAACATTCAAAGAATGTAATATTCTAAATGTTCTTCAGGTTCTCATTGATTGATGTACTTTTATATTCGAGCTTCAGTTGAGTGAAAGGAAAAACATTTACTTCCTTTGCTTACACAGCTTGTTTTTTTTTCATTCACAGAATGTGAGCAATGTTGTCCAGGCAAGCATACTTTATTTGTCAGTAATTGCCCTTCAGAAGGTGGTGGTAAGCTGCTTTCATAAATCATTGCAGATTATGAGAGTGTGAGTGCACCCACAGTGCTCACTGTTCCAGGATTTTGACCCAGTCACAGTGAAGGAACAATGATATAGCTTAAAGTCAGATAGTAGCGATTTGGAAGAAACTTGCAGGTGCTGGGAGTGTTGTCTGCAACCCTTGTCCTTCAAGATGGTACAGGTCATGGGTTTGGAAGGTGCTATCTAAGGATCTTTGGTGAATTTCTGCAGTGCATCTTGCACTGCTGCTACTGACCATCAGTGGTGGAGGGAATGGATGCTTGTGGATGTGGTGCCAATCAAGTGGGTTGCTTTGTCCTGGATGGTGTCAAACTTCTTGAGTGTTGTTGGGGCTGCACTCATCCAAGCAAGTGGGGAGTATTCCATCACGCTCCTGCATAGTGCCTTGTGGACGAACTTTGAGCAGTCAGAGTGAGTTACTCACTGCACAAATTCTAGCCTCTGACTTGCTCTTATAGTTTTGTTATTTATATGTCTGGTTCCGTTCAGTCTCTAATCAAAAGGAGTGCTGACATGGCTGACACTCCACCCTCACAGGTAACACAGTGTGGAGCTGGAGGAACACAGCAGGCCAGGCAGCATCAGAGGAGCAGGAAAGCTGACGTTTCGGGTCAGGACCCTTCTTCAGGAATCGGGGTTAGGGTTAGGATTAGGATTCTGAAGAAGGGTCCCGACCCGAAACGTCAAGCTTTCCTGCTCCTCTGATGCTGCCTGACCTGCTGTGTTCCTCCAGCTCCACATTGTGTTATCTCAGATTCTCCAGCATCGGCAGTTCTTACTCACTCCACCCTCTCACATCTTTTAATTTACTCTTGGGATGTGGGTGTCGCTGGCTGACCAGCATTTATTGCCCGTCACTAGTTGCCCCTTGAGAAGGCGGGGGTGAGCTGCCTTCTTGAACTGCTGCAGCCCACGTGCTTTGGATTGACCCATAATGCCCTTAGAGGGAGTTCCAAGATTTTTACCTAGCGACACTGAGGAAGTTGCAATATATTTCCAAGTCAATACATTCAACCTATTCTCCCAAGCTAACCACTGTTTACCCAGCAGGCCACAAAGTATAGTAGTCCTAAGCTGCATCCTGTCGGAACACCCATTAAATCATTGTGACCCTGTCACCAATACTCAAAGTAGACCCCATTACACCCTGCATTCCATGTTCATAAGTGTTGTGAAAGTGAATTAGAGAAGTGCCATGAGGATCCTGAGCAGTTGCCCTTATGAAATGCCAGTGTCTGTGGACTTTGGTTGCATGCAGCTTGTGCCTACGGATCTGTGATGCTGTCAACATAGAGGTTCCTGGCAGCCTGGGATGAGCTGAAATCACCAGGAACCTGCTTGAACTTCCATGCCGAGAATTCTCGGTCTCTAGTTTGTTCAGGGACTGGTGGTCGGATAGGAGGCAGCTTAATGCTGAAGTGAGATATGTAGTTCATAGAGACTTTAAAAGGAACAATTTCGCTTAATAGTCAATTCGCCACACCAAGAGAGAGTCTCATCTTGACATCCGGAACTCAGTTAAAAGACACAGCAAGTAGCTGTCAATGTCAAGATAGGTCTCGTTGGACTTTTCATGTGATTCTGCCACATTTCTTACCGTAGCTCATATTAGTCAGGCCGCCAGTTAGATTCCAGCAAGTGTTCAGATACCATAACATTTAAGAAATATTTGATGTGTGCTTGTGATCCCAAGACATACAAGGCTAGGAAAGTGCTGGAAAAATTGTTTGTTTTTTTTTGACCAGTGCAGACCTGGTAGGTCAAATCATCCTCCTCTGTGCTGTGATTATGTATGACTAGAATGACAACAAGAGATGTATTTCTAATGTGAATCATCGTAAAGGGAAGATAACAGTTGAGTGTGGTAATTGCAGTTGGGAAGAGAAAGGTGGAGACTGGTTATGTCTTGATTCAGGCCAACAATGAGGTCAGTAATGACTGGCTGTGTGGGCCATTGTAAGGTTTAATTCATTGGAGCGGATGTGCTGCGGGGAGGTTTAAAGTTGTAGCCAAAGCCACAAAGGGGTTTAAATTGTGGAAGTTCACGTCGGTCTCAGTCAACCTGATAGGAGTTCTGTGTTGTGAGTTTCGTGTAAAATTGCAGACAAGTCACAGGAGGTTTGCACTAGGTCAGGAATTTTATGATTTAGTAACCAAATAAATCTAAAGTTGAGCCAAACTCTGGCATGTGCAAGTTGTAATTGCTGAGGTCCAAGAAATATTGTAATCCAAACAAGCCATTACCTCACCTCACCACTGGCATTCAGCTTTTATGTCCATGTTTGGACCAAGACTGTAATAAGGTCAGGCACTGAGTGGCCTTGGCGGAACCCAAACTGGGCAGCTCTAAGCAGATATTTACTGAGCAGGTGTTGCTAGATAGCACTGTTAATGACACCTTCCATTACTTTACGGATGATTGAGAATAGACTGGTGGGGCGGTACATGCTCTGTTGAATTTAACCGACCTTTTGTTGATTGGGCCAATTTGGGCAACTTTCCACAGTGCCAGATAGTGCTGAGACTACTGTTTCTAGACAATCATTCAGCCTTTGAAGAACAAAATAATGCACATTTATGTAATTTCTTTTATGGCCGCGAGATGTCCCAAGCCACTTTGCAGCTAATGAATTACTTTTGAAGTATAGTCAATGATGTAATGTGGTAAACACAGCAGCCATGAGATATTTCTCGACATTTTCATTATAGTGGTGTAAAAGCTACCAGAGAGAGGGACCACCTGCTGTTTCTGTGTGAGCCATGGGTAGGCCACAATAGATGAAAGGAAGCAGGTTCCCTTTTGCAGAAATTTCTGTTCCAACAACAATCAAGCAGCTTTCTTGATCACTGTCTTGTCTGCAACTGGCCATAGTTTGTTGAATTCAAACTCATAATTTGGCATGCTGGAACTGGGGCTCATTGACCTTAAAAATGTTAAAAAAGGAAAAGGCAAAGTCACCGTACTCTGAGCAGATCATAGGGCTGCTCTCTTTGGAGCGAGATGAATAGACTCGCCCAATGTTAGCAAAATGAAGGAGCTGGTCATTGACATCAGGAAGTGAAATAGAGGGGTTGCCACTGTCTGTTTCAATGGTGCTGAGGTCGAAATGGTTGAGAGCTTCAAGATCCAGGGAATAATTATCACAACAATCTCACCTGGTCCATCCATGTTGATACTACAGTCAAGAAAGCACATCGCTATGATTCTTATCAATTTTTATTGGTACACCGTAGAACCATCCTACCCAGATACATCACAGCTTGGTATGGCAACTGCTCTGTCCGAGACCACAAGAAATTACAGAGTGTTGTGAACACAGCCCAGTCCATCACAGAAACCAGCCTTCCTTCCATTGACTCCAGTCTACACTTCCTGCTGTCTCGGGAAAGCGACCATCATAATTGAAGACAAAAACGGAAGTTGCTCGAAAAGTTCAGCAGGTCTGACAGCATCTGTGAGGAAAAAATGAGAGTTAATGTTTTGGATCCGGCGACCCTTCCTCAGAAGCTTCAGTTTTTATTTAACATAATCGTAGACCCCTCCTACCCTGGTCATACTCTCTTCCGTCGGACAGAAGGTACAAAACTTTTAAAACACGTACTAACAGATTTAAGAACAGCTTCTTTCCCGCTGTTATCAGACTTATGAACAGACCTCTCGTATATTGGAGTTGACCTTACTCTATACCTTCTCTGTAGCTGTAACACTATATTCTACATTCTGTTCTATTACCCTGATGTGCTTATGTAAGGTATGATTATCTGGATGGCACACAAAACAATACTTTTCACTCTATCTCAGCGCGTGTGATAATTATAAATCAAATCAAATGAAAAATTAGCAGTGGTAACCACATCTCAGGCAAAGGGAAAGGATGAGAAGGAGAGCCTTTCATGGTAATCTCAGCCAATGTGGGAATTGAACCCAAGCTGTTGCCATCACTCTCCAGTGCAAATCAGCCATCCAACCAACTGAGCTAACTGACCCTTTTCAATTGAGTTAATTGACCCTTGAAAGAAGTACTTAAAATCATTAGGGGTTTGGATAAAATAGAGATGGCAAAACTGTTCCTATTGCTAGAAGGACCAAGATCTAGAAAGTGCAGTTTTAAGGTAAAACAGATATAGAACAACTAATGTTGAAGGTGTGAAATAAAAACAGAAATTGCTGGAGAAGCTCAGCAGATCTGGCAGCATCAATAGAGTTAACATTGAGAGCCAAGTGATTCTTCTTCAAAATTGATGGTAGCTCAGAAAAGGTGGTATTTATGCTGGTGACATTGGGGAGATGAAACAGACTAGTAGCCACTTTGTAGAACACTTCTATCGTGGCTGTAAAAATGACCTTGAGTTTCCAGTTGCCTGCCAAATCAACACACCACCATGTTCCCTGGTCAACATCTCTGTCTCTGGCTTTCTGCAGACCTCCAGCGAAGCTCAGTGCAAACTGGAAGAATAGTCATTCACCTTCCACTTAGGGACCCTGCAGCCTTCAGGACTCATTATCAGGTTTAACCATTTGTTTATTCATTCATGTCCTTTACCCTCCCACCTCACACCGCCACACCTCAAGCCTGTCCTGATATGGGTTCCTTTCTGCACAGCCAATCAATTCTCACCAACTCATGTTAGCTTTTCTCCTTCCCTCGTTTAATATCAACCATTCCTTTATATGCATAACTGCCTTTCTCTCGCTCTCGGCTCCATCTCCACCTATCTGCTCGATCTTTCCAAAATTTCAATCTGCTAAGCACTGCTGCCTCACAGTGCCAGGGACCCATGTTCGATTCCAGCCTAGGGCAACTGTCTATGTGGAGACTGCACATTCTCTCTGTGTCTGTGCTCCAGTTTCCTCCCACAGCCCAAAGGTATACAGGTTAAGGTGGATTGGCCGTGCTAAATTGCCCATTGTGTCCAGGGATGTCTCGACTACATGGGTTAGCTATGAGAGATGCAGGGTTATAGGGATAGGGTGGAGGGGTTGGTATGAGTAGGATGCTGTTCGAAGTGTTGGTGTGGACCCGATGGGCTCAATGGCTTGCTTCCATAATGTAGGGATTCTATGATCTGTTAAAAATACTCAAACCCCAGCAAAATATTACCCCATCTCAATTCTTTAAATTATTAGTTAATCTTTACTTTCTCCTTCTTGAATTACTGGTCTAAACCCCTTTACAGCTCTGACAGTGTGAAAACTAACATTCGCTCTCAACTCAAAGACTTCACAAAACTAAAACCTTTGAGGTAACGTGACTGGTTCCTTGGAACTAAAGCGAGATCCTCCTTTTAAGCGGAATCTGTCTTTCCTTCTGAATTGAACTCCTGAGTCTTCTGCACTGAAGTCGTAAGATGAATAGATGGCCCTTGGCCTGTTTTCTCTGTTTGTTTTAGGCACAGCTAATATCCAACTGGATACTTGACGACATCACATGCTTTCTTGGAAAGTACGTTTTTAGGTCACTGTTCCAAATGAATTTCTGACTTTTCAATAAAAAACTTCACAGAAATGACCAAAATGCATCTTAGTTTGCTTTTAACATTCAAATTCCAAATTCAGTGTTAATGTATCAAACATATTTAAGCAATCGAGAGTATTATATAAATTTTAATAAAACAAAGAACTGCAGATACTGGAAGAACTGAAACAAAAATAGAAATTGCTGGGGAAAACACAACAGGTAGCATCAGTGCAGAGAGAAACATTCAACATTTTGGGTATAGTGACTCTTGTCTCTACTTTCTGTCCACCAATACTGCCAGACCTGCTGACATAAAGTGTACTTTTTGTAATACAAGATGTTCAAAGCACAGCACACCCAAGAACATTTAGACCTATGATTACTTCTGTGATGTTGGTAGCATCGCAACCAATGTTCACTTAGTATGCAACAGAAACAGAAGTTGCTGGAAAAGCTCAGCAGGTCTGGCAGCATCTGTGAAGAAAAATCAGCGTTAACGTTTCAGGTCCGGTGACCCTTCCTCAGTACAGTTAGTATGGTCTGACAAAGAGCAACAATAATCAGGTAAGATGATCTGCTTTAGGCATTGGTGAAATATTGGCTAGGATAGCAGGAGGTAAGAATGCATGTGAAGGCAACAAGAGACTCAGTTTAACATTCTACCTCCTCCAGTGTAAGATTTCCTGGGCGCTAGAGTCATAGAGATAAACAGCACGGAAACATACCCTTCGGTCCAACTCATCCATGCCGACCAGATATCCCAAAGTAATCTAGCTCCATTTGCCAGCAATTGATCCATACCCCTCTAAACCCTTCCTATTCAGATACCCATCCAGATGCCTTTTAACTGTTGTAAATGTACCAGCTCCACCACTTCCTCTGGCAGCCCATTCCATTCACGCATCACCCACTCCGTGAAAAAGTTGCCCTTAGGTCCCTTTACGCTGTCACTTTAAACCTATGCCCTCTAGTTTTGGACTCCCCTAACCTGGGAAAAGACCTTGGCTATTCACCCTAGTCACGTCCCTCATGATTTTATAAACCTGTACAAGGTCACCCCTCAGCCTCCAACGTTCCAGGGAAAATAGCCCCAGCCTATTCAGCCTCTCCCTATCGCTCAAACCCTCCAAACCTGACAACATCCTCATAAATCTTTTCTAAACCCTTTCAAGTTTCACAAGATCTTTCTGATAGCAGGGAGAGCCAGAATTGCACACAATATTCCAAAAGTCACCGAAACAAGGTCCTGTACAGCCGCAACATGACTTCCCAACTCCTATACTCAAAGTACTGACCAATAAGGCCAAGCACGACAGAGTTTGGTCTCCTGATTGGCGATTTGAGTGCACCACTTTCTGACTCAGATGCGAGTGCTTCCCAAGTGAGCTGCAGCTAATCAGCACAATACAAGCTACAAGAGGATCTTCCGGTGATTTTGTTCAGCAAGGAAGAAAGCCAAAACAGAAATAAGGGAACCAGCTGTGCCATGTATTACCTCTCACAAAGCTTTGTCCTGTGGAAATTCAGCCAGATAATTGGCTCGTTGGATACTATGGGTAATGGGGATTCCATTCTCTGTATTATGATTTGCCTGTCAAAATATGATTAATGCATTTATTAGGCAAGCAGAGTGTTACACTAATATTGCCTGTTATGATTCTAGCTGACCAAACTGTGCTTCGATTGATGAGCTACTAAACGCTTTTCTGTTCCGACGATTCCTTGCAGAACGAGACAGCTCACTTTAATCTGTTCAACGTAATTTGCTCTCTCAGATTCTTATCCTAATTGTATTTACTGACAGGAACTTGGTTACCAGACTCACAATGGCTAACCTGGGTACAACATGTAAGTCAAAACCATGACGTTTAACAAAAATGGACCTCACACACAATTCCACCCAATTTCATTTAAATACGCTTTAATTTAGCAAGCTAAATGAAAGAATCATTTTACCACCATCAAAAGCAAACTTCTGCTGAATGGCCAAAAGTTATTTTCTGGACACTAAAAACTCACTTATATCATTGTTAATTAAACTTTACCGCAATTTCACAAGGAATCACGCGTGAAAATTGGACTATTGTTCCGTTGTGTAAATGAAGAAGCTATTTTGCGCACGCGGGATCCCACAAAATAGCAGTTTATGAAGGACCAGTTGACCTCTTTTTGGTTCACTGCTTCTACCCTTCAAATGTAAAAGTGGTTGTAAATTTCCTTCCAATGACATAGAGTCATAGAGTCATACAGCACAGAAACAGACCTTTTGGTCCAACCAGTCCATGCCAACCATAATCCCACACTAAACTGGTCCCACCTGCCTACTCCCAGCCTATGTTCCTGCAGACATTTTTTATTCATGTACTTATCCAAATGTCTTTTAAATCTTGTAACTGTACCCACATCCGCCACTTTGTCAGAACCTTCATTCCACACACGAACCACCCTTTGTAAAAAATTTGACCCTCATGTCTATTTAAAACCTCTCCAGTCTCACCTTAAAAATGTGGCCCCTAGTCTTGAAATCCTCCATCCGAGGGAAAAGAAACCTACCATTAATCTCATCTATACCCCTCATGATTTTATCAAATCTATAAAATCACCTCCTAACCTCCTACACTCCAGTGGAAAAAGTCCCAGCCTATCTTGCCTTTCTTTAGAACTCAGGCCTTCCATACCTGGCAATATCCTGGTAAATCTCTTCTGAACCCTCTCTAACTTATAATTGTTGACCAGAACTGGACGCAGGATTCCAGAAGAGGCCTCACCAATGTTCTGTGCAACCTCAGCATGACTTCCCAGTTCCGAGATTCAAAAGACTGAGCATTGAAGGTGAGTGTTAAATGCCTTTTTAACCACCCGGTCTATATGGGATACAAACTTCAAAGAAATATGTATCCCACCCCAAGGCCCCACCATTAATTGTACAAGTCCTGCCCTTGTTTGTTGTTCCAAAGTACAATACCTTTCATTTCTCCAGGCTGAACTCTATCTGCCATTTTTTCATGAGACAGTGATTTTGGCAACAGTAGGTAAAAAGGACAAAGTTGTGATCCAGGATTTGAAATTCAACTTTGTACCGAAGGAACTGGAGCCGCAGTTTCTCACAGGTGAGTTCAAATAATCATGTAAAAGTGGTATCTGGTTTTAAGGCAGTACTGACATTTAGGTGAGGACAGAAAAGGATAGGCTTCAGTCTTGCCATTCCTTGCAGAGAAGGGCAATAGTCCCTCTAATTTTCTTTTTGTTGCATAGACCTCTGTGGTTCGAATGCAACATTGACTTCCTGAAACCAGATGTCACTTTATCATCGCACTGATTAGAATCTCAGAGCGTGCTGTGCGGCTTAGGGGATCACTTAATGGATAGGTACGTGAGCCTCTGAAGCAAGTGGTACAGTCATTGTGATTTCAGTAATCACACATTAGAGCTTTGTTAAGAAATTGGGCCCTGTACAGTTCAGAGCACAATCTGTCCTATATTTCAGCTTCTTTTAATTCTTTTGTGTGATAAACTTAAATTTTTTTGTTAAAGAATATTTGCTGCTTTGATTAAAGATGGATCAATGAATAACCATCACTTTAATCCGCTGCAAAAATATTGAACTATGATCTATTAAGCCAGGATTCACATTGGAATCTGACTCGTCCAGTATTACTATCAACTAGGATCATAACTCTTGGATTTATTTAGGATACATAGAGTGTGGAAGTCACTATCAAGCTGACAATTGTTGCCCATCCCAAATTGCTTTTGAACTAAATGGTTTGAGGGCAGTTTAAAGTCTAACACATTGTTGTAAATCACGAGTCAGAAAGGTCAGGCCATGTAGGGATGACAGTTTAAGAACAAAGAACAAAGAACAAAGAAAATTACAGCGCACGATCAGGCCCTTCGGCCCTCCAAGCCTGCGCCGATCGAGATCCTCTGTCTAAACCTGTCATCTATTTTCTAAGGGTCTGTATCCCTTTGCTCCCCGTCCATCCATGTACCTGTCCAGATACATCTTAAAAGACACTAACATGGCTGGGTCTACCACCTCCGCTGGCAATGTGTTCCAGGCACCCACCATCCTCTGCGTAAAGAACTTTCCACGCATATCTCCCGTAAACTTCCCTCCTCTCACTGTGAACTCATGACGCCTCGTAATTGAGTCCCCCACTCTGGGAAAAAGATTCTTGCTATCCACCTTGACTATACCCCTCATGATTTCATAGACCTCAATCAGGTACCCACTCAATCTCTGTCTTTCTAATGAAAATAATCCTAATCTACTCAACATTTCTTCACAGCTAGCGCCATCCATACCAGGCAACATCCTGGTGAACCTCCTCTGCACCCTCTCCAAAGCATCCACATCCTTTTGGTAATGTGGCTACCAGAACTGTACGCAAACTTTACTCTCCTAAAGGACAGCAGTGAACCAAATGGGTTTTTAGGGAATGTCAATAAATGTGGAGCTGGAATGGTACAGTAGGTCAGACTGCAACAGAGGAGCAGGAAAGTCAACATTTCAGGCCGAAACCCATCATCAAGACTCGAGTGGGGGGAGCCCAGAAATAAATAGAAGGAGAGGGTTGGGGCTGGGGTAGTGTAGGTGAGATGGAGATAGGTGGAAGCAGGTAGGGGATTATCATGGTCGGTCAGTGGAAAGGGTGGAATGGATAGGTAAGTAGAAAGACGGATGGGTTGGGGGAGGAGAGATTTTGAATTTGATGAAGTCAATATTCAGGCCATTGGCCAAGGCGACATATGAGGTGGTGGTCCTCCAGTTTATGTTTGGCCTCACTTTTACAGTGGAGGAGGCCAAGGATGGACATGTCATCAGGGGAGTAGGAGGGGTAGGTAAAGTGGATGGCAACCGGGAGATCGGGTTTGTTGGTGCCTGGAGAGTGCAGGTGCTCCACAAACCAATCCCCAAGTCTTGCATTCGCTATCCCCGATATTGAGGAGACAACATTGGGAGCAGCCGATACAGAAGCTGAGGTTGGATGAAGTGCAAGTGAATCTCTGCTAGATTTGGAATGATTGTTTAGGGCCTTGGATGGGGCTGAGAGGGGAGGTGTAGAGGCAGGTGTTGCACCTCCTGCAGTTGCAGGGAAAGGTACCGGGTGCGGTGGAGGGGCTGGTGGGGAGTGTGGAGCTGACAAGGGAGTCGCGGAGGGAATGGTCCCTGTGGAAAGCATACAGGGCTGGGAAGGGAAATACTTTTTCGGTGTTGGGGTCTGATTGAAGGTGCCGGAAATGTCGCAGGATGATGCATTGTATTTGGAGGTTGGTGAGGTGGTACGTGATGTCTAAAGGGACTCTGTCCTTCTTGTTGTTGGGAGATGGTTTGAGGGCAGAAATTTGGGAAATGGAGGAGATGAGCTTGAGGGCATCCTTAATAACAGAGGAGGAGAAGCTACTCTCTGTGAAGCGGAAGAATATCTGTGAAGTCCTGGAGTAGAACGCCTCATCTCGGGAGCAGATATAGCGGAGGGCAGAGCAATTGTGAGTATGGGATAACATTTGTGCAGGAGGATGGGTGAGAGGAGGTGTAGTCAGGGTAATTATGGTAGTCAGTGGGTTTGATATGGATGTCGGTGGTGAGTTGGTTACCAGAGATGGAGATAGGGAGGTTCAGGTCTTCTCCCACTCCCCTGGTGACATGTACCCACACTCCTCACTCCCCTGGTGACATGTCCATCCATGGCCTCCTCCACTGTCAGAAGCAAACCCTTTGGTCCAACCAGTCCCTGCCGACCATAATTCCAAACTAAACCAGTCCTACCTGCCTGCGCTCGACCCATTTCCCTCCAAAAGTTTCTTATTCATGAATTTATCCAAATGTCTTTTTAAATATTCTGATTGTATCTGCGTCTACCATTTTCTCTGAAAGTTCAGTCCATGCAAAATAAACAAGCAGAATCTTAAAACTGGAGATAGAATTTTAAAGCTGAAAGTCCCTCCCGAAGGGCATTGTGAGTCAACCCACAGCACATGGACTACAGCGGTTCAAGAAGGCAGCTCAGCACCACCTTCTCAAGAGCAAGTAGGGATGGACAATAAATGTTGGCCCAGCCCGCGACTCCCACATCCTACCAATGAATAAAGAAAAAGGGCCTATATCACACAAAGGGTGGTGGAGATCTCAATTTGTTTGCGCCAACAGCTTGTGGACGCTGGGTCAACTTATCTTTCTAAGCCAGAGATAAATAGTTTTAAATTAGCAAGGAGTATTGAGGGATATGGGTCAAAGTTGGAAAAATAGAGTTAAGAGAGAGAGATCAACCATGATCTAATTGTTGGACTCAGCACCCTTGAGAGGCTAAATGGCCTCCACCTGTTACTAATGTATAAGGCCTGAAAACACCAGCTTTTTGATGCAGAAAATCCTCATAAGGAACCAAGCTGAGAAGTTAGTTAAGTCAGACATTTATCAAAACCAAGCAAGTCTGACATTTCTTTCTCAATGCACAGAAATCCTGTACAAAATCCAAACCAGTGCAGAAGTCTTTTGATCATTCTCGAAAGCTTTTTTTTTGCATATCAATGTGATTTAGGTGATCCGCCACTCCAGTAATTTTCTGTGGCACCAATTACTGAGCTATGAAACATATTAATCACAGATGTCATGCAATAATCCTTAACTCTAATATTTTATTGACTCCCAAGAACTTGGCAGTCTAGACATTATCAAAAGTCTGGAAAATCCAATTGATTCAAACTTTACCTCACTCAGTAATTTTACTTTTAATCTCTTTCGATTCATGTCAGCCATGACTCAGTTGATAGTCCTCTTGCCTAGCTCAAAGTCAGGAGGCAGAAATGTAGACAGAAACATAGAAAATAGGAGCTAGTGCAGGCCATTCAGCCCTTCAGGCCTGCTCCATTATTCAACATGATCATGACTAATCATTCAACTCAGACCCTGTACCTACATTCTCCCCATACCCTTTGATCCCTTTAGCCCCAAGAACTATACCTAACTCCTTGAAGCATTCAGTGTCTTAGCCTCAATGGCTTTCTGTGGTACAGAACTTCAGAAGGTTAGCTTTCTCTGGGTGAAGACATTTCTCTTCAACTCACTGTCAGGACCACTTCACAAATGTAAACACAAAAGCAAAGCTGAGATTCCAGTGTTGTACGGCACACTTTCAGGTGACAGTGCTATCTGCATGGTTTAATAGTGAATCTGAGAAGCCTTAGGTAGATTTGCTGTCATCAATCCTGCAATTGATTTGTCTAAATTATTGACAAGTGGGGAAGCATGTCCACACAAAATCTTCAGCAGAAGATAGGTACAATCTTGATAAACAGACAAAGTTTATAATCACAGAAAACTTTGTTTTAACTGGCACTTATGAGCCAGCGCTCTCGGTAAACCAGCAAGGATCACATTCCTCAAATATAGGATATTTACTGTATGGTCAGTTCTGCTATAATAAGATAATGTTATTCCTGCTCAACATCACTATATAGAAAATCGTGCTATAGAAATGACGGGGCCAATGGTCAAAGCACGGTTAAGGGCAGACCACCAAAAATTATCACTCAATTTCACTCAAAAATCACTCAAAAGCCTAACATAAAAGATAGTGCAGTTTGAATAAGTGTTTAATTCATATCTAATACCGAAATAAAAGTAAATTTAACACCTTACCTTGAAAAAATGTCAAGATGACTTGATGGGGATGGAGGTTTTGAGGTTGCTCTGTTGTTAATGCAGGGGCTCAGGGTTGCATCGTTATCACCACCTTCAGGTGCAGTCGTGGTTGCAGGGTTAGGGCGAAAAATAGTTAATGCAGAAGTGGATGGCTGTGGTTCATTGTCTTCTGACTGTTTCTTGGGTGTTGGCTTAAAAAAAGGCATCCAGTTTTTGCTGCTTTGTCCTTTTTCTTCATTCATGAAGAAGCTGTTCATAGGGGGCCAAATAAGATCTTATTCCACGAACTGCTACCCTATTCTGCTCTGCATTGTAATCATTATCCTCTAAGAGCGGCACCTGCTTCTCAATTTCCCTCGGCATAGAAGACAAAACAAAAGTGGAAAGCACTTGTGGTGCTGCATCCTGGACTTCGTCTTCTTCATCTCCAACTTCCACTTCCCCCTCAGCAATAAGTTGTTGTAGATCAGCTGTCGAGAGGTTTTCACTGTGGGACTCAAGCAGCTCTTCAACGTCCTCACTCTCCACTTCAAATCCAGCTTGCTTTGCAAGATCGACACAATGTTCTTTGATTCTTGGGAGCCCCTCTGACGGATCAAAGGCTTTAAAATCTTGAAGAAAATATCTGGGAGAAGCTTCCACCGAGCTGCATGCAAACAGCCCTTACTGACATCACCCCAGGCCTCCACAATAATGTCAATTGCATTATTGTTGCTAGAGCTCTTCCAAAATTGAAAAAAAAAATCTGTCCTTATCCACTCATTGGCTGCAATTAGCCTCTTAAATGTGCTCCTTAAATAATAAACTTTAAAAGCTGCTATTGCACACTGGTCCATGGATTGAATGGGAAAAGTTGTGTTTGGGGGTAGAAATAGCACGTTGATGCTTTCAGAAAGCTCACCAATGGTGGAAGGATTGCTTGGCGCATTATCCAGGATGAGGAGAATCTTGAAATCCAAACTTTTTTCCGGCAATACGTTCAGGACAAAGGCTGAGAAACAATCACGTGATGCCGGCACAGAGACCCTTTCAGTATTAACTTTGTGTGTATTCTGGACAAAGCCTGCGAAATACTCAAATCATGTGATGTTGATGCGTACTGCCCCGCACACTGATGGAATCGCGTTATCGCCAACACAAGTTTGCGTTTTAGAAATAGTGTTCCCCTATTCATCAGCTGTGTTATAGCCAACTCATATTGTTGGATAATGTGTCATAACAGAACCGACGTGTTCGCACAATCCCTTCGATGTCTGAGGAATCAGTTGAGGATGTGAGTGACCTTTAGCTTTGTTCGTTTGTTCATTAACGGGACGAGGGTGTCACTTTTAGGCAACATTTATTGTCCATCCCTAATTGCCCAGAAGGCAGTTGAGAATCAACCACATTGCTGTGGGACTGGAGTCACATGTAGACCAGATCAAGTAAGGATGGCAGTTTCCTTCCCTAAAGGACATTAGTGAACCAGATGGGTTTTTCTGACAATCAGCAACGGACTCATGGTTACCACTGGATCCTTAATTCCAGGTATTTATTGAATTCAAATTCCACCATCTGTCGTGGCCGTATTCAAACCCAGGACCTTATCTCGGTCTCTGGATTAACAGCCCAGTGATAATACCACTGGGCCATTGCAGTGAGAAGGCACTGTGTTAGCAAGTTTTATTTAAGGCATTATTGTTTTAGTGATTTATGCTGTAAGTAAAGTGTAACTGTGATGTGTGTGCCCTCCTGCATTAGATTTCTGTTAGTTAGTGTTGTTTCATTGATAATGGAACCTCTTGATGATGTGAAATATTTGACTAACTAAGTCCCACAGGTACCAGTTAATAAAAAGTTTGCTGCGGTTATGTTAGCAAGACTGAACTTTCAGGTTTGTCAGTTGGGCCTATAGTGTGACACACATGTGTTTGTTCAAAGCTACATATGTGAACACACAGAGTCCTGTACTTTGAAGACAGAGCACATGAATGCCAGATCAGGTAAGGACACCAGATTTCCTTCCCTGAAGGACATGAGTGAACCAGATGGGTTCTTCACCAAAAAAGTCTGCGTGGAGTTTGCACATTCTCCGTGGGTTTCCTCCGAGTGCTCCGGTTTCCTCCCACAGTCCAAAGATGTGCAGGCTAGGTGCATTGGCCATGCTAAATTGCCCATAGGGATGTGTAGATTAAGTGGGTTATAGGGGGATAAGACTGGGTGGGTACTCTGAGGTTCAGTGTGGGCAGAAGGGCCTGTTTCCGCACCGTAGGGACTCTATTAAAAAAAATTGATAACAGCTTCGTGGTCATCATTAGTTTCTTCGTTCCAGATTGAATTCAAATCCCATTTTATGCCATTGTGGGATTTAAACCCATGACCCGAGAACATAGCAAAGTCTCTTGATTAATAGCTTAGTGATAATGCCACAAGATCATTGCCTCCACACAAAATTAAACAAGATCACTAAAATAACTATGCTATTATAAAATGTCATTCCAAGGCTTTCTACCAGCACATATGTAACAAATAGAGTGGTAAGAAATGGATGAAGCCAATTAGTGGCAAAAATTGGGCATCTATGTGTATATTTTATGATGTACCAAGAGGCAAAACTGACGTCCCCTTGTGAATACTTTGCATCTGTCTTGGCCAAAAAGAGAAGGTGCTACTCAATTTGTAGTGAAAGAGACTGTAGTTGAGAACTGGATGGACTAGAAATTGACAAAGAGGAGATATTAGAAAGGATTGATATAATCAAAGTCTACAAGGCACCATGACTGTTTGGAATGCATCCAAACTGAAAACTGAGAGAAAGGAATAAATTTCAAAGGCTCTGGCCATAGTCTTCCATTCTTCTTAGGCTCAGAGGTATAGAGGCAAAGGACTATAGAATTGCAACCTCGATCAAAAAAAAGGGTTGAGAGGTCTGACCCAGCAATGCTCACCCTCGCTCTTAGAAATAATTATCCAGGAAGAGGTTATAGTTACATTGCCACAAATGTGGATTAATTAGGGGAGGCCAGCTTGTGTGCGTTAAAGGCAAACCATATTTAATTAAATTGATTATTTTTGTTGTGTGAGGTAACAGAGAGGGCACAGCACTGTTGTTGATGTGTACATAGATTTCCAAACAGCATTTGACAAAATGCCACATAAGGCGCTCGCCAGAAACATTGAAGCCGATGGAGCAAATGAGAAGGTGATAGCATGGGCATAAAATTGGCTGAGTGATCAGTAATAAATATTAATAGAGATTTATTTTTCAGACCGAAGGTATACAGTGGCTTTCCCCTTGAGTCCATATTGAGTCCACAGCACTTTTTGATCTATATTATTAACCTGGATTTGGGCATGCAGGATACAATTTCAAAATTTGCAAATGGTGCAAAACTTGAAAGTATACTGAACAATGAGTAGGATAATGACTGACTTCGAGCAGACACAAGTGGTTTGGCAAATGCATGGCTGATGATTTTAATGCTGTAAAGTGTGAGGCAATAAATTTTTGTAGGAAGAGCGAGGAAATGGAATATAAAATGAAGGCTACACTTCGAAACTGGGTGGAGGAACAGAGGGACTTGGGACTCGAGGTATTGTAGCCCAGAATCCCAGGCTGATGTTCTGCTGACATTGGTTCAAATCCCACCCTGGAAGATGGTGAAATTTGAATTCAATTAAAAGAAAGTGAAATTAAAAAGCTGCTTGAACAGTGACCACTTAACCATAGTCCTAAAAACCCATCTGGTTCACTAATGCCCTTTAGGGAAGGAAATCTGCCTTACTGACCAGGTCTGACCTACATGTGATTCCAGACCCACAGCAATGTGGCTGACCCTTAATTTCCATCTGGGCAATTGGGCTGAGCTGTAGTTGCTGACCTAGCCAATGATGCCCACATTCCATAAACAGATAAAGAAAAATTGTTAAGGTACAGTAAATGGCAGAACACTAAGTAGTATCAAGAAACAGAGGGATCCACGGATACAAGGTCCACAGTTCCCTGAAAGTGGCGAGACAAGTGGATAAGGTGGTCAAGAAGGCAAATGGCATACTGGCCTTCATTGATCACGACATTGAGTATAAAAATTCACGAGTCATGTTGCAGCTGTGTAGGACTTTAGTTAGGCCACTTTTGGAATATTGTGTACAGTTCTGGTTGCCACACTACCAGAAGGATGTGGAAGCTTTGGATAGAGTACAGAAATGGTTTACCAGGATGTTGCCTGGTTTGGAGGACAGGAGATTGGACATGAGGAAAGAATGGATAAATTTGATTTATTTTCACTTGAATGTCGAAGGATGAGGGGTAACCTGACAGAGATGTACAACACCATGAGAGATATTGTAAGAATGGATAGCTGGAGTCTTTTTCCCAGGGTAGAAATTTAAATTACTAGGGGATAGAGGTTTAAGGTAAAAGGGAGGAGAAGTTTAAAACAGATGTGAAGGCAAGTGTTTTTACACAGATGGTGGGAAGTGCCTGAAAAGAACTGTCAGAGGAGGTGGTGGAAGCGGATAGAACAGTAAAGTTTAAGGGTCATTATGACAGATATATGAATAGGCAGAGAATAGAGGGATATATACCCTCAAGATCCAAAAGCTTTCTGGTTCAGAAAAATATCATATGTCAGCACAGTCTTGGTGGGACGAAGGGCCTGTTCCTGTGCCGCACTGTTCTTTGCTCTAAAGGTGACAGGAGAATCACAAATTTGATCAAAGAAACCTTGTAGGGGTTTACCCATTAACATGATACTACACGTTTGAGCAATTTCTCAAAAATACCAAATGGGATCCTGGTTTTTCAAATAGAAGTATAAAGTGCAAAAGGAGGAAAGTCATGCTGAATTGTCTAAATTGCTGTTTCAACCTGAACTGGGATGTAGCGTTCAGCTCTGAGCATGCCCCTGTAGGTAGGTACTTGAAGTTACACTGAAAAGATTTACATGAACGAAGCCAGGGTGGATGGACTTCTGTTGCATACAGAGTTTGGAAAAGCTGGGGCTGGTTACAGGCTGTTAAAAGTAGATTTGAAAGGAAGGTTTAAGCTCTGAGGTGTCTAAACAGAGTAGAAAGGGAATAATAGAACATTTAGCATCAGGATGAGGTTCCAGATTTAATGTGAGGCAGACGAACCAACAGCAGCACAAGAAGAAACATTTTTACAACAACCGTGACATTTCGTGTGTGTGCAAATTAGCAGCTTTGTTCATTATGTTAGAATGATAACTATTTTTCAAAAGTACTTCATTGCTGGTAAAGTGTTTCGGGACCGCTGAAATTGTTAAAGGTGCTATCTAAATGAAAGTCTTTCTTTTCTTTCTCTCTTTCTTTCTTCCTCTCTTTCTCTCTCTTTCTTTTTCTTTCTTTCTCTCCCTCTTACTCTTTTTCTCTTTCTTTCTTTCTCTCCCTCTTACTCTCTTTCTTTCCTTTTATTCTTTCTATCCTTTCTCTTAAAAAATTGTTAATCTTGTGCATTGCCAGGGAGCTAACATTTTTCACTGGCGTTCTCAATTCTCTTTTGAAATTCCAAAGGCATGAGAGCTCCGAGTCGTCCTTGCGATTGTCTCTGGATTGACAACTGCGCTTTACTTATTTTCACAAGGCTTCAGTTCCTGTCTGCTAAAGATCATCTTCTTCTATGTAGGAACTCTTGTTCTGCCTAACAACCAGCAGTAGCACTCCAGCCTCAGTTCCCAAGACAAGAAATGTTTCAAGCAGCTGCTTCCTTGCCTCATTATGCCTGTCTCCGTCTCTCTAGTCCCATTCCTTCTCACTACCACCTGTGTTCAACTCATTTGCAAAAGGGAAAAAAAAGCTGACACCATCGCTGTTGGAATCAGCAACAAGCTGGCAAAGCAGAGAGATGCAACCTGCTCATCTGTTATCCATATCAGTGAGAAGACCTATATCAAACTGAGGCAGAGATGGAAAAGAATAAAGCAAGCGTGGGCTAAAAGGAATGGAAATATTTTCAATTGTGAATCAATTATGTGTCTCGCTGTTTTCAGTGGCAAGTAACATCTCAAAACTTTTGGATGGAATTTGCTGTATAAGTAACAGTGAGGCAAATGGCTGCATATCTGCACAAATTATAGTTGTAGCTTCTGATGAGGAGCAGGTGCATGGTTAAATGTTAATGTCTAAATATTGCTGTCCGATTTTCTATACTTAGCCCTTAGCTTTGCAATGGCATTTTGCTGTGACAGTTGTTCGTTTTCAGTTTTCGATGCTGTCATCAATCTCCAACATGCAAAAATATTTTTGTGAAAAAAATGTGGAGTCTCATTCCCTCAGGTCTTAATTTTTCAAGAAGATTTTTAAAAATGTCAAATTTGCAATTAAAACAAAATGTTGACTTACCTTTCTATCTCTTTATTTCTCCCTTAATTCAATCTTCATTTCCTCCTGTTATGAAGACATGTTCATGTCAAATATTAATTTTTGATTCTTTGGCTCGAGATAGAGATTAGAGTTTTGATATGACATTTTAAACAAAGTGAGGCCATTCGCCGAAATGAATTAAAAATGGCCACACGTTTGCATTTCTATTGTGCCATGTTCTATTTGTGGTGGAGAACTGGGCAGAATTTCCCATTTTCATTTCAAGTGTTTCTTCCAGTAAGCTTCAGGGTTGTCCAGTCTGACAAGGCTTAGAGTGATTTTCCCAACACAATTGTTCTTCTGCTATCTTGTTAAATTATACCATGAGGCTCTTGGGCTCCCTGCCCATGGAATTATGCAGCAGGAGAGGCTGCAATGCTGGCAACTGTGAGACCTTGTGGCATTCACACCATCAGCGTCATGTAAATCCAGCTGTATACCATTTCAGATGCTGTGTCATGGATCAGACCAAAACCCCCTCAAAACATATCAATGAGATAGCCTAAACCCAAACTTATATTTAAAAGCACACTGTTGTAGGAATAATATTATTAACTCAGAAACGGTTCAGAAAAGATTTTCCAGGCTGTTGCCAGGAATGAGTTATAAAAATAGGCTGGGACTTATTTTACTGAAGTTTGGGAGTTGAGGGTTGACTTTATAGAGGTTTATAAAATCATGAAAGGCATAGATAGGGTGAAAGCAAGGGTCTTTTCCCTAGGGTGGAGGAGTTCAAAACTAGGGGACATGTTTTTAAGGTGAAGGGAGAAAGTTTTAAAAAGGACATGAGGGGCAAGTTTTTTACACAGAGAGTGGTTCGTGTGTGGAATGAATGGCCAGAGGAAGTGATGATTGCAGATACTGTTACATTTAAAAGTCATTTGGATAAGTACATGAGTAGGAAAGGTTTGGAGGGAAATGGGCCAAGCGCAGGCAGGTGGGACTAGTTTAGTTTGGGAACATGGTCAGCATGGACTAGTTGGACCAAAGGCTCTGTTTCCGTGCTGTATGACTCTATGACTTTTCAGAAGATTTGTAGCTCGGGTTGTAGATGCGATTGCTGACTTGCTCGCTGAGCTGGTCAGTTTGTTCGCAAACGTTTTGTCACCATGCTAGGTAACGTCATCAATGCGCCTCCTGTGAAGCTTTGGTGTTCTGTCCCACGTGCTATTTATGTGTCTCAGTTTGCTGGGGTGGGTGTTATCACTTCCGGATTTGTTTCTTAGTGGTTGGTATATGGGAATCAGCTCTATATGTTAGTTAATAGAGTTCCGGTTTGAGTGCCAGGCCTCCAGGAATTCTTGTGTGTGTCTTTGGTTGGCTTGTCCTAGGATGGCTACGTTGTCCCTACGAATTGGTGTCCCTCTTTGTCCATATGCATTGAAATGAGTGATACGACTTTATGACTCTGAATGTCAGGTGCTGCATTCCAGATTTGATTCGATTGGTCAAATACTCAGCTTTAAACAAAACACAGTTTACTCTTGCACCACAGCCAACATACGAAGAAAGAAAAGTTGACATAACTTTTATTCTGTCAAGATACTTAACTGTATAATATATTATTTAACTACTACTCTACACTGTTCCAGTATAGCAGCATCCCATATACATTTCCTTGGAAAATGCAAAAGCATTAAAACAGATTTTGCGATCTGCAGTCCAGGAGGAGGAATACTGACAGAATGAATCTAGCAACAGAGAGAGAGACATCAAGCCTTTGCAGCAACAGAGGGAGAGACAACTCTGTATCTAGCAGCTTCAACTCCAAAAACCCCAACTTCAACAATTGAAAGCAAAACTAAACCACAGGGTCCATGTGAGCCTAACTCCGCCCACTCATGCTTCTTCTGTTTTTTTAAAAGCAAAACCATTTACTCTGTTTTCCATGGAGAAGACACCTCAGCGCTAGGATTACAATGTTTTTCTTGAAGAGAATCAGGTCAGAACAAATCCGTCTTAAAGACACATCTTGTCTCAGCTGCGCCAGGAAGCGAGATTGAGGGTTTGGTGATTTGATGATGACAAGCTCTTTCTCAATGTCGGCAAAGCTAAAGACCTGATCATCGACTTCAAAAAGAAAGGAGGAGAACGTGCCCCCATTTACATCAGCGGAACTGAGGTTGAGAGGGCAGGGAGCATCAATTTCCTTGGAGTGATGATAACTGAAAGCATGTCCTGGACTTCCCACGTAGATGTGATAGTCAAGAGAAACAGTAACACAAAATCATAGAAAAATGGTCCAGAATTGGGTCATTTGGCCATTTGAGCCTGCGCCACCATTCAATATGATCATGGCTGATCATGCAATCTCAGTATCCCACTCCAACCCTCACTGATCCCTTTAGCCACAACGCCATGTCCAGTTCCCTCTTCTTCCCCAGACAGCTCAGGAAATTTG
Organism: Ginglymostoma cirratum; assembly: GCA_024137785.1. Taxonomy (NCBI): domain Eukaryota; kingdom Metazoa; phylum Chordata; class Chondrichthyes; order Orectolobiformes; family Ginglymostomatidae; genus Ginglymostoma; species Ginglymostoma cirratum. The sequence continues at coordinate 13,667,456 of JAHRHZ010000273.1, read as the reverse complement.
GCATGTCCATCAGGACCGTCACCAACTTCTACAGATGCAACATTGAACGCACACTGTCCAGGTGCATAACGGCCTGGTATGGCAATTGCTCTGCCCAGGACCGTAAGAAACTACAGAAGTTGGTGTGCACAGCCCAGACCATCACAGAAGCCAACCTTCCATCCATGGACTCTATTTACACGGCTCACTGCTGCAGAAATGCTGCCCACATCATCTCATCGCACCCTGGTAACGATCTCCTACAACCTCTTCTGTAAGACAGAAGCCTGAACACATACCAGTAGCTTGCAGATCAGCTTCTTCCCAGCCATTATTAGATTGGTAAATGGATTGTCTAAGTCCAAATAATGCTGCTCCTTCTAATGTTGATCTTGCCTAGCGCAATGTGCGATGTAACTTGTATGCCTCTTTCTAAGTCTTTTTTCCTACCTTATGATCCATGCGTCCCACTATGATCTGCCTGTACTGCTCGCAAACAAAGCTTTTCACTGTACTTAGGTGCACATGACAATAACTACATCAAATCAAATCAAATGGAAAATGAGGTGCTGTTGTTCCAGCTTGCACTGAGCTTCACTGGGCCCCTGCAGCAAACCTGAGACAGAGATGTTCACCAGGGAACATGATGGTGTGTTGAAATGGCAAGTCACTGGAAGCTCAGGCTCTTTATTGCAGACAGACTGTAGATGTTCTGCAAAGCGGTTACCCAGTTTATACTTTGTTTCCCCAATAGAAAGGATGCCACACTGTGTGCAGCGAATGCAGTAGACTAGATTGAAGTAGGGCAGGTAAATCATTACTTCACCTGGAAGGTGTGTTTGCAGCCTTGGATAGTAAGGAGGGGAGGAAGTAAATGGGCAGGAGTCGCACCTTCTGTAAAGTGTAAGAGAAGGATGCTTTAGGACTGTGGGGATGTGTTGGGAGTGAACAGGAGTGGACCAGGGTGTCGCCTTACAGCAGTTTGAGAGACAGAGATAACAAGGTGTGGAGCTGGATGAGCACAGCAGGCCGAGCAGCATCTTAGGAGCAGGGAAGCTTGACGTTTCGGGCCTAGACCCTTCATCAGAAAAAATTTTTTTTTTTTTTCTGATGAAGGGC
>JAHRHZ010000273.1:13654337-13665958 GCA_024137785.1 Ginglymostoma cirratum | reverse complement strand
GCCCTTCATCAGAAAAAAAAAAAAAATTTTTTCTGATGAAGGGTCTAGGCCCGAAACGTCAAGCTTCCCTGCTCCTAAGATGCTGCTCGGCCTGCTGTGTTCATCCAGCTCCACACCTTGTTATCTCGGATTCTCCAGCATCTGCAGTACCTATTATCTCTCTCAGCAGTTTGAGAGAGATAACTTCTAAGAACTGATAGTTTTTTTTTGGGAGAGTTTACAAGTGAACAAAGTAAGTAGTGTAGTACATTAGGCTTTGTAATATAAGACATTTTTAAGTTTGGAGAGAAACACCTACGCCCGTGAGGGCAATTTATTAATTTTAGCTTCAGATTCGGAATTCTACAGGCCTTTTAGAAGAAGATGGATGCATAAAGGAGTTTCTCTGGAGAAAGAGAAAAGATAGCTTAGATCTGTTAAAAATAGATAACCTCACTAAAGATAAAAGGGTAAATAGTGAGAGAATAGTTTGCCTGTGTGTGGAACCATGGAAGATGGAAGTCATACTAAATGAGTATTTTGCATCAGTGTTTACTGTGGAGAAGGATATGGAAGATATAGAAAATGGTTAAATAATTAACAACCGCTCTCCTCAGGACTTGAAAAATGTCCATTTTACAGATGAGGAGGCAGTGGATATCTTAAAATACACAAAGGTGAATAAAAACCTGGAACCTGATCAAGTGTACCCTAGAACTCTGTGTAAAATGAGGGAAGAGGTTATTGGGCCCCTTGCTGAGATATTTGTTCATTGATAGCCACAGGTGAGCTGCTGGAAGACTGGAGTTTGGCTATCTTGGTGTCATTATTTAAGAAAGACTGTAAGGAAAAGCCACTGAACTATAGACCAGTGAGCCTGACATCAGTGATGAGCAAGTTGTTGGAGGGAATCCTGAGGGGCAGGATTTACATGTATTTGGAAAGGCAAGGACTGAATAAAGATTGTCAACATGGCTTTGTGCATGGAAAATCATGTCTCACTAACTTAATTAAGTTTTATGAAGAAGTAACAAAGACAATTGATGAGGGCAGATGGTGGATGTGATGTAAATGGACTTCAGTAAGGCATTCAATAAGGTTCATCATGGTAGACTGGTGAGCAAGGTTAGATTACATGGAATAGAGGAAGAACTAGTCATTTGGATACAGAACTGGCTCGAAGGTAGGAGACAGAGGGTGGTGGTGGAGGGTTGCTTTTCAGACTGGAGGCCTGTGACCAGTGATGTACCACAAGGATCGGTGCTGGGTCCACTGGTTTTCATCATTTATATAAACAATTTGGATGTGAACATATGACTTATGGTTAGTAAGTTTGCAGATGACACCAAAATGGTGGTGTAGTGGACAGCGAAGAAGATACAATGGGACCTTGATCAGATGGGCCGGTGGACTGTTGGGCCGATGCGTGGCAGATGGAGTTTAATTTATTATTTATTTTGAGTTATTTGATTTATTGTCGTCATGTGTACCTAAGTACTGTGAAAAGCTTTGTTCACGAGCAGTACAAGCTGAACATAGTAATCAGGGACGTACAGATTATAGGGTGCTTTGACTGAGTGAGGCATACATGTTACACTGCACAGGAAGCGTGCAAAACAAGATCGACATGAACAAAATCAACATTATTAAAAGTTAGAGAATCCATTCGTTGGTCTAATAATGGCAAGGAAGAAGCTGGTGTGTGTGTGTTCAAGCTTCTGTATTTTCTATTAATGGAAGAAGTTGTAGGAGACCATGGTGGGAGAGGTCTTTGATGATGTTGGCTGCCTTTCTGTGGTGATGAGAAGTGTAAATAGAGTCCATGGATGGAAGATTGGCTTCTGTAATGGTCTGAGCTGTGCTTATAACCTTCTGTAGTTTCTTACGGTCCTGGACAGAGCAATTGCCATACCAGGCTGTTAGGCACCCGGAGAGTATGGTTTCAATGGTGCATCTGTAGATGTTGGTGAGGGACCTTATGGACATGCCAAATTTTCTGAGCAGGCTGAGGAAAAAGGGGATTTGTTGTTTCTTCTTGACCGTCGCATCTACGTGGGAAGTCGGGACAGATTGTTGATTGTTGTCACACTTAGAAACTTGATGCTCTCCACCCTCTCAACCTCCGCTCCTTTGATGTAGATAGGATTGGTGTCCTCTTCCTTTCTTCCTAAAGTCAATGTTTAGTTCCTTTGTTTTGCTAACATTGAGAAAGAGATTGTTCTCATTGCATATGACTCAAAGCCCTAGATCTCTTTTCTGTATTCTGACTCATCATTGTTTGATATCCGTCCTACCACAAGATAATTTAGATAAATGGGAGATGTTGCATTTCGGTAAAGTAAATGCAGGCAGGACTTACGTACCTAATGGTAAGGTCGTGGAGAGTGTGGCTGAACAAAGAGATCTTGGAGTGCAAGTTCGCAGTTCCTTGAAAGTGGAGTAGCAGATTGACAGGATAATGAAGAAGGCTTTTAACATGCTTGCCGTTATTGGTCAGTGCATTGCGTACAGGGGCTTAGAGGTCAAGTTGCAGCCATACTGGACATTGGTTAGACGACATTTGAAATACTGCATTCAGTTCTGGTCTCCCTGCTATAGGAAGGATGTTGTGAAATTTGAGAGGGTTCAGAAAAGATTTACAAGGATGTTGCCAGGGTTAGAGGGTTGAGCTACAGGGAGAGGCTGAATAGGCTGGGGCCATTTTCCCTGGAGCATCAGAGACTGAGGAGTGAACTTATAGAAATTTATAAAGTCATGAGAGGCATGGATGGGGTGAAAAGCCAAGGTCTTTTCTACAAGGTAGGGGAGTCCAAAACTAGAGGGCATAGGTTTAAGGTGAGAGAGGAAAGGTTTAAAAGGGGCCTAAGGGGGAACTTTTTCACTCAGAGGGTCGGTATGTGTATGGAATGAGCTGCCAGAGTGAGGTGGTGGAGGCTGGTACAATTACAACATTTAAAAGGCATCTGGATAGGTATATGAATTGGAAAGGTTCAGAGGGGTATGGGCCAAATGTTGGCAAATGGGACTAAATTAATTTCAGATATCTGGTTGGCATGGACAAGTTGTGTATGTATCCCTAAGATTGCACTGCTTGGCTGAACAACACCTCAGTGCTGAGCATAAGTCAAACCTCTGGTGTCTATCATGAACTCATTATCAGTTCACACTTCCAGCCAAATTATTGGGGTGATGAAAACCAGCTGAAATGTAAGAAGGGAGCTCTAACTAATGATAAATATTGTGAGATGAAATGCTATAGATTTCAGCAAATCAAAAAGAAAAAGTCAAACAGAAATTCGCATTTATGAGAAATCTTTTTTAGGGTAGCTGAGTGTTTTAGATATTTTCTAAACAAACCGTTCAGCGACGTAATTACACATTTCTTGTGCAGCAGGGACTTGAATGTGAATTGCCTGGCTTGGAGAAGGGGACTACTTTGCACCACTAGCTTGAAGTGTTTGATAGCCATTGAGGTATTTCAGAGGTGCTGACAGATATTTTGTCATCAAGCTGTTTGGACATGATATGACACACCTCTGGAGCAGGTGGCACTTGAATCTGGGTCTCCTGGGCCAGAGGTAGGGACACTGCCACTGCAAAACAAGACCAGAAGAGTGGTTACTGCTCTAATATAGAATCCCAACAGTGTGGAATCAGGCCAGTCTACCAATCAAGTCCACACTGCTCCTCAGAAGAGCATCCTACCCAGATCCACCCCCCTGCCCTATCCCAGTAACACCACATTTCCCATGGCTAATCCACCAAGTCTGCACATCCTTGAACACTACGGACAATTTAGCATGGCCAATCCACCCTACCCTGCACATCTTTGGACTGTGGGAGGAAACCGGAGCAAACCCACGCAGACACAGAGGGGGAGAATGCACAAACTCCACACATTCACCTGAAGCTAGAATCGAACCCAGGTTCCTGGCGATGTGAGGCAGCAGGGCTAACCACTGAGCCACCTTACCACCTTATATGGCTGAGAACCAGCTGCCAATATTTTTACAGGTATGAGATAAATGACCAGATATTCTGTTTTGGTTATTTTAATTGAAAGATGGTTGGTGGTCAAGACACTGGGATGTCTCCACTGTTCTTGTTTCGAACATTCTGTCCAGGGATCTTTTGCACACTTGGTCCTGCACTGGAATGTCATCACAGAGTTTTGTCTTCAAGTGGAACTTGAAGCCTCACTGACTCAGAGGCCAGAATGCATTTAGCACAGTGGGCAGGAAAAAGATAATTGCACCGGTCTCATACGAAAGATATCATCACTGACAGAACAACGCTCTTTTAGCACTGCACCTAAAATGGCTGCTTAGGTAATATGTACAATTCCCTGATGTGGGTCTCAAGCTGGTATTAGCATGCATTACCAGTGGGTTAGAATCCAAGAGCAGGGATGTACTACTGAGGCAATATAAGTCTCTGGTTTGGAATATTGTGAGCAGTTTAAGGTCCCATATCTAGGGAAGGATAAGCTGGTATTGGAGTGGGTCCAGAGGTTTACAAGAATTACCTTGGGCATGAAGAGCTTGTCATATGAGGGTTTGAAGACTCCAGGTCTGTACTTGCTGGGGTTTAGAAGGATAAGGGGGATTTGATTGAAACTTATAGAATATTGAGAGGCCTGGATACAGTGGACACAGAGCAGATGTTACCACTTGTAGGAGAGACTCGGATTTGAGGGTGCTGCCTCAGAGTGAAGGGGTGACCTTTCGAAATGAGATGGGAAGGAATTTCTTGAACCAAATCTGTGAAACTCATTGCCGCAGAAGGCAGTTGCGTGTATTTAAGACAGAAATAGGTTCTTAATTAGTAAAATGATCAGGAGATATGGGGAGAAGGCAGGAAAATGAGGTTGAGAAACATTTCAGCCATGATCAAATGGTGAAGCCATTTCAATGGGCTGAATGGACTAATTCTGCTCCTGTATCTTATCGTCTTATGGAAAACTAGCGAGCGTTCCATTCCCTGAAGATGGTATAGATGGAGGAAGGAACTTGCATCTATTAAATGTCTCTCAAATATCTAAAAGTACTCCACATATGATAAAGTGCACTTGTAGCTATTAATGGGTAAATATGGCCCAAAAATCCACACACAGTGAAGTTCAATGAGCATCAGTATGAATGACCAGTTGTTTTGATTTGATGGTATTTATTGAAAAAGGAATGTAGATCAGGAAAAATTCTTCATGATGAATAGTGCAACAAGATCTTTAAAACCATCAGACTCGGCTGACAAGACCCGAACATAAAATCTAATCTCAGGTACTTCATCATCACTCACTAAAATTTCAGCCGACAATGTGGGCTTGAAGTCTCAAAAATAAGGCTGTCGCTATATTTTAGCTATCAGTTCCGTCTGCTGTAGGTAAAGTATTCCTCGGCCTCTTGAAACGGGGGTAATAAAACATCTTTAAATTGCAGTAAACAGGAGTCAGCATGAATTTATGGATTCTTCAGAGCTTTTGGAAGATAACACAGACATTATTGACAGAAGAAATTCAGTCAATGTTTAGATTACAACTAGGATTTTGTTAACTGGCTCACACAATCATTTAGCCGGCATGTTGTGTGGTATGGAATAGTCAGGGAGTTTGAGTTATCCATTCACAATGGCTTTTCACAGATGGCAGCTGTAGCTCCCTTTCAGGGTTTTTCTTCGACTCCCATGCTGTAGCCTAAAGAACATCAAGCCATAGAGTCATAGAGTCCGCAAACAGACTCTTCGGTCCAACCAGCCCATGCCGAACATAATCTCAAACTAAACTAGTCCCTGCTCCTGGCCCAGATGCCTCCAAACCTTTCCTGTTCATGTACTTATCCAAATGTTTTTTTAAATGTTGTGACTGAGCCGACCACTTCCTCAGGAAGTTGATTCCACACGCAAACTACTCTCTGTGTAAAATATTTGCGCCTCATGTCTTTTTAAAATCTCTCTCCTCTCACATTAAAAATATACACCCTGGTCTTGAAATCCCCCAGTGTAGGGAAAAGACAACTACTATTAAGTCTATCTCTACCCCTTGTTATTTTCTGAACTTCTAGCAGGTCATCTCTCATCCTCCTACACTCCAGTGAAAAAACGTCCTAATAATCCAGGTTTATTGGTACCACCCTTTTGCAAGTCACCAATATATCCCAGCTTCAAACACTGGGTAGAAGGAAAGAGGGGAAGCGATGGACAGGTTCACTCTAACTGCACTGACACTGGAAGGGGTGCAGAGGAGGTTCACACGTTCGATTCCAGAGTTGAGCGGGTTGGCTTATGAGGAGAGATTGAGTCGACTAGGACTATACTGATTAGACTTTAGAAGGATGGGAGGGTTGGTGGGGTGGGGTGGGCCCCCCCCGCGGTGCGGTGTTGTGGTTGTATTTTATACATTACGAAGGGAATAAATGAGAGAGAAACAGGGAGGTTGGTTCCACTGGCAGGTGAAACTAGAACAAGGGGGAGCAGATTTAGGACTGATTTGAAGAGGAACTTCTTCACCCAAAGGGTTGTGAATCTGTGGAACTCCCTGCCCAGTGAGGCAGTTCAGGCTACTTCGTTGAATGTTTTTAAGGCAAAGATAGATTTTGAACTGTAAAGGAATTAAGGGTAACAGGGAATGAACGAGTAAGTGGAGTTGAGTCTATGAAAAGATCTGGCTCCAAGGTCCATGGGCCAGACGGCTGACTCCTGCTCCTATTTCCTACACTCTAACACAGGTTAAACCATGCTGCTAACCCCACATTGGCTCAGGCAGGTTTTCCCTATAGCATTGAATGATCTCAGCCCTGGAACCCTGGGACTAAAAGGTTGGCACTCTGATATCTTGTCTGTTACTTTGTTGGTACAATCACAACCCCTGGTTCACACTACAGCGGAATAATACTGCACAGCTCTTAAAAATGTGCACAAAACCAAGGTTCTGCTGTGATTCACGTGCCTACAAGCAGACAACAGAATGCAGTACCAAAGAGACTGTCTCTCACATACTCAGGGGAAAGACAAGAGAGTGAACGATATTGTCAACAGGAGAGGAAAGGACCAAAATTGATGCAACTCGAAGGCATCAAACTCTGAATAAAACAAGCGGAAATCTTGTGAGATTTGACGATGCAGCAGAATCTTTAAAGATTAAATGGCCTGAGAAGCTACTCCCAAGGGTTGAACTGGCTTGTAGGTTAGAGTTTATTGCATTGTCAGACTGTCTGTGAGCAAGCTAGCCACAACTAGAGTAAGCAAGCTAGCGTGGAAAATGTTTGCTTTGAAGATGCAAGTCTAGACAAAAGCCCTGAATCATCCACAGACAACATGATGGACTCCATGAAAGACCATAAACATCTCTCTCTCTATTACAATGGGACAGGCAAGTCATTAAGATGGCAAGTGGATTATTCACATTTCATAGAGTCATAGAGTTGAACAGCAAAGAAACAGACCCCTCAGTCCAACTCATCCATGCCAACCAGATATCCTAAATTAATCTAGTCCCGTTTACCAGCATTTGACCCATATCTCTCTAAACCCTGACATAATAGGAACTGAAGATGCTGGAGAATCCGGGATAACAAGGTGTGGAGCTGGATGAACACAGCAGGCCAAGCAGCATCATAGGAGCAGGAAAGCTTGACGTTTCGGGTCTAGACGCTTTATCAGAAAATTTTCATCAGATTTTCTGATGAAGGGTCTAGGCGCGAAACGTCAAGCTTTCCTGCTCTTATGATGTTGCTTGGCCTGCTGCGTTCATCCAGCTCCACACCTTGATACCTCTCTAAACCCTTCCTGTTCATATAGCCATCCACATGCTTTTAAAATGTTGCAATTGTACCAGCCTCCACCACCTCCTCTGGCAGCTCTTTCGATACAAACACCACTCTCTGTGTGAAAACATTGCTCCTTAGATCCCGTTTAAGTTTTCCCCTTTCACCTTAAACTATGCCCCCTAGTTTTGGGCTCTCTTCCTCTGGGAAAAAAAAAGACCTTGGCTCTTCACCCTATCCATGCACCTCATGATTTTATAAACCTCGAAAAGGTACCACTCCTCAGCGTCTGATGCTGCAGGGGAAACAGCCCCCGACTATTCCATCTCTCCCTCTCGCGTAGGCCTTCCAAACTCTTGCATCATCCTTGTAAATTGTTTCTGAACCTTTTCAAGTTTAACAACATCTTTCCTACAGCAGGGAGACTAGAATTGAACTTAGTATTCCAAAAGTGGCTACCCAACGTCCTGTACAGCCGCAACATGACCTCCCAACTCCTACACTCAATGGCTTTGATCAAAAAGGCAAGTCTATCAAATGCCTTCCCCAGTACCCTGTCAACCTGCAACTCCACTTACAAAGAACTATGAACCCACACCCTAAGGTCTCTGCGCTCGACAACGTACCCCAGGACCTCACTATTAAGTGTATAAGTCTTGTGCTAATTTGTCTTACCAAAATGCAGCACCTCACATTTAATGCAGGGGTATCTGGGAGTTGGTGGGTGGGGGTGGGGGCAGAGTTTCGTTGTTGGTAGTGGATTCACAGAGAACCCAGGAAGTGGAATGTAAATAAAAACCAAACGAACTGCAGATGTTGTAAATCAGGAACAAAGACAAAGTTGCTGGAAAAGCTCAGCAGGTCTGGCAGCATCTGCGGAGGAGAAAACAGAGTTCTGTTTCCTAGTTCTGAGGAAGGGTCACTGGACCTGAAACGTTAACTCTGTTTTCTCCTCCACAGATGCTGCCAGACCTGCTGAGCTTTTCCAGCAACTTTGCTTTTATGTTGTGAGTGGAATGTAAAAATAGGTAAGTCTTGCATGCAACTCTGCAGGCAATTGGTGAGTTTGCAGCTGGAGTACTGTATACACTTACGGCCTCTTTAGCAGCTCCAAAAAGTTTCACTGGACTGATTATTGGAAAGAAGGAGTTTTCATTTTGAGATAACAAGATGTAGAGCTGGATGAACACAGCAGGCCAAGCTGCATCAGAGGAGCAGGAAAGCTGACGTTTCAGGCCTAGACCCTTCTTCAGAAATTTTGCCTTCAGCAGGTCGTTTTATCTGCTTATGTTGTCACTTGTAACGTGCGAAACTGACTTGAAATGGTATTAAAGAATCCAACAGACATTTATTGCAGATGAATATTATGGTCATTGGTGTCTGAGCCAGCATTAAATTGTTAGATTGTTTCAGAAAGCACTAAGCCATACTTTCCAGGTTGAGATGGAGTCTGATACCTTTATACCTACAGATCCCATGCTATGGTACAGTGATGATATCATGAGCATGTTCTGACATACAAGTTCCACATAGACAGTCACCTGAGGGTGGAATTGAACCAAGGTTGCTGGTGCTGTGAGGCTGCACTGCTAACCCCTGAGCCACTGTGCCACTCTCTCCACAGATTTCTCTCGCTGATGCTGCCAGATCCACTGAGCTTTTCTAGCAATTTCTAGTTTTGTTTCTGAATTACAGTTCTTTTATTTTTTATTTAGTGTTGCCGTCTAAATCTCTTGCCTCTCACTTTAAAATTGTGCTCCTTAAAGCTCATTAAAAGTGTACTGACATATTGACAGAGAGACATAATGCAACACATATCAGTAGGGATTTGGCAGGTTGGGTTTGATTTGGTTTGATTTATTGTCACATGTACCCAAATACAGTGAAAAGTTTTGTTTACGAACAGCACAGGCAGATCACAGCAAGCAAGGACATACAGATCATCATCTGAAAAAGCACGAGAGTGGCATACAAGTTGTATCGCACAGATCGCGTGCCAGGCAAGATCAACATTAGCAAGATCAGCATTATTTGAAGTTAGAGAGTGGATTCATTAGCATAATAACGGCCAGAAGAAGCTGTTCTTGAACCTGCTGGTGCATGTGTTCAGGCTTCTGTGCTTCTGCCTGGTGGAGGAGATTGTAGGAGATCATTACCGGGGTGTGATAGGTCTTTGATGATGTTGGCTGCCTCTCCGCGGCAGCGATCCGTGTAAATGGAGTCCATGGATGGAAGGTCGGCTTCTGTGATGGTCTGGGCTGTGCACACCACCTTCTGCAGTTTCTTACTGTCCTGGGCAGAGCCGTTGCCGTACCAGGCCGTTATGCATCAGTATGGTTTCAATGGTGCGTCCGTAGAAGTTGGTGAGGGACTTTATGGACATGCCAAATTTCCTGAGCTGCCTGAGGAAAAAGAGGCTTAATTGTGCCTTCTTGGCAGTTGTATCTATGTGGGAAGTCCAGGACAGGTCGATTATCGTCACTCCAAGGAACTTGACGCTCAGCACCCACTCAAACCCGGCACCATTGATGTAGATGGGAGTGTGTTCTCCTCCTTTCTTACTGAAGTCAATGAGCAGTTCTTTAGTTTTGCTGACATTGAGAGAGAGGTTGTTCTTATTCCACCACGTCACCAAACCCTCTGTCTCCCTTCTGCATTCTGAATCGTTGCCGTCAGAAAATGAAGAAATGCCTGAAACGTCAGCCTTCCTGCTCCTCTGATGCTGCTTGGCCTGCTGTGTTCATCCAGCTCTACACCTTGCTATCTCTTATTGAAACATTCCCATTTCTAAGGCTAAACTACTGACCATTCAAATTTCTCAGTGAAGTCGTTTTGAAGATTCTGAGGTTTCCAGTCTCGACTGCCCTTCCAGGCAGTACATTGCAGACTCCCACCACCCTATGGGTGAAAACGTTTTTCCTTAAATCCTCTTTAAATCTGAAACGAAGATTTGCTGGAAAAGTTCAGCAGGTTTTGGCAGCATCTGTGGAGAGAAGTCAGAGTTAATGTTTTGGGTCAAGTGACCTTTTTCCTGAGGAAAGGTTACTTGACCTGAAATGTTAACTCTGATTTTTCCCTTTATAGAATCTCTACAGTGTGGAAGCAGGCCATTTGGCCCATCGGGTCAGCACTGACCCTCTGAAGAGCTTCCCACCCAGATTCCACCCCATCACTGTAAGCCTGCATTTCCTATGGCTAATCCACATAACTTGCACATTTTTGGACTGTGGGAGGAAACTAGAGGACCTGGAGGAAACCCAAGCAGACACATGGAGAACGTACAAATTCCACATAGACAGTCACCTGAGGGTGGAATCAAACCCTGGTTGCTGGTGCTGTGAGGCTGCACTGCTAACCCCTGAGCCACTGTGCCACCCTCTCCACAGATTTCTCTCGCAGATGCTGCCAGATCCACTGAGCTTTTCTAGCAATTTCTAGTTTTGTTTCTGAATTACAGTTTTTTCAGTTTTTATTTAGTGTTGCCGTCTAAATCTCTTGCTTCTCACTTTAAAATTATGCTCCTATGTTACTGAGTGTTCAACTAAGGGGAATAGCCGCTTTATATCCACCCTGGCCATGCACCTTAGAATCTTATACGTCCCTGTCAGGTACCCCCTCAATGTTTTCTTTCAATTCCTCCCACTTCCTACAAACAAAGGGTGTGGCCATGGGTACCCGCATGGGTCCAAGCTATGCCTGCCTCTTCGTAGGTTATGTGGAACAATCCCTCTTCCGTACCTACACTGGCCCTAAACCCCACCTCTTCCTCCGTTACATTGATGACTGCATCGGCGCCGCCTCGTGCTCCCACGAGGAGCTCGAACAGTTCATCCAATTCACCAACACTTTCCACCCCAACCTGAAGTTCACCTGGACCATCTC
>JAHRHZ010000273.1:13635057-13653937 GCA_024137785.1 Ginglymostoma cirratum | reverse complement strand
TCCTCCCTACCCCCCTACCTACACTCACCTTTACTGGCTCCATCCCCGCCTCTTCGACTTGTCTGCCTCCTCTCCACCTATCCTCTCCTCTATCCATCCTCTATCCGCCTCCCCCTCTCTCCCTATTTATTTCAGAACCCTCTTCCCCTCCCCCATTTCTGATGAAGGGTTTAGGCCCGAAACGTCAAGTTTTCCTGCTCCTATGATGCTGCTTGACCTGCTGTGTTCATCCAGCCCCATGCTTGTTACCCCCTCAATGTTCTCTGCTCCAAAGAAAGTAACTCCAGCTTATCCAGCCTCTATCCCTAGCTGATGAAAGCTATTGCTTTTAACCCATACATCACAGAATTTATAATCTGTGCCTGGTCCTACTGCAAGTGCTTGGAGGAGGATTGAAAATCAACAATCCCCATCAGCAAAAGGATCATTTCAGTGTATCCCGTGGATAGCAACTAATGACTTGCCTTCACAGTACTTTCTGCCTCCAGCTGTAACATCACTGTGTTCCTGCCTGTCTGTCTATCTGCATGTGGAGTGGGAGATTTGTATGGGGCTTAGAGTTTTAAACACAAGAGTTGTATGTTTGTCGTTCACAGTTATTTAGTTGTAGCTAGAACCTATCTCTTTATTAATAAAAAAGTGTTAAGTTCACAAGTGGTTTATGTTGACCTGAGTCTAAACAGATGGGTAAATTGGGGAACTTTGCACACTTTAATAAAATCATTAACTTTTGTGACAACTCCCGGATGAGTAGAGAGCTCGAATTTTAGTGCACTATTCCAGTGAGGAGCGACACAGAGAGTCATAGAATCTTTACGGTGCAGTAGGAGGCCATTCAGTCTGCACTGACCTTCCGAGGAGCATCCCACCTAAACACACATTCCAGTCCTATCCCTGCAACCGTGCATTTGTCATGGCTGATCCAACTAACTTGCATATCTTTAGATTTCAGGAGGAAACCCACGCAGACACGGGGAGAACGTGCAAACTCCGTACAGACAGTCACCCAAGGCTGGAATCAAACCTGTGTTCCTGGCGCTGTGAGGCAGCAGTGCTAACCATTGTGCCAGCAGACTGAGAAAATTAGCCCAGTTTATATTTTCAAAGATGCTGTCAGACCTATTGAATTTTTTCAGAATTTGTTGATTTTACATTAAACAATTGTAATATATTTTTTAAGGCTCTGATGAAATAAATTAAAATCTACCATGTCAGAAGTCACACAACCAGAGACAGTAGGAACTGCCGATGCTGGATAATCTGAGATAAAAAGGTGTAGAGCTGGATGAACACAGCAGTCCAAGCAGTATCATAGGAGCAGGAAGGCTGATTCAGGCCAAGACCCTTCAGAAGGCTCTAGGCCCAAAACGTCAAGCTTTCCTGCTCCTATGATGCTGCTTGGCCTGCTGCGTTCATCCAGCTCTACACCTTGTTATCTAGAAGTCACACAATACCAGGTTATAGTCCAGTAGATTTATTTGAAATCGCAAGCTTTCACAGTGTTGCGTCTCCTGACAAAGGTGTAGTACTGTGAAAGCTTGTGACTTTAGATAAACCTGTTGTACTTTAACCTGGTGTTGTGTGACTTCTGACCTTGTCCACCCCAGTTCAACACCGGCACCTCCACCACAGCAGCTGGTGAAGTTTAAATTCAATGAGTAAAACTGGAATTGAAAATCTTTCTCAGTAATGATGACTATGAAACTATCAGTGATTGATATACAAAAAAATCTGGTTCACTCATGTCCTTTAAGGAAGGAAACTGCCATTCATAGCCAGTCTGGCCTACATGTGACTCCAGACCCATAGCAATGTGGTTGATGCTTTTCTGTCCTCTGAAAGCCGCCCTGTTCAATAAAGGAAAAAAATAAAAAAGAAGTAAAAATATTCCCTTCCTCTTTTGGAAGCAAAATACAATTCTAAGCATCCTGATAAATTCTAAGAGATTTTTCTCCTGGAATTTCTACGGCATAATTACACATCTGATACTTTCGCATAACAAGGCTAATTACAACTACAGATAAAGTGACTGGGAACTTGATTTAAAAATGAGATTTTTCAGTAATTCGCATTGATGCTCCTCAGTCACGGAGATGTGGTTCTAATATCCAAATTAAATACGTTTGCTAAATCATAACATACCCTCGAGTTGAATGTGACAACGGCATATAAATAAACACGTTATTGTTTGGGTATTCCAAAAAAATGTCATATATTAATAAGAAAGGCTTTTTAAACGTTCACTCTGGGATGTGGACATTGCTGGCTGGGCTAACATCCATTGCCTGCTGCTAGTTGCCCTTGAGAAGGTGGTTTTGAGTTACAAACATCAAGTCCATTTGCTGTAGACAGACTGGCAATGTAGTTCAGGAGAGAGTTTTGGACAAAGCATATGACTGGCTGGGACTATGTAGAATGGTAAACCAGGCTCGACAAGATTAATAGTCAACTTCAGCTCCTATTTCTTGTGTTCTTCTGGCATTTATTCTGCAACTGTGGATTCTGATAATGGGGGGAATTATTCAGTTTTTCTGAAAAGATGTGTTTTCTTATAGAACCATTGCTGTTCTACGATGATGTTGGGTCTACAGTAGTGTTGGTTGGGAGTTCTCCTAACAGAGACCAAACCATTGGTTGCATTCACAGTATTGTACCGAGTTCTAGGTGTCACTATTAAAGGAAGGATGTGAATGCTTTGGGGCGCATGCAGAAACAATTAACAAGAATAGTTCCAGGAATGAAGAAAATTCAGTTACGAGGATGGATCAAAGAAGCTGGGAACGTTCTCCTTGAGAGAAGAAGGCTCAGAGGAGATTTGATGGAAGTTTTCAAAACCTGAAGAGGTCTGGACAGAACAGACAGCCAGAAACTGTGCCAGTTTGTAAAATGAATCGGAGCGAAAGGGCATAGATGTAAAAGAAGCAAGGCCGATATGAGAAAATGCAAAGGTTCAAGCATAAGAAGCAAGAAGTCAGGTTCAATTGAAACATTCAAAGGGGTAATGGATAATTATTTAAATAGAAATAACTTGCAACGAAATGGGGAAAAGGCAGGAGATTCACTCTGGGTAATGGTTTAAGCAATTAAAGGAAAACATCTGCTATTAATGTTACCTCACCTACCAAGAAATTAAAAAAACAAATAATACTCAGCTGAATAGCTAGTGCAGGCATGATGGACTGAATGGTCTCCTTCTGAGGCATATTCTGTGATGCAGTGACAGAATGAGTGAAGCATTTTAGAGGAATCTCATACGAAATACAAGCATGACCTGTCGGCCCTTCAAATGATCATCTGTACCTAGTGCCAATCTCCTGCCATTTCCAATATCCTTGCACATTATTTCTACCTGAATAATCATCAGATCCCTCATGAATGTCTCAATCGAACGTGCATTCACCACCATTCCAGGCACGACATTCTATACCTTAAATACAGGTTATATGAAAAGTCACTCACCTTTGCTTCTTTTGCAAATCACTTTACATCAATGCCCTCTTGTTACGTGAAGAGTAATACAACTCCAAAACTAAATAAAAACTGAAAGAACTGACGATGCTGATCCAGAAATTCAGCAGGTCTTGCAGCATTTGTGGAGAGAAATGAGAGCTAATGTTTGGGGTCGAGTGACCCTTCCTCAAAACTAATTGACTTACAACTTCCATTTCTCTGAGCTCTTTATTTACTCTCAATTTTCCTGTCTACACATTTTCTCTCTCTTTTAGTCTACTGTTCTGATGACTCCCTCCACTTGTCTTTCATCATTTGATGGTAATTTGCGTAACAAATTTCCAGAAAAATCCCACAAACAATGATGTAGACAACATCAGCTCAAACTGCAGGCTTTGTGGCTTTTCCTTCTATATAATGGATATAAAATTCTCCAAGTTGAGGGTTTGGGACTATAGAATAATTTCATAAAGCTGGGTAACAGGGAAAAGAAACAGAGAAACCTATTTGGCGCAGCTCATGTTGGAATTGCCAGATAAGATCTGGAGAATTTAGTAAAGGAACTGCAGTAGCAATAGGTCAGGAAAAAAACAGCGTAGCTTTAATATAAAAGATTAAATTGGTTAAAAAATCACTGATTAATGATAAATGAACTGTGCAGACATTATGCGCTTCCTTGGCCTAAGCAATTAAAGGAAAACATCTGCTATTAAGATTACCTCACTTACTAAGAAATTAAAAGGCCAAGTAATAATGCATACCCTCAGAGAATATTACAAGAGTTTAGTGACTAATGTAAGCTGTGTGCTACATTACAGGAGGATATCAATCCGTTTTACATAAACCAAGCACTTTGGAGTAAAATTTATTTGTTGATGCATTATTCACTTTCAGATAATGAAAGTAGCAAATATGTTCATTTCAAATGCCTCTTTTCCTAATAGAGTTGTCTTCTGTGGTCATTGTTTATGGCTGTTGCTTGACAGCAAGTGCCCAGGGGCCTTGTGTATGAAACATTGACCCCCTCAATAAGAGATTGAGAGGTCAAGTCGGGAGGGTGCTGTGTTTTGTTCAGAAATAATCTCTGTACAGGAAAGGTTTCTTTGTAGGGAGGCAGAAGTGTAGTGACAATATCACTAGATTGTAATTCATGCTAATGTTCTCAATAGTGGGTTCAAATACCACCCTTGCACATGGTGAAATTTGAGGGGTGACACAGCAGTTAGCGCTGCTAACTCACAGCACCAGGGACCTGGGTTCGATTCCAGCCTTGAGTGACTGTCTGTGTGGAGTTTGCAAATTCTCCCCATGTCTGTGTGGGTCCCCTCTGGGTACTCCAGTTTCCTCCCACAGTCCAAAAGTTGTGCAGGTCGGGTGGATTAGCCATGGGAAATGCAGGGTTTTAGACAATGGGATAGGGGCGGGGTAGGGGGTAGGGGGTGGGAGTGGATGTGGGTCAGGGTAGGATCCTCTTCAGAAGGCCAGTTTGAACTTGATGGACCAAACTGCCTGCTTCTACACTGTAAAGATTCTATGCATTACATCAACAACTTGGATATAAGTTATATCAATAACTTGGATGAAGGGATCAAAGGTATGGTTACTAAATTTGCTCCTCACAAAAAGATAGGCAAACCAGAAAGTTGTAAAGAGCATGCAAAGAAATATAGATGGGTTAAGTGAGAGGGCAAAAATTTGTCACATAGAATATAATTTGGGAAAATGTGGACTTGGTCCACTGTGGCAGAAATAAAAGACACTGATGAATTAAGTAGAGATAGCAGAACTCTGAGTTACTGAGGTATCTGTGTGTCCTGGTACATGAATCACATAAAGTTAGTGCGGAGGTCCAGCATGTGAAATATTGTCATTTGTTGCAAAGAGAATAGAATATAAAGTGACTGATGTTTTACTTCAGTTATATAGAGCCTTTTTTAAATCTTTATTCATTCATGGGATGAGGGTGTCTCTGGCTAGGCAGCAGTTATTGTCCAGAGGGCAGTTAAGAGTCAACCACATTGTTGTGGGTCTGGAGTCATATGTAGGCCAGACCAGGTAAGGATGGCAGCTTCCTTCCCTAAAGGGCATTTGTGAGCAAGATGGGTTTTTCCCCTGACAATCGATTCACAGTCATCATTAGACTCAATTTCAGATGTTTATTGAATTCAAATTCCACCATGTGTCATGGTGGGATTTGAACCCAGGCCCCAGAATGTTATCTGGGCCTCCGTATTAACAGTCCAGCAATGCTGCCACTAGGCCATCACCTCCCCTTAGTGAGACCCTTTCTAAAGTACCACGAACTGGTTTGGTTGTCTTATTTGAGAAAGGGCATCATTGCATCTGAAGCAGTTCAAAGGGAATTCATGGGTTTTTCCTCAGAAAGTAAGCTTAGATAAGCTGGCCCTGTCACCAAGAAAGTTTAAAAGAATGAGAGTGAAATGTATACAATCCTGAGAGGATTTGGTAGGCTGGATACTGAAAGGATATTTCTTCTTAATGTAGGGACTAAATTAGGGGAAATAATTTAAAAATAAGTCCATCAGGCAAAGATTTTTCTCTCAGGTTGTGGAATTTTCTTCCTCAGAAAGATGGACGCAGGGTCATGGAACATTTTTAAGGCAGAGGTAGACAGATACTTGACTGACAAGGGAGTCAGAGCGAACTGGGTGTAAGCAAGAACGTGAAGTTTAGATCAGACATGATCTTGCGGAATGGTGTAGCGGGCAAAAGGAGCCAAATGACTTGAAATTGTAAAAGCATATCTATAATCAACAGATTACATGTAGGCAACCGCCTTGGATTGTAATGATTCAACGTGTGGCTCACCACCAGGCAGAATAATAAACAATAAGTACTGGCCGCGCCAGGGATAACTTCATCCTATGAAAGAATAAAAACTAGTTGATAATGATAGTGAAATATTTGACAGAACAAGTCCAACCCTAGCCATCCCAACCGACCCATGCATAGGAGCCATGCAGTGCAGAAGAGGCCCTTCGGCCCATTGAATCTGCACTGACCTATTTACACTAATTGCACTTTCCAGCACTTGGCCCAAGCCTTGAAACTTATGACATTTCAAGTACTCTTTCACGTACCTTTTAAAGGTTGCTAGGTTTCCTGCTTCTGGTGCACTCTCAGACCAGTACAGATTCCCACCGCACGCTGGGTAAAAGTAGTTTTCTTCGAACCCTCCTTAAATCTTCCGTCCATCACCTTAAAATTAGGTCCCCTTGTTATTAATCCTTTAACTAAGGGGAACGGCTGATTCCTATCCACCCTGTTTGTGGTCCTTATAATTAGCTATGCCCCCATGAAAACCCCTCACATCCAACAAAGGTTATGACATAGCACTCACTGTCACAATCACAGCCCTAACTCAACAGCGGGGCAGATGTTTTCCAATCTTTTAAGTCGTGGGAAGTTGCAATCCAGAAGGAGACCTTTCATTAACTGTGATGGCTCTTTTAAGAGACCCAGTTCAATAGTTGCATTTCTCTCATGTTTGCCCCACAGCCCTGCAACATTCTTTCTCAGATTGCTATCAAATTCCTTTCTAAACATCCTGTTGGATTTACTTCCGCCAGCCTTTCAGGTAATTCACTGTAATTTGCTGTAAGAAAAATTATCTCCCTTTGCCCCTCTGGTTCTTTTGTCAATTATCTTACAACATATATACTTTGATTACCAACTTCCAGTCAGTAGGTACAGCTCCTTCTTAATTATTCAATTAAAACCCCTCAGAATTCTGAATATATAATAGAAATTTTCTGAACTTTTGTTATCTGCAAGTTAATCAGCCCTTTGCATTCAATGTGACCCTACCACATTTAGGGCACATTTAAATCACTGGGGAAACTCTATAAAGGAAATTCTTTAAGCTGCTTGATCACTTTCTGATTAATATAGCAGCAGCAAGTCTTAAATTGGGGATTATGTATGCCTTTTAATATAAAACATGACTCATTGAAAATGAGCAATTGTTTTACGATTCCATAAAACTTTACAGTGCAGACTCTTGCCAGCTCTCTGCTGAGAGTAGCTAATCCCATTGCCCCACTCTCTCCCCATGGAACTGATGTCTTGTGCTTCATCCAAATTATATTTAAACAGAAAACAGGACTACAACTTGCAATCTCTGTGGTGAAGTGTTCCATGAACCAGTATCAGCCATGAATTAGTTAGTTATAAGAACTGTCCTATAATTCCAGTACTTGTGAATTAAAATCCCATTCCCAATTTGAGGGCAAAATCTAGACTGATAATCCAATTAATTCATTTATGGGATGGAGGCGTCTCTGCCTAGGCCAGCATTTATTACCCATCCCTAATTGCCCAGCGGGCCATTAAGAGTCAACCACATTGCTGTGGGTCTGGAGTCGTATGTGGGCCAGGACAGGTAAGGATGGCAGTTTCCTTCCCTAAAGGATATTAAGGAACCAGATGTTTTTCCTCCTGACAATCGGCAATGGTTTCATTGTTATCATTAGATCCTTATTGAATTCAAATTCCACCATCTGCCGCAGCAGGATTCATTCCCAGGTTCCCCAAACATTACCTGGGTGTCTGAATTAATAGTCTAGCTATAATACCACTAGGCCATCGCCTCATCCTATTCAACATTGAAGATAGTTTACATGAGGAGTAATGTTGTTCAGATGATATATTGAACCAAAATCCCATCTTCCCTCTCTAGTGGTTGTAGGCAAAAGCACTATTTAAAGGACATCACTGTATCTGGTGTCCTAGCCACTATGTATCTCTCAGTTATCATCTCTGACAGATATGAAATAGCAGCACACGTTGGCCATTCAGCCCTTTGAGCCTACTCCATCATTCAATAAGATTATATTTTATGTTTTGAATTCTACATTCCCATCAATGCCTCGATAATCTTAGACTCCTTTACCTGGCAAAGATGTGTCTAACCTTTGCCTTAAATATATCCAACATCCCTATCCATACTGCCTTGAGAAGGAAAGAGTTCCAAAGTTTCAAGGCCTTCTGAGAGAGGGGGAAAGATTCTCCTAATTTCTGACTTGAAAGGACGATCCCTAATTTTTAAACAATGTTCCCTAGTTCTGTACTCACCACAATTGGAAACATTCTTTCCAAATCCACTTTATCAAGACCGTTCGGGATTATTCAAGTCAACACCTACTCTTCTAAGCTTTAATGGAAACAACCCCAGTATATCCAACCTATCCTCATAAGATAGCACACTTAAGTTAGGCATCAATCTTGTAAAACTCCTCTGAGCTACTTGCAAAGCATTTAATTACTTTCTTAAACATTACTGCACACAGGAATTGAGGAGTGGTCTCACCAATATCCTGTATAAGTGAAGCATAACATCCTTATCCTCTCATAATGAAGGATAACATTCCATTCACCATCTTTATTGCAGGTAGAATCTGCATTCTAAGTTTCTCAATTCATCTGCAAAGACCTAGATCTCTTTTCACCTCAGAGCTCCTCAGTGGTTCTCCTTTTGAATAGTGCTGCTTTTTCAATCTTCCTACCATGTCATTGTCATATTGCTGTTTGGAAATTGGCTGTGCTGCATCATAATAGCAAACATATTTCAAAAACACGTTTCAAATTTTTTTTTTACATTTAATCTTTACTTGGCCTTCTGTGCACTAGTGAAAATGGTCTTGTGATCAAATGTAGCAATTCACTAGATCTGGGTGTTATTGGCTAGGCCAGCATTTATTGTCCATTAGCAGCTTCTCAGGGGGCAGTTAAAAGTCACTCACATTTCTGTGGGTCTGGGCTCTGTAGGCCAAGTCAGGGAAGAATGGCAAAATTCCTTCCTTAAAGGATGTGAATGGATCAAATTATTTCCATGACAGCAATTGACAGTAGTTACATGGTTATCATTTTTAATTCTAGATTGTTAATGTATTCAACTTGGTGATTATATATGATGAGAATTGGTCTGATGGATAACAATGTCATTGCATGTATGGGCCATTCTAAGGTAGGTAGATTGGTGTTGTTATTCATTCAAGGGATGAGGGCATTGTGGGCTGGGCTAGTACTTATTGCCCATCCCTAATTGCCAAAGGGCAGTTAAGCATCAATGCTATGGCTGTGGGTCTGAAGTCACGTGTAGGCCAGTTTCCTTCCTTAAAGGACATAAGTGAACCAGATGGGTTTTTCCCAACAATCGACAACGGATGGGTAGCCATCTTTAGACTCTTAATTTTTTGTTGAATTCAAATTCCACTGTCTGCCGTGGCAGGATTCGAACACAGCCCTAAGAACATTACCTGAGTCTCTGGATTAACAGTTCAACGATAATACCATCGCCTCACGCTGGAAATGGAATCAAAGGTTATTAAGGGTAGATGGCAGCAAACCAACCAGCTGAGATCCTATTGAATAGTGGAACATACTCTAGAGATTGAATAGTCTCCTTCTGCTCCTAATTCATTTGCTTTATTTTAAATTCCTCAGACTGCTGCAGTGATCACATCACCAGAGCCTTAACCTAGGATTCAGGATAACATTACAGTTTCACCAATCCCTCCCCTGATCAAACATTTTCTCGTAAATGTCATTCTCCA
Source organism: Ginglymostoma cirratum (assembly GCA_024137785.1). NCBI lineage: Eukaryota > Metazoa > Chordata > Chondrichthyes > Orectolobiformes > Ginglymostomatidae > Ginglymostoma > Ginglymostoma cirratum. Next base: position 13,643,912 of record JAHRHZ010000273.1, on the reverse strand, counting down.
TGTAAGTCATCACCTTTTCAGACCTATAATTGTAAGATGTCCGGGATTTAGTCACCCCTCTGTATGTAAACAGCTTCAGGAATGGCCTGATGAAAGGACAATAGCCTAAAAGGTTTACTCATGTCTCAGAGACCTGCTGAGCCTCTCCAACATTTTCTGTTTTCATTTCAGGTATCAACAACCAGAGTTTTTGCTTCTGTTCTTATACAAACATGAGCCATTGTAGATCGGTGATGGATGATTGAGGAGCATGTGATTATTATAAGATTCATGTGCTGGGGAGGTCCTGGCATTGAAGAATGAAGAAAACCAGAACTCTGATTAAATGTGGAAAGTGGAGTATTAGAAAGCAGGCAGTGGGTTCATTCTGTAAAATTTATTCTCATGTAGTTACTTTCTTTCCTAATTTTCATTGTTTCGATTTGATGCTATGCCTGAGTTACTGCAAATTGTATCAGGTTACAGTCTGAGCTTAACAGGGCAGAAAACATCCAGAGCAATGTATTAAATCTTTAGTCTACTTCTTTTTGTAAGAGTTCTTTCTTCCATTTCAAACAAACTCATAATTGATAGACTCCCCTCTGGAGCCCAGAGGCATTCATTTTAACGAACATGTTCTCATGGTATTGACTGTGGACATCCCCCAGGAGCATTTTTGTACCTGCCAACAATTTGAGTATTGGCATGTTATTTAATTCAATTCCTGCAGAGTTCTCACTAAATACAGCGTTTCAGCTATCATCATCAAATAAGTTCCTCAACATTGAACTCATCTTTAAACTCATTAGACGAAGCTTTCACTCTCAATTGTAGTTTCTCTTCAACACTTTAATATTTGAGCTTTCTTTTAAAAAAATAAACATATCAGCAATGTAAAGACCAAAAGATCAGTAGGTGAATACAGGTATAAAAGGCTCATCCATCAATTGAGACCTCATTGCAACTCCCAACTGTTTTCTAAATGAGTCCAAGTTTTTAGGCTCTCCCTGTTAGACCATTGTTATGGGCCAGACCAAACTTCCTCAAAATATACAGAAGATAGTCCAGACCTTAACTTTTTCTTATTTTGAAGGGAAATGTAAGGTGTTGCATTCAAGCTGCAATTTGATTGATCAAACTCTTGGATTTAAAGCAAAACACATTTATTCATCCCCCAGAGTTAAAATACACCAAAAGGAAGAAGGAAAAAAAAACAAAGTTGCTGGAAAAGCTCAGCAGGTCTAGCAACATATGTGAAGAAACAATCAGAGTTAAGTTTTCGGGTCCGGTGACCCTTTCCTCTGAGTTCCTCAGAACTCAGACACTCAAACTCTCTCTCTCTCCCTCTCCCTCTCAAACACACACACACACACACATACACACGCACGCACACACAAACACATCTATGGTGCGAATTTATATTCGCAGATACGTTCTATTTTGTTCAAAAAGCACACAATTTATAGACAGTCAGTCAATGTGGCATTTTATAAATTCCTACTTTAGAAATAAAACCAATCGGACTCCAAGCCAAGCACAAACAGATTCTAAACAAAGCCTTATACCTAACATGCATTGTCTGACTTAAAATGTAACTTCTTCTTTGCAGCGATAAAACCTTTAATTCTCTCAGGGCAGTGACTTGAAAGGAGTTTGGAGATTTACATATACATATTAATCAATTAAAACTTTCTAATTGATTAAAGATTTAACAGCATCTTAGGTTTGTTTAGTACATCCTCATCAGCAGTGTAACTTTTTGATTTTTTACTTATGAATTCTCTGTTTGATACCATCTCTCTCAGTAACACCTGAGAAAGGAATGAGTCATCAAAAGCTTTTAAATAAACCTGTTGGACCAAAACCTGGTGTCATGTCATTTCTGACCTTGTCCACCCCAGTCTAACACTGGTACCTCCACACCATGCCAGCCATCCTATGGGCAGTCTTCCCATCTTTCAGCATGCAACTTGAGCTCATTCAAATCTCTTTCCCAATTTCATTGAGCCATTGCCCACAGCTCTGTTCATATGATTATGGCTGGTCTTTCTACCTCAACTCTGCCCTCCTTTTGTGTAACCTCATCAATGGATAATCTGTGAACTTGAACTCACAACCTTCTGACTCTAAGAACATGAATTTTAACTGGGAGAGAATGGCTATAGTAGAGAAATTGGCTCCCCAAGTTTGTTACGGTTGATCCAGCTCTAGACTAGGAACAGGTATACAGAGGATGACAAATTACACATGTCTAACCTATATTGGCTCCTGGTTCAACAATGTCTCAACTTAAAAATTCTGAAGAAGGGTCCAGACCTGAAACGTCAGCTTTCCTGCTCCTCTGATGCTGCCTGGCCTGCTGTGTTCCTCCAGTTCCATACCTTGTTATCTCAGATTCCCCAGCATTGGCTGTTCCTGCTATCTCTTAAAAATTCTCATATTTCTGTTAAAATACGTTCAAAGTACCAGCCCTCAACATCTCTGTTTTCTCCTCCCGCCACATAACCTTCTGAGATATCTGTATTCTTCAAATTCTATCTTTCTAAACATCTCTAATTTTAACCACTTAACCATTGATGCAATAGTTACCAAGACCTAAAGTTTTGGAATTCCCTCTGTAAACCTTTCTGTGTCGCTATATTCTTTCCTCCTTTCACAGGCTCCTTATATCTAAGTTCTAACAAATGTCATTAAACCCAAAAGAATCATAGAATACCTACAGTGCAGAAAGAGGCCATTCAGCCTATCGAGTATACACCGACCCACTGAAGACCATCCCATCCAGACCCAAACCCTTAACATATCCCCATAACCCTGCATTTGCCACAGCTATTCCACCTAGCTTGCACATCCCTGGACACTATGGGCCAAATTAGCTTGGCCAATCCACCTAACCTGTACATTTTTAAACTGTGGGTGGAAACCCACGCAGACATGGAGAGAATGTGCAAATTCCACACAGACAGTCGCCCAAGGCTGGAATCGAACCGAGGTCCCTGGTACTATGAGGCCAGAAGACAAAAAAACTCGGAAGAAGACGAGGCCATACAACCCCGCAAACCTGCTTCATCATTTGATTCAATCATGGCTAATCTCAGCTCCACTTTCCTGCCCACTTTCCATACCCTTTGACCTATTTCTAATTAAAAATCTGTCTATCACCTCTATAAATGTACCCAGTGTCCCAGCATCCACAGCATGCTGAGATAGTGAATCCCACAGATTCATGACCCTTTGAGAGAAACGATTTCTCCTTAAGTCTGTTTTAGATCAGCTAATCCTTATTTTAAAACTATGGCCTCTCATTCTAAGACAACAAGGTGTAGAACTGGATGAACACAGCAGGCCAAGCAGCATCACAGGAGCAGGAAAGTTAACTTTTCGGACTTAGACCCTTCTTCAGAAAATGGGTGTAGGCCCGAAACGTCAGCCTTCCTGCTCCTCTGATGCAGCATGGCCTGCTGTGTTCATCCAGCTCTACACCTTGTTAACTCAGATTCTCCAGCATCTGCAGTTCCTACCACCTCTCATTCTAGATTGCTTTGCAAGAGAAAATATTTTTTTGGCTGGGGTGGCACAGTGTTTAGCTCTGTTGCTTCACAGCACTAGGGATGTGGGTTCAATTCCACCCTCAGGTGATTGTTTTTCCCATATCTGTGTGGGTTTCCTCCCACAGTCCAAAGATGTGCAGGTTAGGTGGATTGGCCATGCTATTGCCCATAGTGTCCAGGCCTTGGCAGGTTACATGAGTTAGCTATGGGAAATGCAATGTTACTGGGGTAGGGATGGGTGTCGGGTCTGAGTGGGATGCTGTTCAGTGAGTTAATGTGGTCTTCACGGGCCGAGTGGCCTGTTTCCAAACTGTAGGGATTGTACTTCTACTTTGTCAATTCCCTACAGCATTTTATGTACCTTAATTACGTACCTTACCCTGGTTCGGCCACATCTGGAGTATTGTGTCTTGTTCTGGTCGCCTCATTACAGGAAAAATGTGGGAGAGTTGGAAAAGTTGCAGAGGAGATTTGCCGGGATGTTGCCTGGAATTGAGGATAGGTCTTACAAGGAAAGGTTGAGAGAGCTAGGGCTTTTCTCTTTAGAACAATGAAGGATGAGAGGTGACTTGATAGAGGTGTACAAAATGATCAGACGTATAGATAGAGTGGACAGCCAGAGACATTTTCCTAGGTTGGAGGTAGCTATTATGAGGGGGCATAGTTTTAAAGTGAGTGGAGGTAGATATAGGGGAGACGTCAGAGGCAGGTTCTTTCTTCAGCGAGTGATAGGGGCGAGGAATGCATTGCTGGAGAGGGTAATAGAGTCGGTCTCATTAGGGGCATTTAAGCGTGTATTAGATAGGTATACGGATGATAGTATAAGGTAGGGGTGGAAGTTAAATAGACCTTAGGTTTAGGATAAAAGTTCAGCACAACATCGTAGGCCGAAGGGCCTGTACTGTGCTGTACTGTTCTATGTTCTATGTTAATTCGATCTCCTCTCTTCAAAACTCTGGAGCGTATGGGCCTAGATTACTCAATCAGTCTTCATAAGTCAAACACCCCATCTCGACTTGTAATGTGACCTCCGTTTTTCTCACTCTACAGATGCCGCCAGACCTCCTGAGCACTTCCTGTTTGTGTTCCTTGTATCTATCTCTTCAGTCAAAAGTCCCAAGATTTCTTTATGTGCCTATTATCAAATTCTGTCTAATGTAGCTATGTAAATGCAAGTCACTATGGTTGACGGCACTGTGAAAGGGAAGTCTTCTCAGCATTATTATACTCATGCCCTGGTTACCATTCTCCCCACAACTTGAAACAAAGCAAAATCAAATTAAACATTTATTTGTCATTCTGCTGGTTCTGAAATGCTGCTGAGAACAAATTGTTTGCTAGAATCATCTACACAACAGCAGTCAACCACATCCCAAATTACCTCAATGACTTGCTTAGAATGTTTCACAGTGACATTAAAGTCTCTGTAAGTGCATGTTTTATATGCAGCATCAAGAGTGACAACACAAAAACAGTGAAAATTATTAGAAAGGGATTATCTAGAATACCTTGGAGCTTTTATTGCAAAACAATGAGAAAAAAAAAATCATGGCAAGCCCCAAGCAATTCAGCACATATATATCATTATGTTAAGTTGAAATCTTTTCAACATGCAAAATCCCAATTATTCTGCAATTTGAAATGTCCAGTAAAATGATCTGAGTAATTGTAATCAGATTGCCGACAAGCCTTATGAAATGACCAGAGGGCACACAGAGAATTCATATTTTTCTTGGTGAATCAATGTTCTCTTCATGATTCCCCTGTTCAATTTTTTTTTTAAACAAACCTTCAACAAATATTCAACACTGCCAGACACTTAAGATGGCAGCTATTACCACACGATGGGAACTGGCCAGAATTGGTCCACAGTAACACTCAACACTGGAACTCCGCAAGGATATGTCCTCAGCTCCCTACTGTACTCTTTGTACATCTATGACTGTGTTGCCAAATTCCAAATGAAAGCCAGCTACAAGTTCGCTGATGACACCATCGTACTGGGACGGATATTTCACAACAACGAGTTAAAATACGGAAGGGAGATAGAGGGCTTGGTGCAGTGAAAACAATATGTCTCTCAATGTCGGCAAAACTAAAGAACTGGTCATCGACTTCAGAAAGATAGGAGGAGAATATGCCCCGATCTACATCAACGGAACTGAGGTTGAGAGGGTAAAGAGCATCAAGTTCCTCACAGTGACGATAACCGACAACCTGTCCTGGACTTCCCAAGTGGATGCGACAGTCAAGAAGGCACAACAACGCCTCTTCTTCTTCAGGCGGCTCAGGAAATTTGGCATGCCCATAAGGTCCCTCACCAACTTCTACAGATGCACCATTGAAAACATGCTGTCCGGGTGCATAACGGCCTGATACGGCAACTGCTCTGCCCAGGACCTGAAGAAACTACAGAAGGTGGTGTGCACAGCCCAAACCAGCACAGAAGCCAACCTTCCATTCATGGACTCCATTTACACGGCTCACTGCCGCAGAAAGGCGGCCAACATCATCAAAGACCCATCGCACCCCGGTAATGATCTCCTACAACCTCTTCCGTCAGGCGGAAGATACAAAAGTCTGAACACACGCACCAGCAGGTTCAGAAACAGCTTCTTTCTGGCCGTTATCAGACTGTTGAATGGACTCTAGCCTCAAATAATGTAACCTGCAATGTAACCTGTGTGCCTCTAAGTGTTTTTGATGTGTGCAACCTTTACTTGCTGTGATCTACCTGTACAGCTTGTAAGCAAAGCTTTTCACTGTATTTCAGTACGTGTGACAATAAAATCAAGCAATCAAATGTCCACAAACCAAAGCTAGCTCGCCCATTAATTTTTTCTGTAGCTAATGGAGACTTGGCCTGCCATCTATTGTAGCTATATGCTGCCTAGGCAAAGAAAACATAGAAACTAGCTGCAGAAGCAGGCCATTTGACCCTTCGAGCCTGTACCACCATTCATTGTGAATCAGAATCCCTCCAGTGTGGAAACAGGCCCTTCGGCCCAACAAGTCCACACCGACCCTTAGAGCATCCCACCCAGACCCATCCCCTTATAACCCACACACCCCTGAACACTATGGGCAATTTAGCATAGCCAATCCACCTAGCCTGCACATCTTTGGACTGTGGGAGGAAACCGGAGCACCCAGAGGAAACCCACGCAGACACGGGGAGAACGTGCAAACTCCACACAGACAGTCACCCAAGGCTGGAATCGAATCTGGGTCCCTGGCGCTGTGAGGCTGCAGTGCTAATCACTGAGCCACCGTGCCACCTTGCCTGATTGCACAATTTCAGAACCCAATCTCCAGACCCCTTGAAATGTTTAGCCACAAGGGCCACGTCCAGCTCCCGCTTGAATGTATCTAACTAAATGACCCCAACAGCTTCCTGTGGTAGAGAATTCCACTGGTTCACAACTCTCTGAGTGAAGAAATTCCTCTTCATCTCAGTCCTGAATGATTTACCCCTTATTCTTAGACTTTGACTCCTAGTTCTGGACTTCCCCAACATTGGGAGCTTTCTTCCTGCATTTAGCTTGTCGAGTCCCATCAGGATTTTATAAGTTTCTATGAGATCCCCCCTTCATTCTACTAAATTCCAGTGAGTACAAGCCCAGTCGATCCAATCTTTCTTCATATCTCAGTCCTGCCATCCTGGGAATCGGTCTGGTGAACCTTCACTGGATTCTCTCAACGTCAAGAATGTCCTTCCCCAGACTAGGCCCCAACATTTCCCTCCCCACCTCCTGAATACTGTGGCACAACAGAATTGCAAAGTACGGCTATAATAAAGCAAAAAACTGAGAATGCTGGAAATCTGAAACAAAAACAGAAATCTCTGGTGAAACTCAACAGTGTCGGCAGCATCATTGGTGAGAAAACAGAGTTAACGTTTTAAATCCAGTGAACCCTCTTCAGTTCTGAAGTGTTTTTGTTGCAAATTGCTACTGTCTGATGCCAAGACTGTCATGGCATTTTAATTAGCCACTGAGATAGGCCATAAACACCTCTCCACCTCACAATAGCCAATTTGATGAGGGTGATCAAATCACCTTTCTTCTCTGAATGATTTAACAGCAACCATCCTGTCACAAAACTGGTGCCTGTACTTGTGTGCTGTTCTGACTTCCAACTTCAACTACTGGCCTGGCATAACACCCTCAGAGGGCAGCCTCCTGACATGGCGCCCACTCAGCCCAGTGAGGTGTACTCGGCCTGGTGTGACGGTCTGAAGCGATCGCCCAGCCTCATGGTCCTCAAGTTGAATCTTGGCATGGTCTGGAGCCAAAGCCCTGTGGACTAGAGGCAAGGTGCCAGTGTGGTCTGGATTGGAAGGCCGTTGTTCTGAAGTATTATTTCTGCAATGCTGAACATTTTATTTCTCTATTTCCTAAGATCTTGGAACTGAAGAACCTGTACCTAGGTATTTTTGCACCTAAGATGGCACTATAAGTTGTGACGTATAAACTTTTCACGAGTATACATGACAAGAAAGCTAATTCGTTTCTTCATTCAACTGCTGTCTTAACATCATGACAGAAGCAGCTCCTGGCCTTACTAGCTCGGAGATATACCTCTCACAGCTCCCTATCTCTCAAAATTCCCATCTCTGAAAAGGATCCCAGACTTTGCATGCCAACTGTCCAAGTATCAGAAACACCACTGCATCTTCAAATGCCATCCATCTGCATCTCAGCTCCCAGGAAAAGAATTGTTATAAGACCAGTCAATGGAGAAATACCTAATTGGACTCTAATTCACATAAATGTATATTTTTTATTTACGTGGCATTGTTGATTGGGCCAGTATTTATTGCCAGTCCCTAAGTGCCCTTAAGAGGGTAATGATGAGCTGCCTTCTTGAACCACTGCAACCCACCTACTGTAGGTATATCCGCAATGCCGTTATGGAGCAGAATTCTAGAATTTTGACCTAGCAACGGTAAAGCACTATGACCAACATCATTTATTTTTAATAAATTAATAATTTGTAACTCCTTTCCTTCTCTTTCCTTCGAAATTGTATGCTCCTTTCTGTGAGTGAAATAGTGGAGCAATCACTTGTCCACATTTTAGAATTGAATTAGCCTTTATCATCATGTGCACTCGAATGAGTTCAGTGAAAAGCTTGTAATGTCACTGCGTTGATGCCATCCTCGGTACAGGGTACCTAGGTACAGATACTTTAAGTGTTTTTTACAGAATTGGTAGAGTAATAAAAAAGTTTAGATTTGGAATACAAAGTTTTAAAAATTACATGGATTACTCCAAGTTCCAGTAAAATGATCTGAGTAATTGTAATCAGATTGCCGACAAGCCT
>JAHRHZ010000273.1:13592671-13633352 GCA_024137785.1 Ginglymostoma cirratum | reverse complement strand
TGTTATTTCGGATTCTCCAGCATCTGCAGTACCTATTATCTCTCACATAGAGTAATCAGATCAGTTAGGATCACTACAGTGTGGAAGCAGGCCATTTGGCCCATCAAGTTCACACCGACCTCTCTGAAGACCGTCCCATCCAGACCCATCCCATAATGCCGCATTTCCCATTGCTAATCCACTAAACTACACTTCATTGGACTGTGGGAGGAAACTCATACAGACACAGGGAGAACTTGCAAACTCCATCCTGGGCCTCCTGCAATGCCACAATGATACCACCCGAAGGCTGCAGGAACAGCAAATCATATTCAGCCTGGGAACCCTGCAGCCCAATGGTATCAATGTGGATTTCACAAGCTTCAAAATCTCCCTTCCCCCAACCGCATCCCAAAACCAGCCCAGCTTGTCCCCGCCTCCCTAACCTGTTCTTCCTCTCACCTATCCCCTCCTCCCACCTCAAGCCCCACCCCCATCTCCTATCTACTAACCTCATCCCACCCCCTTGACCTGTCCATCCTCCCTGGACTGACCTATCTCCTCCCTACCCCCCCACCTACACTCACCTTTACTGGCTCCACCCCACCTCTTTAACTTGTCTGCCTCCTCTCCACCTATCCATCTTCTATCCGCCTCCCCCTCTCTCCCTATTTATTTCAGAACCCTCTTCCCCTCCCTCATTTCTGATGAAGGGTCTAGGCCCAAAATGTCAAGCTTTCCTGCTCCTCTGATGCTGCTTAGCCTGCTGTGTTCATCCAGCTCCACACCTTGTTAACTCCACACAGACTGTTGCCCTAGGCTGGAATTGAACCCAGTTCCCTGGCGCTGTGAGACAGCAGTGCTAACCAGAGTGCCACCCCTAAGGTCATATTGAATGGATGAAGCCAGTTCAACGGACATTTTCCTGCTCCTAGTTTGCCTGTTGATATGAAAAAAGGTGCTAGAGGAATACAAATTCTTTCTTTTTTAGGTCTGACCTACCGGAACCATATAATTACTATATAAGCGAATACAGTTATATTTAACAGATGGGCTCCCCCGTTTGCTTGGTTATCTCATTTTTAACCTAATCCCAACAGAATGACATTCTGTTAAAACAGAATTTGATTTTTTGTGACAATTTTCTAACTGCATTTGATTAGGGCCTTTCACTGGGGAGCCTTATTTCACAAACGAAAGGTCTCCCAACACAATTAATCATGTTCCTATTGCTAAATGACTTCCTGTACGTGTTAGCTTTTGAACATTTCATGGTTCATAATCTCCTCGTCTCCCAGGTGGCTATGTTGAGGACGGCTGATTGGCCAGCAATGGGAGCTGTGACATTCAGCAAACTTTGATAGTTTATGGCAATTTCACAGTGAAAACCTAAAAAAAAGCCATTCACCGATAACACGGTGTGGAGCTGGAGGAACACAGCAGGCCAAGCAGCATCAGGGGAGCAGGAAAGCTGATGTTTCAGGCAGGGACCCTTCTTCAAAAATCTTTTGGTGGGGTGGGAGGGGAGGGAGCTCTGAAATAAATAGAGAGCGGAGGGGTGGGACTGGGGAAGATAGGTGGGGTGGTGACAGGTGAGTACAGGTAGGTAGTGGTGAGGATTAGTCACCTAGCTGTAACCTGCCCATCTTCTCTCCCACTTATCCGCTCCTCCCACCTCACTGACCAATCCCCACCACTGCCTACCTGCACTCACCTATCACCATCTCACATGCCTTCCCCAGCCCCACCCCTCCTCTCTCTATTTATTTCTGAGCTCCCCTCCCCCTCCCCATTTCTGAAAAATGGTCCTGACCCGAAGCATCAGCTTTCCTACTCCTCTAATGCTACCTGGCCTACTGTGTTCATCCAGCTCCAAACCTTGTTATCTCAGACTCCAGCATCTGCAGTTCTTGCTATCTCTGAAGAAGTCATTCATAGTCTGTTTCTATGGGAATTTAAGAGAATGTAACACCACCACAGCCATATCAAACAATAAGGCGCTATTTTGGTAGAAAGAGACAGCAAGTGGTATTTCAACCTGAGGGGAAACACACCCCAGGTGAGGAGACAGATTGAGTATGAGAATTCTTCATGTTAACCTCAGCCAGTGGAGATGACCCTGGACTGTTAGCATCGTTATATATTGCAAACCCGGTCTGCAATGAACAACATGGGGTGGGCGGTTGATTGGCATCTGGTTTTACATAGGGAGGCAATGGTCTAGTGGTATTATCAAAGAACAAAGAACAAAGGAAATTACAGCACAGGAACAGGCCCTTCGGCCCTCCAAGCCTGCACCAATCCAGATCCTCTGTCTAAACGTGTCACCTATTTTCCAAAGATCTGTATCCCTCTGCTCCCTGCCCATTCATGTATGTGTCTAGATACATCTTACATGATGCTATCGTGCCCGCCTCTACCACCTACGCTGGTAACGCATTCCAGGCACCCACCAACCTCTGCGTAAAGAATTTTCCACGCATATCTCCCTTAAACTTTTCCCCTCTCACCTTGAAATCATGACCCCTAGTAATTGAGTCCCCGACTCTGGGAAAAAGCTTCTTGCTATCCACCCTGTCTATACCTCTCATCATTTTGTAGACCTCAATCAAGTCCCCCCTCAACCTCTGTCTTTCTAATGTAAATAATCCTAATCTACTCAACCTCTCTTCATAGCTAGCGCCCTCCATACCAGGCAACATCCTGGTGAACCTCCTCTACACCCTCTCCAAAGCATCGACATCCTTTTGGTAATGTGGCGACCAGAACTGTACACAGTATTCAAAATGTGGTCGAACCAAAGTCCAATACAACTGTAACATGACCTGCCAACTCTTGTACTCAATACCCTGTCTGATGAATGAAAGCATGCCGTATGCCTTCTTGACCATTCTATCGACCTGCGTTGCCACCTTCAGGGCACAATGGACCTGAACACCCAGATCTCTCTGTGCATCAATTTTCCCCAGGGCCTTTTCATTTACCGTATAGTTCACTCTTGAATTGGATCTTCCAAAATGCATCACCTCGCATTTGCCTGGATTGAATTCCATCTGCTATTTTTCCGGCAAACTCTCCAATCTATCTATATTCTGCTGCATTCTCCGACAGTCCCCTTCACTATCTGCTACTCCACCAATCTTAGTGTCATCTGCAAACTTGCTAATCAGACCATCTATACCTTCCTCCAGATCATTTATGTATATCACAAAAACAGTGGTCCCAACACTGATCCCTGTGGAACACCACTGGTCACAGTTCTCCATTTTGAGAAACTCCCTTCCACTACAACTCTCTGTCTCCTGTTGCCCAGCCAGTTCTCTGTCCATCTCGCTAGTACACCCTGGACCCCATGTGACTTCACTTTCTCCATCAGCCTACCATGGGGAACCTTATCAAACGCCTTACTGAAGTCCATCTACAGCCCTTCCCTCATCTATTAACTTTGTCACTTCCTCAAAGAATTCTATCAAGTTGATAAGACATGACCTTCCCTGCACAAAACCATGCTGCCTATCACTAATAAACCCATTTTCTTCCAAATGTAAATAGATCTTATCCCTCAGTATCTTCTCCAGCAGCTTCCCTACCACTGACGTCAGGCTCACCGGTCTATAATTTCCTATAGTATTATTGCTGGACTGTTAATCCAGAGACCCAGATAATGCTCTGGGGACTTGAGTTTGAATCCCACCACAGCAGATGGTGGAATTTGAATTCAATAAAAAAAATCTGGAATTAACAATCTAATGATGACCATGAATCCATTGTCGTTTGTCAGGAAAAACCCATCTGGATTCAGTAAGAGATAAAAGATACTGCAGATGCTGGAGAATCCGAGATAACAAGCATGGGGCTGGATGAACACAGCAGGTCAAGCAGCATCATAGGAGCAGGAAAACTTGACGTTTCGGGCCTAGACTCTTCATCTATTACCTTTCCCAGCTGCCATTGAGAAGGTGTTGGTGAGCTGCTTTTTTTTCTTTATTCATTAACAGGATGAGGACATCGCTGGCTGAGTCAGCATTTATTTTCCATCCCTAATTGCCCAGATGACAGTTCAGAGTCAACCACATTGCTGTGGGTCTGGAGTCACATGTAGGCCAGACCAGGTAAGGGTGGCAGTTTCCTTCGCTAAAGGACATTAGTGAGCCAGGTGAGTTTTTCTGACGATTGACAATTGACAATGGACTCACAGTCATCATTAGAGTCTTAATTCCAGATACTTTACTAAATTCAAATTCAACCATTGGTGGGATTTGAACCCAGCTCCCCAGAACATTATCCGGGTCTCTGGATTAACAGTCCAGCGATAAGCTTTCCTCAACTTGCTGTACATTGACCCACAATGCCATGAGGGAGGGAATTCCAGGATTTTGATCCAACAGCGGTGAAGGAACGGAGATATACTTCCAAGTCAGGATGGTGAGTGGCTTGGAGCGGAACAAGTGGTGGTGTTCCCATGTATCTGTTGCACTTGTCCTTCTAGATGGAAGTGGTAATGGGTTTGGAAAGTGCTGTCTGAGGATCTTTGTGAATTCCTGTAGTGCATCTTGTAGATAGTACACACTGCTGCTACTGAGTGTCAATGGTGGAGGGAGGTGGATACGTGTGGAAATGCTACCATTCAAGTAGGCTGCTTTTTCCTGGATAGTGTCAAGCTTCTCAAGTATTGTTAGAGCAGTACTCATCCAGGCAAGTGTTTTATCACAATTCATCATGTTGATACTTCATTCTTAGATATGCCTAATGCTGGTCCTGACATGCCCTCCTTCACTCTCTATTGAACCAGGGTTGATCCCCTGGCTGGATAATATTGGTTGAGTGGCGAAATGCCAGGCCATGAGGTTACAGATTGTACAATGCTTCTGCTGTTAATGGCCCACAGCGCCTCATGGCTGTGGTTGTCATGGTGTAATGGTGAGCGCGCTGTTTTCTGAACACTGTGATCTGAGTTCAAGTCTCGGTGGAGCCTTCTTTATGGGGTGGCACGGTGGATCAGTGGTTAGCACTGCAGCCTCACAGCGCCAGGGACCTGGGTTCGAATTCTACCCTCGAGCGACTGTCTGTGTGGAGTTTGCACATTCTCCCCATGTCTGCATGGATTTCCTCCGGGTGCTCCGGTTTCCTCCCACAGTCCAAAGATGTGCAGGCTAGGTAGATTGGCCATGCTAAATTGCCTGTAGTGTTTAGGCAGGGTGGGTCTGGGTGGGATGCACTGAGGGTCAGTGTGGACTTGTTGGGCCGAAAGGCCCGTTTTCACACTGTAAGGATTCTATGAAGGCCAGTCTTGAGTTGCTAGATTGATGTTTGAAATATGCCCCGTTTAGCACAGTGATAGTGCCATGCAATACAATGGAGAATATTCTCAATAGGAAGGAAGGACTTTGTCTCCGCAAAGACTATACAGTGGTCACTCTTACCATTACTGTCATAGGTAGATGCATCTTCAGCCAGCATATTGGTAAGGATGACGTCAAGTATGTTGTTCCCTCACCACCTGCCACAGACCCAATTCTAGCAGCTAAGTCCTTTAGGTCCCAACCAGCCCAATCAGTAGAACTGCTGCTGAGCCACTCTTGATATTAGACATTAAAATCTAACACATTTTGCATCCTTACCAACTTCAGTGCTTCCTCCAAGTGTTGATTAACATCAAGGATTACTAATTTATCAACTGAGGGAGGATGGTATGTGGTAATCAACAGGAGGTTTCCTTGCCAGAATTTAACCTGAAACCATGAGACTTCATGGGGTTCAGAGTCAATGTTGAGCTCACCCAGGTCTACTCCCTCCTGACTGTATCCCACTGTACCACCACCTCTGCTGGGTCTGTCCTGCTGGTGGGACAGGATGTATCCAGTGATGGTGATGGTGGTGTCTGGGACATTGTCTATAAGGTATGATTCTGTGAGCATGATCATGTCAGGCTGTTGCTTGACTAGCCTGTGAGACAGCTCTCCCAATTTTGGCCCTAACCCCCAGATGTTAGCGAGGAGGACTTTGCAGGGTCAACAGGGCTGTTTCTGCTGTTGTCTTTTCCGGTGCGTCGTTTGATGCCAGGTGATCTGTATCATTTCATTTCTTTTTTGAGACTTTGTTGCAGTTGATACAGTTGAGTGGCATGCTGGACCATTTCAGAGGGCAGTGGATAGTCAACCACATTGCTGTGGGTCTGGAGTCACATGTAGGCCAGACCAGGTAACAATGGCAGATTTCCTTCCCTGATGGACACTCATGAGCCTGATGGGTTTTTCCAACAGTCAACAATGGTTTTGTGGTCATCAGTAGCTTGTTAATTCCATATATTTTTGATTGGATTCAATTTCCAACTGTGGTGGGATTTGAACCCAGTTCCCCAGGACAGTAGCTCAGTCTCTGAGTCTAGTGATCATAAGACTAAGCCTTCCCCTGTCGAGAAAAAAACAGTACTGATGTTTCAGGTCCAATGACTCTGCTTCAGAACTTGTAAGTGATGGTGTTCCCATCCATTTGCTGCTCTTCTCATCAACCAAGATGGCAGAGATCATAGGTTTGAAAGATGTTCTTAAAGGAGCTGTGGTACGTTACAATACAGTGTGTATAGTAACTAGCCCAAACTATTATAACAGTGTTCCAACTGACATACTTTATTTCTAGAACCACTCAAGCGAATCCCCACCAAACTCTTGACATTCTTCCTAATGTGTGATGTTCTGACTCTACAATTGTTTGGTGCCACTGTTAGATCCAAGAAAGAAAACCCACCCATATCTTCATGGGATTGATTTTACCCAACCAGTGCCAGTGGTAGGTCATTCTAGTTGAGGTTTTCCATGTTTGAAGGCTGCTGATGATCTGCTGATTTGTTTCCTTAGTTGTTTATTCATTAATAGGATGAGGGCATCACTGAGCAGGCAGAATTTATTGTCCATTCCTAATTGCCCAGAGGACAGTTATGAGTCAACCACATTGTTGTGGGTCTGGAGTCACATTAGGCCAGGCCAGATAAGGATGGCAGTTTCCTCTCCTAAAGGACATCAGTGAACCAGATGGGTCTTTCCCAGCAATTGACAATGGATTCATGGTCATTGTTAGATTGTTAATTCCAGATATTTTATTGAATTCAAATTCTACCATCTGCCATGGCGGGTTTTGAACCTGGATCGCCAAAATGTTATGTGGGTCTGGGGATTAACAGTCCAGCGATAAAGCCATTAGGCTATAGCCTCCCCTTGAAGTGGGAAGTGACAGTTAAATGGATTGTGGACTGGGAAAGGATTGGCAGGAGACAAAGATTTTCTCAGATGTTGCTCACAGACACTGGGAGAATTAAAGGTAATTTCACCCTTGGAGCATTTTTTAAAAATTCTTTCATGGGATACTGGTGCCATTATGGGATACTGGTGCCAGTAAGACCAACATTTTGTTGTCTGTTCCAAATTATCCATGAACCGAGTGATTCGTTGGGCTAATTCAGAGGGCAGGTAAGATTCATTGACATTGTTGTAGATCTGGAGTCATATGTAGGCCAGACCAAAAAAAAAAATCCTTCTTTTTCACCCAGAGGGCGTTGGGCATCTGGAATGCATGGCCTAGGAGAGTATTTGAGGTTAGAAACCTCACAGTCATGAAAAAGTACTCGCGTGAGCCATTTTAGTATCATAACACCCAAGGTTATGAGCCCAGTACTGGAAAGTGGGACTAGAGTAGATTTTGTGACTCGATGGGCAGAATGGCCTCTTCTGCCTTGCATGATTTTACCAAAATAGGGAATGGTAGATGTCCTTCCCAGAAAGACATTAGCGAACCAGATGGACATTTATGATAATCAATGAAAGCTTCATGTCACCAGGACTGAGATGAGCGTTCACTTGCAGATTTTTATTAATTAATAGGGTTTCAATTCCACATGCTGGGATGTGATTCCTTCTGCAGAGCTCCAGTCTATAGGTATCTAGTCCTGAAACGTTACCACTGTCCCACTGTCTCCTCCACCCTCGTATACAGGGACTGTTGTTGTAAGAGTCTAAGACAGTGGTTCCCAACTTTTTCAACGTCAAGGCACATTTCCATGTGACAAACAATTCCATAGCATACCCATTTCTTCAACTGTATT
Source organism: Ginglymostoma cirratum (assembly GCA_024137785.1). NCBI lineage: Eukaryota > Metazoa > Chordata > Chondrichthyes > Orectolobiformes > Ginglymostomatidae > Ginglymostoma > Ginglymostoma cirratum. The sequence continues at coordinate 13,625,275 of JAHRHZ010000273.1, read as the reverse complement.
GATTGCTCATAAATGTCAAATTTACTTGTGTTTACCAAGATCACAGTCTTGTTAAAGAGGTTTGTAACATAACGCATATGACAAGCTGAAAAAGGATCAAATGCGTTAATGCTTCATAACTACCAGAAAACGTGCAACTTCTTTGAATTTGAGCACAGAATTTTATGAATTGTAATTTTGGTTGGATAGAATATTGTTTAAGGTGAAACAATTTTTGTTTGATTTTCATTATCTTTATACAAAATTTCACAAAGCACTCAGACAATTCTCAAGGCACATCAGAGAGCAGCAGTACACAAGTTGAAAACCATTGGTCCAGCAGGTAGAAGCAGATGCATAACAGGGAATGCAGTGTCCTCATCTGCCATATTGAAGTCAGAGGGGCAGTCCTACATTCCCTGAGCCCACAAACTCACTGTCGAGGATGATCACTGGTTTATCAATGGCCTTACCTGAGAACTCAACAACAGAGTTAGTGCAAATGGCAGTGAGGACTTGTGTAGACCATTGAGGACACTAACTTGAAATTGGTGATGTTGATAAAATGGGGGAATTAATAGAAACTGAACAGAATAATGGGTTACAGGGGAAGTGGACGTGAGGAATGTCAGATCAGCCATGATCCCATTGAATGGCAGAGCAGGCTCAAGGGGCTGAATAGCCTACTTCTGTTCCCATTTCTTATGGTCTTGTTTTAATTGTTCCTTTCAACAAATCATGGAGAGCTAGGGCAGTGGGACTGTAATGGTAATATCACTGTACTTGTGGTCTAGAAACCTAACTAATGTTGTAGGGATGTGAGCTGAAAGCTTACCTTGGCAGGTGGTGAAGTTTGAATCAATGAAAAATATGAAACTAAAAGCCAGTCTAATGAAGACCATGTCACTATTGTTGATTGTTGCAAAAACACAGCCAACTCACTAATGTCCTTGAGGAAAGAAATCTACCGTCCTTGCCTGGTCTGGCCTATATGTGACTTTACACTCACAGCAATGTTGTTGATGCTTAACTGCCCTCCGAGTAATAAATACTGGACTAGCCAGTGATGTCCACATCTCAGATGTGAAAAAAAAAATGTTAAACTATTCCATTTTGTACAAAGGACTATTCCCTGACATTTCCACTGAACTTTATTCTTACCAGTCTGCCTTTTGGCCTGTGTCCCATTCTTGAAGTATTCTGGTACAAGTCTGTGTATACTTCAAAACTAACAGAATGGAAATTCTCAGCCATGGAATGGCTGTGCTAAGACAGTCAGCTAAGTCTCTGAAGTCATCTCGGTTGGCCCATGGTGCTGCCCATCCCACAGTAAAATTCAGGAAAGAGCTTTGCCCACATCAGAACAGATGAAGGAGGAGCAGAAGTGAACTCTTCAAGCTGCTCCATTATCTAATAAGATCTTCGATCCCAGGTCTATTTTCCCTCTCCATTCCCATGCCTCTTCATTCCCTTTGTGTTTGAAACTACCAATCTCAATCTTGAATACTTTCAATGACTGAATTATTCTCCGAAAGTGGACAGCCAGATCACAATTAACGATTTGAAACAGAAGGGTGAATACGTGGAATCTACGGTCTCATATGTCGGTTCCGAAGTGTGACGTGAAGAAATTTGAACGAGAATTGGATACAGGTTTGGAGGAAAAAGTGGCTCAGAGGCATGAACAGGGCTGAATGAGGTCAGACCACATGGAGGACATAACTGTCTCTCCTATCCAACACTGGAAGTTCTTTAAGGAAAAAAACAATTAATCTACAAATACCAGCAGCCTGAAAAATACAGCAGAGAAGGTCAGAAATGCTCAAGATTTCAAGCAATGGGTGTATGACAAAGAATGGAAGACTTCCATCATGGTTCTTGGGGACAATATTATGGTAAAGTTGCCACTGTCTTATCAGACTATAGGGCTGCTCCCTCGTTATTGACGGAGCTGACTTATAGTGGTTTAACCTCAGGGTCACTATTCCTCAGGCGAGAAGAAAGGTTGAGTAGGAGAGCCCTTCTTGGTAACCTCAGCTGATGTAGGAATTGAACCCACATTGCATTGCAAAGTAGCCATTCTGCCAGCTGAGCTAACTGACCTGTAATACAGCTATCAAATACAATGGTGCATGCTAATGCTCTGAGGGTATGGTTTCAAATCCCACCACGAGGGCTGGTTTGAGTTCAACTCTAATTAAATAAAGCCTGGAATAATATGTAATCACTACAGTGTAGAAGAAGGTCATTTGGCCCATCAAGTCCATACTGATCCCCTGAAGAGCATCCCATCCAGACTCGCCGCACCTACCCTATCCCCGTAACATTCCATTCCCCATGGCTAACCCACCTAGCCTACACATCTCCGGACACTATAGGCAATTTGGCATGGCCAATCCACCTAATCTGCATATCTTTGGTCTGTGGGAGGGAACCGGAATATCTTCAGGAAACCCACATGGGCACAGGGAGAATGTGCAACCTCCACACGGACAGTCACCCGAGGACGAAATCCATTTAGCCTCCGTGAGAAAATCATGAAAATATCATCAATTGTCATAAAAGCTCATCAATTTCACTATTTCCCTTTAGATATCTTTGTGTATTATGGCCTACGTGACCCCGGATGATCAGAACTTCCCTCTTAACTGCCCTCAAAAATGTCATTATGGGTGGCAGTAAAATGCAGACATTGCCAGTGAAATGCCAGTAAAGAATGTTGCTCTTTTCACAAATGGAGCATCCAAGGTGTGTTATAGCCAATGCAGTATATTTGATTGCGGTGCCTGAAGGAATCAGATTCAACAATAATTTATGACAGGAATTCAATAATTCCTTGCAGGACAAAGGATGATATGGTGATAGGAAAGAGCCGGGAAATGCGGATTAGGCACTCCCGTTACTCTGTCTGGCCATGTGAAGGATGCCACGGCCACTACCTTGAAGAATAGCTCCATTAGTCATACTGTATCCTATCCTTAGTTGTTCCTCACCAAGAAAACAAAAGAAAAACTCAGACAAGCACTGGTTACCAAGTTCCTACGTTGTCAAATAAACAATCCTTCATACAATCACAAAACCACAGAATTATCACAGAATCACAGAACTGTTAAGGTGCGGAGGAGGCTATTTGTTTGTCTTATGAAGAGAGATTGAGCAATTTGGGCCTGTACTCTCTGGAGTTCAAAAGAATAAATATCTAAATTGAGCTATAAAGGGGATCGACATAGTGGATTTAGAGAGGATGTTCCATCTTAGTCACAGAGCCATAGTCCACTTGTCTGCACTGATCAGATGTCCCAATCTGACCTAGTCCCATTTGCCAGCAATTTGGCCCAAATCCCTTTTATGGAGCAATCTGGAAAGGGAGGTCATACTTTTAGGATAAGGAGTAGCAGATTTAAAACAGAGATGAGGAGAAATTACTTCTCTCAAAACAGCATGAATCTTTGGAATTCACTACCACAGAGTGTGGTGGATGCTGGGACATTGAGTAAATTTAAGAGATAGACAGACACTTCATCCAGAGGGCATCCTCTCCTTTCGTTCCTTTATCTTTCTCTATTTCTCTTTTGTGTTTTGTTTCGCTCTTTTTTTATTCTGGATGAAGTCCTGAACTCCCAGGCTCAATGCTACCTTCGGGCCCCCAACCTTCATGCGGGTGGCATGGTGGTCTCATGGCCTGGCATGGTAGTCTTTGGGCCTGGTGCAGGCTGGAGGCTAGGTGCCAGTGTGAATTGGGTTGGAAGGGCTGTTGTTCTGAACTTTCTTTTTCTCTATTTTTTTAATTTATTCCTGTGATCTGTAATGCTGGACTTATTATTTTTTAATTTGTCTAATTCTTTTTTCCTAAGAACCTGTACTGAAGAATCTGTACCTAAGTGCCCTGTACCTAAGATGGCACCGTAAGTGGTGACTTGTAAACCTTTCACTGTACTCATTTGAGAATATGTAACAATGAAGCTAATTCAAATTTAAATTTTTAAATCTGCCTCCAGAGTGCATTCCAGTTCCTTACTCCTTGCTGTGTGAAATATAGTTTTTTTCAGATCACCCCTGGTTCATTTGCACATCACTTTATGTTGTGGTGCAGGAGTCTGTTCAGTCCTCTTTGTACCAGCAGACTTATCAAGTCATTGCAGAGTAAAGGGAATTGTACATTTAAGTATAACAAAAGGAGCTAGGTCACAGTGATATCAGGCCACTGGGAACTGGGGTTTGTAGGACTCAAATTGTATCAGAGATAATAGGTACTGCAGATGCTGGAGAATCCGAGATAACAAGGTGTGGAGCTGGATGAACACAGCAGGCCAAGCAGCAGAAGGGTCTAGGCCTGAAACGTCAGCCTTCTTGCTCCTATGATGCTGCTTGGCCTGCTGTGTTCATCCAGCTCCACACTTTGTAGAACTCAAGGTAAGTTTTGGTTTTTGACCATTGTCTGTGTATAGGTCAGTTCAGTAAAACCTGTCACTGTTTACTCGCAAGTGTGGATCTCACATTGTAGCAGTCATCGGCTTGACTCTTCTCTCTCTATGAATACTGGCCAACTTGTTGAATAGTGCTATATTCAAAAGAAGAGAAAAATGGATGACATCTTCACACCATCATGGGAAAAGCTCTGTTTCAGAATTGATTATCAGTTGTCAGGCTAATTTAATTAAACACCACTGCAGCCACGAAAGACCACTTAACAATCAAATCAGCTTCATTTTCACAGAAATGCTGTGCAACTGTCACAAAGAATTTCATGGAAAATAATTTTAACAAATAGCAAATGTAAATAATATGCATCTTTTCAAATGTCTTTCTCCAGGAGATAATCTTTAATAATTTAGAGCAGCAATTTAAACATTCAGTTAAACTGGTGCAGGAAAATGGAAGAGATAATAAGGTGCAGAGCTGGATGAACACAGCAGGCCAAGCAGCATCATAGGAGCAGGAAAGCTGATGTTTCAGGTCTGTACCTTCCTCAGAACTGATGGTAGCTGGGAAAACATTGGTTGATATGCAGAAAATAGGGAGGGGTAGAGGGTTGGGAGTAAAGGAATAGGATAAAGGGTAGAGCCCAAAGACAGAGAAGAGCAGTTGGATGGACAAAGGAGTGGATAGCGATCTGGCTGGGAGGGTGAATAGCTGTAAGGGGGACTGTTAGTGATGAATAATAGGTAGTGTGTAATGGCAAGCTATGTGCAAACAAGGCCTGGTGTGTGGGGTAGGGGGTTGGGGCACAGGAGAGTTAAGGCCCGAAAATTATTGAACTCAGTATCGAGTCTGGAGGTTTGCAGTGTCCCCAAGTGGAAAATGAGGTGTTGTTCTTCCAGCTAACATCCAGAATCTGCCAGCATCCAAATCTAGACGATCATCAGACGCCATTTCCGACATCACCCGCAAGATGCTACCACCAGACATATATTCCCTTCTCCTCTCTTATCCGCCTTCTTCAAGCACTCCACCTGCACTTCCCAGAATCTAGTCTACTGCATTCACTGCTCACAATGCCATCTCACTACATTGAGGAAACGAAGCGTAGACTTGGTGACCGCTTCGCAGAACATCTACGTTCTGCTTTCAAAAGAGACCCTGAGCTTCCAGTTGCCTGCCACTTTAACACACCACCTTGTTCTCTGGCCAACATCTCTGTCTCTGGCTTGCTGCAGTGTTCCAGAGAAGCTCAGCACAAGATGCAAGAACAACACCTCATTTTCCACTTGGGGACCCTGCTTCCTTCATAAAGTCATAGAGTTGTACAGCACGGAAACAGACCCTTCGGTCCAACTCATCCATGCCAACCCAATATCCTAAATTAATCTAGTCCCATTGGCCAGCATTTAGCTCTTATCCCTCTAAACCCTTCCTATTCATGTACCCAACCGGGTGACTTTTAAATGTTGTAATTGTACCGGCCTCCACCACTTCCTCTGGCGGCTCATTCCATACACGCACCACCCTCTGCGTGAAAAAGTTGCCCCTTGGGATCCTTTTAAAACTTTCCCCTCTCAGCTTTTACACACTACCTATTGTTCATCACTAACAGTCCTCCTTACAGCTGATCCCCAATCCCAGGCCCCCAGAAGACGTTCCACATCAGGCAGATGTTCACCTGCACATCTGCCAATGTGGTATACTGCATCCACTGTACCCGTTGTGGCTTCCTCTACATCGGGGAAACCAAGCGGAGGCTTGGGGACCGCTTTGCAGAACACCTGCGCTCAGTTCGCAACAAACAACTGCACCTCCCAGTCACGAACCATTTCAACTCCCCCTCCCATTCCTCAGATGACATGTCCATCCTGGGCCTCCTGCAATGCCACAGTGATGCCACCCGAAGACTGCAGGAACAGCAAATCATATTCAGCCTGGGAACCCTGCAGCCCAATGGCATCAATGTGGATTTCACAAGCTTCAAAATCTCCCCTCCCCCAACCGCATCCCAAAACCAGCCCAGCTCATCTCCACCTCCCTAACCGATTTTTCCTCTCACCTCAAGCCACACCCCCATCTCCTATCTACTAACATCATCCCGCCCCCTTGACCTGTCCGTCCTCCCTGGACTGACCTATCTCCTCCCTACCACCCCACCTACACTCACCTTTACTGGCTCCATCCCCGCCTCTTCGACTTGTCTGCCTCCTCTCCACCTATCCTCTCCTCTATCCATCCTCTATCTGCCAACCCCTCTCTCCCTATTTATTTCAGAACCCTCTTCCCCTCCCCCATTTCTGATGAAGGGTTTAGGCCCGAAACGTCAAGTTTTCCTGCTCCTATGATGCTGCTTGACCTGCTGTGTTCATCCAGCCCCATGCTTCTTACCTCCTCACAGCTATTCTCCCTCCCAGCCAGATCGTTATCCACTCCTTTGTCCATCCAACTGCTCTTCTCTCTCTTTGGGCTCTACCCTTTATCCTATTCCTTTACACCCGATCCCACCCCGCCTCCCTATTTTCTGCATATAAACCAATGTTTTCCCAGCTACCATCAGTTCTGAGGAAGGGTCACTGGAGCGAAATGTTAACTCTGGCCTTTTTTTTCCACAGATGCTGCCAGACCTGCTGAGCATTTCCAGAAAATTCAGTTTTAGTTCCTGATTTACAGCATCCGCGGTTCTTTCAGTTTTTGCGGGGCCCGAGTTAAGTGTGAGACAGGTCTCAGTCAGTCGTAGTCGAGTTTGATATTCACTTTCCAGTTTTTCCGTTCTTATATTCATATTGCTTATTTTGAAAAAAAAATCAGAGTTTTCTTTGCCTCTGAATCATCTGCCTGCTGTGTTTCCACTGCACCACATTCCACTACATCGGTGTCAGAACCAGGGAGCTCGTGAATAAAAACTAGGCAATATTCCCTACACTCCGATATAGTAGGAACTGCTGATGCTGGAGTCAGAGATAACATGGTGTAGAGCTGGAGGGACACAGCAGGCCAGGCACCATCAGAGGAGCAGGACAGCTGACGTTTCGGAAGAAGGGTCCCGACCCGAAAAGTCAGCTCTCCTGCTCCTCTGGTGCTGCCTGGCCTGCTGTGTTCCTCCAGCTCCACACGGTACTATATCTAGCACTCCCTACACAGCTGTGCCGACTTTGCTGACACAGCAGAACCCCACACTCAAAACCCAAAACCAAGAGGGGCCTGGCTCCACTGCCATACCAGGCCACTACCAGACCACACGTCCCGCTTTGGCTGCAGATGGAAAGCTGACAGGAAATGAGCAGGATAGAGCCCAGCGCTAGAGCAGGGTGGAGCTATCAAGGATAGCAGATTTAGTAAGAGAAGCAGCGAAACAAATATCTTAGTCTTTGTGACAAAGAAGTTCACGAGTCCCTTACATTTGATGATGGAAATGAGGCTGGAGGAAGTAGGGGAGGCTTGTTTAAGGAGACAATTTGAAGTAGATGTAAAAAAGACCTGGAACTGTGAACAACTGATTTAAAGGAGATCAGGATCTAACAGTAGTTTACGTGACCAGTCAGATTTGGCTCTGAATGTCCCATTCGGGTGTAGAGATGGGGTGGGAATGGTCAGGAGGACTGAGACGAGAATATGTTACACTGGGTCTATGACATAAAAGGTAAGGGTGAGTTGATCAATGTGCACTGTTTCAAGTAACCAAGCCATTCGTGTAGAGTCTCAGGTTTTGATGGAAGCACTTAGTCTCGGAACTCACACTAGCCATGGACTCTAGAATAAAATGCAACTTGAAAAAGGAAATGATGGCCCAGTGGGGCTGTTACCAGATTTGTAATCTAGAGAGCCAGGTTTAATGTGAGGAAGCTGGTTCAACTTCCCTTGGCAGCTGGTGGAATGTGAATTTGATTAATAAATCTGGAATTGAAAGCTAATCTCAATAATGATGACCATGAAATTATCTTTGACTGTTGCAAAACACCACCTGGATCCTTAATATCTTTTGGAAAGAAAATCTGAGTCATTTTAAATTCATTCATTACTGGCTAGGAAAGCATTTATTGCCCATCCTTAATTACCCAGACGGCATTTAAACGCCAACCACATTGCTGTGAGCCTGGAGTCACATAATTCCAAGCAGGCAAGAATTGTAGATTTCCACCCGTAGAAGGGATTAAGATGGGTTCTCAGAACAATCAATAGTGATTGTCATTGAATTGTAAAATCATAGAATCCATACAGAGTGGGAAAAGGCCATTTGGCCCATGCAGTCCATACCAACCCTTGAACAGCATCCCACCCAGACCTCTCCCCCTACCCTACTCCTGTAAACCTGCATTTCCCATGGCTAATCCACCTAACTTGCACATCACTGGACACTACAGGCAATTTAGCTTGCTTTTTATTCCAGATTTTTTGTTGAATTTAAATTCTGACATGGTGGGATTCAAACCCATGTCCTCAGAACATCAGCCTGGACATTAATTCTAATTATTAGTCCAGTGACAATACGGCACACTCTCCTGCACATCCATAGCCAATCTCACTCTTAATGCACAGAAATATGCTTTGACCCCAAATGGAACTCTTAAATATCTGAACAAGCCATTCAGTTCACGGACAATTTCCACTGACCAAACACTATAAGCCCCTACCTGCATCCACCTATCACCATCCCACCTACCTTCCCTTGGGCCCACTTTCCTCCCTCTATTTCTTTCTGAGCACCCTTCCCCCTCCCCAGTCCTGATGAAGGGTCCAGACCTGAAATGTTGACTTTCCTGTTCCTTTGTTGCTGCCTGATCTGCTGTGCTCCTCCAGCTCCACATTTTGTCAATTCAAGGGGCAATTATGTCTCAGCAAAAAACACTGGTCTGACCACTGACGACCACATTCCATGAATGTATTAGGAAAAAAAATGCCATTAGCTGAAAGCCAAAGCAACTATATTGTGTCTATAACTCAAAATGGAACTCAGAAAGCCTCCTTATTTGCGAAGACAATGCTTTCCTGAGCTTTATGTAAGAGTCGAATAGAAACATTTTGATGTGTTGCAAATCTCCAGCTAAGTCGGATTTTGAACACTAAATCTGCCCTTGGATTATAGTGTTATGGAAACACAGTAAGTACAAGGCTCAAGGAGTCCCAGGGGGCCCTTATATCTGTCCTTACTCTGGTCCAATTAAATTACTGAAGTCATGGGTAATTGACTAATTTTAGTCTTCATGTGTGACTTAAGGCATCATGATAATGAGCTGACAATGATGCAGCAAGGATTCCACAGCATTCTTTGCATACAGAACAACCTCTCAGTGCACTTTAATGGGTAATAGATAAAGAAAGAACACTGAGTGGGAAAGACAAAGGAAAGATAAGGAGATAATGGCCACTTGAATAATGATCATTTGTTGAAAACCTGGAGACAAATGAAAAGTATGGAGAAAGGACATTCCAGCAAGTGAAGGTAAGTTTCCATCATATCAAATTATCATAGAATCATAGAATCCCTGCAGTGTGTAAGTAAGCCATTCGCATACTTTGAGTCCACACCAGGCCTCTGAAGGGCATCAAACTACTCCCCCCCACCACATCATCCCTGCAGCCCTGGCTAACCCACCTAGCCTGCTCATCCCTGTACACTTTAGCATGGCCAAACCACTTAAGCTGCAAGATAACATGGCGTGGGGCTGGATGAACACAGCAGGCCAAGCAGCATCATAGGAGCAGGAAAACTTGACATTTCGGGCCTAGACCCTTCATCAGGGTTATCTCGGATTCTCCAGCATCTGCAGTACCTTTTATCTCTGACACACTTAAGCTGCACGTCTTTGGACTGTGGAAGGAAACTGGAGTGCCTGGAGGAAACTCACAGTGATATGGAGAGAATGTGCAAACTTCACACAGACAGAGAGGCTGTGATGCAGCAATGTTAACCACTGAGCCACCATTAAAAGTAATTGTGGAACGTGTCTTTTTTGATTCTTTCATGGATTGAGGGCATCATTAGTTTTAGAATCACAGAATCCCTACAGTGTGGAAACAGGCACTTCAGCCCAACAAGTCCACACCAACCCTTGGAGCATTCCACCCAGACCCATCCCCCTATAACCCACCTAATCTACACATCCCTGAACACTATGGGCAATTTCCCATGGCTAATTCACCTAACCTGTACATCTTTGGATTGTGGGAGGAAACTGGAACACCCGGAGGAAACCACACAGACATGGGGAGAATGTGCAAACTCCACACTGAGAGTTGCCCGAGGGTGGAATCGAACACAGGTCCCTGGCGCCGTGAGGCATTGCTAACCACTGAGCCACCGTGCCACCCAACGGATGATTAGTTAGGCCGGCATTTATTGCCCATCCCTAACTATCCTGGAGAAGTTGGTGATGAGCTGCCTTCTTGCACCACTGTAGTCCTTAAAGATGTAGGGATGCCCACAATGCAGTTTGGAGGGAATCCCAGGACTTTGACTCCTAAGGAACAATAATATATTTCCAAGTTTGGATGGTAAGTGACATGGAGGGGAACTTGCAGGTGCTGGTGTGTCCACGTACCTGCCATTATTGTCCTTCCTGGTGTTAAAGGTCCCAGGTTTGAAAGGCATGGTTAATAGAGCTCTCGTCAGTTACTGAAGTGCATCTTGTAGAGAGCACACGCTGCTCCCAATGGTGGTGAAGGGAGTGAATGCTGAAGTGGGGGCTGAGATGCCAAACAAGATGATGTTGAGCTTCTTGAGTTTTGATGGCACTGCAGTCATCCAGGCAAGTGGAGAGTATTCTATCACAGTCCCGACTTTTGCCTTGTAGCTGATAAAGACAGGAGGCGAGTTCCTCATAGCAGAATTGTGACATGAGATATTGATCCAGTCTTTGCTTGCAGTGCAGCCTATTTGAATCACTTGAACATCTATTGAGGCTCCACAATGTAAACAGAGGATAGGGCTGCTATATAGTAGCGTCAATTCTGCGACTTGTGCTCCTGTCTAATTAATGTTGTACTGGTTCAGCTCTGTGGCTAAGTAGCAGCTCTATTACCTGTTTCAGAAGGTTATGAGTTCAGATGGGTGATTTGTAAACTCACTTGTAAATAAGCCACTATTTCAAAGAAAAAGACATTTTTTTCACGGTGTCTCAGCCAATATTTATCCTTCAATCAACATTACTGATAGATGATCTGGTCATTATCACATTACGATTTATAGGAGCCTGCTATGTGCCAGTTGTCTGTCATATTTCTTACTTTACAACAGTGTAAATAAACTGCATAAAACAATTTGGGACTCTGAAAAGTGCATGCAGTATATATTGTTTTTACTTTTTAAATCAACTAACTTAAAACAGATGAAAATTAAATCTGCAATATTTGGGATGTCTAACAATCCTACCAAGCCACTCAGCAACTCTAATGTGGAATTTTATAATTATTTCTGATGATGTCAATTTAGCTTCTAACCATATTATTAAAATTGCAAGTTTGGGAATATAGTCAGCCACCGTAATCACATCCGCACTTTAATTTTTTTTGCATAGTCTAACAGCATATCTTAGATCAATTCTCTTTTGCTGTAACTGATAATTATCCAAATTGAGCAATCATCACTAACATCGCTTCAGTCTGAGGTTCTTAATTAAACACTGAAAAAATGGAGTGTATATCTCAAAGATGATAGCTGCAAAAAGCAAGCAGCAGGAGCTCATTTATTGAGATAGAGTTCCTGATGGGAAGAGCTTGTCAGGAATATGGGTCATGAGCTCCATATTGTTTGTTCCCCCATTGTTGTTTCACTATTCATTCTCAGATAACAATGCTCTCTGTTTAAAACTATCATTTCATAAAATTATATTCACATGAGCATGTTTGTGATCATTGAGGGTATCACTTCTACCTTCAGTTTATTTGTCCCAACTTATACACAGTTCTATCAGAATCAATTTGAATTGAGTGTCACACAGAACGTATAAGAGAAGGCATTCATATTATCACTCATTTAGTGTTTCTCCACAGGTTGAATTTCGTCCTAACAGAATCTTCCAGAACAGAAGGCCGTGTGGCTCATGGCATCTGCACAGGCTCTTCAAATGGGCTATCCAATTAGTCCCAGTCCCCTATTCTTCCTTTATGACCTTGCAAATGTCATCCTTCTAATTAGTTTCTCTAAATCAGAGTGAATGTTCAGAGTGTATATCAATATTATATTTGGGAATTAAATTCTTAAATAGAGGTAAATGAGCTTTTGGCTTTCATTATTATGAGGGCCTTTTTACGAAAAGGTCAAAATGTCATTTGAAATAATATCTTTCTGCAAGAAATCATACGATTTAAGTTAAGCGAGCCAGTAAACTGATGGGTGAGATTATTAATAGAGTGTTTACTAAGTAGAACATCCACAACATACAGAGGCAGATAGGCAAGAGTCTTAGATAACAGTGTGGAGCTGGAGGAGCGCAGCAGGCCAGGCAGCATCAGAGGAGCAGGAAAGCTGACTTTTTGGGTCGGGACCCTTCTTCAGAAATTTGATACCAGCCTAGTCCTAATATCTGCCTTTGTTAACTATAGCAGTAAGACTAATAGACTAGGAATTACTGTGATGTCAAGCGTGTAATTATATATTTATTATACTCATTTATTTTAGAGCTTGGATTTGGAACTAGTGGAATGAGGGTTTTGACCTCTTTGTAAGAAGGGGCAGTCATCAAACTGTTAGTCTTCTTGGAGCTGTAGCTTTAAGCCATTATATGTTAAACAGTAGGTGACTGGGGCCCTCCTGCAGTGATAAAGTGAAACCCCTTGTGTTGTGAGAGTTATACAATGAGAAAGTACAAACATTGAATGGTATTATCTTGCTTTTGGCTTAGAAGGATCAAGAAGGCCGCATTCAACTGTGTGGCATCAAGGATCCTTAGCAAAACTGGAATCAGTGGGTATCAGGGGCAAACTCTCCGCTGGTTCAAGTCATACCGGGCACATATGAAGATGGTTGTGGTTGTTTGAGGTCAGTCATCTCAGCTCCAGGACATCTCTGCGGGAGTTCCTCAGGGTCATGTCCTAGGCCAAACCATCTTCAGCTGCTTCATCAATGACCTTCCCTCCATCATAAGGTCAGAAGTGGGGATGTTTACTGATGATTGCACAATGTTCAGCATCATTCGTGACTCCTCAGATACTGGAAAAGTTTGTGTTTAAATGTAACAAGATCTGGATAATATCCAGACTTGGGCTGACAAGTGGGAAGTAACATTCATACCATGTAAATGCCAGCCAATGACCATCACCAATAAAGAGACAATCTAACCACTGCCCCTTGACATTCAATGGCATTAACATTACTGAATTATCAACTTTCAACATTCTGGCCAGAAACTCATATAGACTCACCATATAGTTACAGGGACTACAAGGGGCAGCATGGTGGCTCAGTGGTTAGCACCGCTGTCTCACAGCACCAGGGACCCGGTTTTGATTCCATCCTCGGGCGACTGTCTATGTGGAGTTTGCACATTCTCCCTGTGTCTGCATGGGTTTCCTCCAGGTGCTCCAGTTTCCTCCCACAGTCCAAAGATGTGCAGGTGAGGTAGATTGGCCATGCTAAATTGCCTGAAGTGTTCAGGGATGTGTAGATTAGGTAGGTTATAGGGGTGATGGGTCTGGGTGGAATGCTCCAAGGGTCAGTGTGGACTTGTTGGGCTGAAGGGTCTGTTTCCACACTGTAGGGATTCTAAGAGCAGGTCAGAGGCTCGGAATACCGTGGTGAGTAACTCACCTCCTGTCTCCTTAAAGCCTGTCCACCATCTACAGGGCCCAAGTCAGGAGTGTGATGGAACACTTCCTACTTGCTTCTATCCTCAGCTTCAACAACACTTACGAAACTTGACACCATCCAGGACAAAGCAGCCCGCTTGATTGGCATTATGTCCACAAGCATTGATGCTCAGCTGCAGTAGCAGTAGTGTGTACTGTCTACAAAATGCACTACAGAAGTTCACCAATGATCCTTACACAGCACCTTCCATTCCCACAACCATGACTCTTGCCTTTCCTTTCTTCACTTTGCCGTTTTTACTATCAATAACCTTATTGTCTTTTGCATTGGGCTGTTATACCGTCTACACTCTTGTTCCTCCTCTGCCTCAATTAAAAGTTTAAAACTCAGCCTATTTTCCATCTTTTGTCAGATCTGAAGAGTCTTACCAGACGCGAGACATTAACTCTGTTTTTCCTCACACTAGTTGCTGCCAGCCGTATTGTGTTTCTACAATATTCTGTTTGTTTCAGATTTCTAGCATCGACAGCATTTACCCTTCACCAATCTCTCAGGACGAGAAGTTAAAAGAAACAGGGACATCAAACCTATAGATGTGCTAGAAGTGGAACTCACTCTCTCATATCCGAGTACTGTGAAGCAATGGTGTTGGCATTAGTGGAGATTTTATTTAGCTGCGTCTTTTTAAAATCTTTCAAACTGTTTCATATGTAATTTGCTTGGTTTTTTCTATATTACTTTCATTTTTTGAGTAATAAACTTCTGTTTTATTGATCAAATTAAATCTGCAACCTCTCATGCTTACGTTTCAGTGAAAGACTACTTTGTTCAATTGAGAAAAAAAGAATGTGATCTATCAAACCAGGTTTCAGCATCGGATCTGAATTGTCCAGTAGGAACAACAGCTGGGATCATCACACTGACTGCAACTGACCAGCTTCTCCCAGGGATGTTATATATATGGTATGTTTACATAGGGTAACCACTCACTGATTTTTATGTAACGTATTCAGTATAAACCATATCATTCTAACCGTCTTACACAACGGTCAATGTATCCCTCCCACAAGAGCAAACCAAAGAAACACGCAGAACAAAAATAATTTTCCATTTTGTACTCTGTTTGGCGTTTTGCTGCTACACTATTTGTACTTTTCCCTCCCACTCGGGCCTCATAGAAGGCTAATCACAATTTTCATTTAAAAAGGGACAATGACCTCTATGTCAACCGTTCCCTGCTACAAAGCAGTTCATGACCTAATTGTTGCTAAGTCTGTGGCCCAGTTGGTAACATCACTGTCTTTGAGTCAGAAACATAATGGGCTCAAATTCCACTCCAGAGAATTCAGCCCAGAACTTAAGCTAACAATCTGATCCGGTATTAAGAGAGAGCGCGATGCTCTCAACTCTAATATCTTTTTATTGAGACCTTCAACCTTTCATCTGACAACTTATGTCACTAACAAAGAAGAAGAGCAGGGAAGCACCTCATGTCCTGGCCAACACATATTCTTTAAACAGCAACAAATGTTGATCTGGTCTTTAAAAGATTCCCTTTTGTGCTATCTTTCTGTGTGCAAACTGGCAGCCACGTTTCTTACATTATGTTGCTTCAGAAGTTTGTCATTTGGGCTGTAAATCACGGTGGGGCATCTTCAGGTTGTAAACATGCTACTTCAACCATATATTGGTCATTCATTAGGAAGGGTGCTAACGTGGCCAGTTCTGAGGAAGGGTCACTGGACCCGAAACATTAATTCTGTGTTTTTCCTTCACAGATGCTGCCGGACCTGCTCTTCCAGCAACTTTTGTTTTTGTTGCGAACTTGGCTGGAGTGGACTGGGAAAGATGGTTAGCAGAACGGATGGCTGAGAAACAATGGCAGATATCTAAGAAAATAGTTCATAGACTCGAAACTCTGATATGACCCAGTGAGGAAGAAAGACTCTAGGAAGAAAATAACAATAAAATAGCAATTTATTGTCATGTGTACTTATACAGAAGAAAAGTGAAAGGTTTTATAAGTTGCCATCCACAGCCCCTAAATTAATGATCGAAGTCATAAATAAAAAGAAAAAGGAAAATAAACGTTCATCACTATTCAATTAACGACTCCTGGGTTTAGGATACCCTGGAAAACCAGGCCGAGACTGCACTACCACGCCAACATGAAACCTCCACGCTGGGCTGCTAGAAGACCTGGAAGCCACCTCCGAAGCAAAGACAAGCCCTCCATGTCGAGACGAGATCTTCTCACCAAGACGATACCACCATGCCAGGCCTGACACCACCTCTCTTGGAGAAGACCACCAGACTGGGAGGCTGCCACCCCAGGAGACCACCCCACCAGGTGCCAGGCACATACTGCCATTCAGGGCTGCTGGAAGCCAATTCGTCACTGGGCCTGTGCCAAGAGAAGACGCCTTCTGCCAAAGTTGTGAAAAGAAGGGAAGGTGCTGTGATAAATGGAAACATTAAAAAAACGAAAGGGATCAGAATAAATGAGCTCCTGGGCTGGGAATCCCACTTGTTGTTCTGTTACTCCACCATTGACCAAACGCATCGAAGATAACATCAACTCGTAAGTAAAAAAAATGCATTATGCTAAGGAAGATTAGTAAACCAAAGGATTGGGAAAGATAGAGTTAGGATAAACATCCTTTGTCATTTTATTCTTGATTTTAAATTCACTTATACATCTTAAGTAACTTGCCTGACAGTTTTACATCCTGACTCGTTCTGCCTAACTTTGATTCACCTTCGGAGATTTCAGTCATGGAAATGACCAGAAATATTGCTGTCAGGCAAGGCTCCATCCCCTGAGCATGGCCGCTCAAAATAAGAACCTGGCAAATAACAACAGTTTAATTTGTTGACAGGTGTCTCATGTTATTGGTTGTAATTATTGGCGAATGCTCAGCTAAGAGAAGAAATCCCAATCCAATGGATTGAATCAGATGCATTACACAGAACTACCACCTTACCCATGCTTGCAAATCCCAAAGCGAATGGTCAGCTGATGGATGTGATTCTCTGAATGGCAAAAATTGGTGTACAATCCTGAGTGTACTAACACCTGCATTAATAACCCATTTAAGATCATCAATCCAACTCACGATAGGAGTCATTTTTAGTGGCTGGAAGCAGCGTGCTGTCATAGACAGGGATCAGTTTTCAGCAAACACAGAGTGTATGTTTCAACCTGGTGCCAATTTTGAACAATTATGGAGGTTGGGTAGCCAATGGTATCCCACTGTTTTTTCAATGCCACAATTCAGCCAATCTGTGTTGACCTGTCAACCAATCAGTCAAACTTTTCTCCTGTAGAACAAAAAACAAAGAACATTACAACACAGGAATAGGACCTTCGGCCCTCTACGCCTGTGCCGACACATTTTGCCCTTCCATAATAAAACTGTCTTCACTTACAGGATCCACATCCCTTTATATCCTTCCTATTCATGTATTCATCCAGGGGCTTCTTGAATTCTGCTATTGTGTCTGCTTCCACCACCTCTTCTGGCAGCATGTTCTAGACACTCATCACCCTTTGGAAGGAAAATGTGCCTCGCAAATCTCTTTTAAACTTCTACCCACCCCCCACCTTAAAGCTGTGTTGCCTAGTAATTGACCCCTCCATGCTGGGAAAAAGCCTTGTATTTTCAACTCAATCCACACCATTCACAATCTTATAAACTTCTATCAGGTTGCCCCTCAAACTCCTGCAATCCAGTGAAAATAAACTCCCTTGTCCGCTCCGCACTCCCCACCAGCCTCACCACCCCGGGCACATTTCACTGCAACCACAAGAAGTGCCAAACCTGCCCCTACACCTCCCCCCTCACCCCCATCCCAGGCCCCAAGAAGACTTTCCACATCAAACAGATGTTCACCTGGACATCTGCTAATGTGTATACTATATCCGCTGTTCCTGATGTGGCCTCCTCTACATCGGAGAAACCAAGCAGAGGCTTGGGGACTGCTTTGTGGAGCACCTACTCTCGGTTCGTGACAAGTGACTGCACCTCCCAGTCGTGAACCATTTCAACTCCCCCTCCCACTTCTTGGACGACATTTCCATCCTGGGCCTCCTTCAGTGCCACAACGATGCCACCCGAAGGTTGAAGGAACAACATCTCATATTTCACTTGGGAACCCTGCAGCCCAATGGTATCAATGTGGACTTCACAAGCTTCAAAATCTCCCCTCCCCCATCCGCATCACAAAACCAGCCCAGCTCATCTCCACCTCCCTAACCTGTCCTTCCTCTTACCTATCCACTCCTCCAACCTGAAGCCCCACCTCCATCTCCTACCTACCAGCCTTAATCCCGCCTCCTTGACCTATCCGTCCTCCCTATCCCCTCCTTATCTCCCCAACTACACTCACCTTTACTGGCTCCAACCCCGCCTCTTTGACCTGTCTATCTCCTCTCCACCTACCTTCTCCTTTATCCATCTTCTATCAGCCTCCCCCTCTCTCCCTATTTATTTCAGTATCCCCTTCCCCTCCCCCATTTCTGAAGAAGGATCCAGACACGAAACATCAGCTTTCCTGCTCCTCTGATGTTGCTTGGCATGCTGTGTTCATTCAGCTCTACACCTTGTTATCCCAGTCTATCTAACCTTTCTTCATAGCTAAAAGCCCTCATACAAGGCACATCCTGGTAAACCTTTTCTGTACCCTCTCCAAAGCATCCACTTCCTTCTGATAGTGTGGTGACCAGAAATGAATGCAATATTCCAAGTGTGGCCCAACCCAAGATCTATAAAACTACAATATAACTTGCCTATCCTTGTACTCAATGGCCCTTCCTGTGAAATTAATGTAAATTGTAGTGGTAATTTGAAATTTGTCATTCTTGCATTTGTCTTGACTGGGGGAAAACTGACAGCTTTGACAACACGTCATAAACCTTCTTCAGAAAGGGTTTCAGATTTCTGAAGGAGGGTCTAGGCCCAAAACGTCAGCTTTCCTGCTCCTCTGATGCTGCTTGGCCTGCTGTGTTCATCCAGCTCTACATCTTGTTATCTCAGATCCTCCAGCATCTGCAGTTCCCACTATCTCTGAATCAATGACTACTTGGTGGCAAAATGTCTTCAGTTTAGCCATTTCCATTTAAGTATAGCTGCTGGGGTGAAATTGCAACATGAGATCAGTTCAAATTGTAAACTTGAGACAAAACTCGAACAAAGGAGAATGCAAACTAATTTTTGACTCAATGAGACTGTCCTACTTGTTCAGCCAAATGCGTGGCATCTAATTATTTTGAATCTAACCATCAGTTATGAATAATCCAAACAAATCACAACAGCCAGTCAGAATGCATTTAAGTAGCTGAATCTCTTCATGTTGTTGAGTTACATTATGAGAGAGTCGTCAAGCTGATTGGAAACCTCACAGAGACAGATAAGGTAGACCTGTTAACTTTTATCATCATAAAAGTTATCCAGAAAAAATGAGCTTCGCATTAAATTTCAGCTATTATTTTGTCTGCTTGAGGAGTTAGATAAAAGGCTTTTGACTGGAAGAGTATCAATTGCATAATATAACTGCAATTTAATGTTGTCTCCGTGATTACATATATCGTAGGAATGCAGCACCAGAATATTTAACCTAGACCTGTGCACCAGTACAGTACTAAACGAAAGCTACGTTGCTGAAAGTGCCATCTTCTGAATCAGACTATTAAGTTGAGGCTGAAATCTGCTTGTATAGTGGATGTGAAAGATTGAATGATTGAAGGGTTGAAAGAATAACCTAAGAAGACCTATGAAGCTGTTCTTAACCAAACGTCAAATTGTTGTTCACCTTGGGGTGCAGGTTCATAGTTCCTTGAAGGTGGAGTTGCAGGCAGATAGGACAGTGAAGAAGGCATTTGGTATGCCTGCCTTTATTGGTCAGTGCATTGAGTATAGGAGTTGGGAGATCATGTCATGACTGTACAGGACATTGGTTAGGCCACTATTGGAATAATTCTGGAACCCCTGGTATAGGAAGGATGTTGTTATACTTGAAAGAGCTCAGAAAAGATTTACAAGGATGTTGTCAGGGTTAGAAGGTTTGAGCTATAGGGAGAAGCTGAATAGGCTGGGGCTATTTCCCCTGGAGCATCGGAGGCTGAGGGGTGACCTTATAGAGGTCTACAAAATCATGACAAGCATAGATAGGGTTTATAGGCAAGGTCTTTTTCCCATGGTAGGGGAGTCCAAAACTAGAGGGCATGGGGTTAAGGTGAGGGGGAAAGATTTAAAAGGGACCTAAGGGGCAAGTTTTTCATGCAGAGGGTGGTTTGTGTATGGAGAGAACTGCCAGAGGACGTTATGGAGGCTGGTACAATTACAATATTTAAATGGTAACTGGATGGATATATGAATAGGTTTAGCAGAATAGGGGCCAAATGCTGGCAAATATGACGAGATTAACTTAGGATATCTAGTGGGCATAGGCGAGTTAGAATGAAGCGTTAACAGGACCTGCTGAGTTTCTCGAGCAACTTTTTGTTTTTATTTTTCTGCATCCGCAGATCTTTGTTTATTTTATCTTGGTAAATATCCAATCTCATTTTCTAGCATTTAGACCATAACATCATAATACTATTAGAAATAGGAACAGGTGTGGTCCCGTCACTGCCTCAAGCCTGCTCTGTCAATCAATAAGATCATGTATGTTCTTGGCCCATAGCCTCGTATGCCTTAGCATCATAAGTGCCGTTGAAATACCTCTGAAATGTTATGTGGATTTGTGCCTCCATTACCCTTACAGGCAGTGAGTTCCAGAGTCCCACCACCTGACTGGGTGAATGAGTTTTTCCTCACATCTCCTCAATACGATGAAAAAACTGTGAAAAAATGGTGTGGACTTGTTGGGCCGAAGGGCCTGTTTCTACACTGTAAGGATTCTATGATTCTATGCCTTAAACCTGGTCATTGATCCCTCCATCAAGTTTCTTCCTGTCTACCCTGTCTATACGTCTATCAATTTTCTAAATCTCATTATGACCCCTCTCAGTCTTCTCTGTTGTAGGGAAATCAACTTAAGCCTGTCCAATTTCTTTTCATAACTAAAACTAGGAGGGTCACTGAACTCGAAAAGTTAAATTTTAAGATTTTGACCCAGCGACACTGAAGGAACAGCGATATATTTCAAAATCAGGATGGTGGGTGGCTCAGAGGGTAATTTTCAACTGGTGATATTTCCATGTAACTGCTGCACTTATCTTTTTAGATGGAAGTGGCCGTGGGTTTGGAAAGACGTTTGATGAATTTCTGTACTGCATCTTGTAGATAGTACGCACTGTTGTTGCTAAGCATCGATGGTAGAGGGAATGGAATTTTGTGGATGTGGTGTCAACCAAGCAGGCTGGTTTGTCCTGGATGGCAACAAGCTTGCTGCACTCATCCAGGAAAATGGGGAGTATTCCATCACACTCCTGAGTTGTGCTTTCTAGATTGCGGACAGGCTTTGGGGAGTCAGGAGGTGAGTTACTCACCGCAGTATTCCTAACTTCTGACCTGCTCTTGCAGCCACTGCATTTACGTGGTGAGTCCAATTGAGGCTCCGATCAATGGTAACCCCCAAAAATGTTGATAGTGGGGGATTCAGTGATGATGACACCATTGAAGGCCAAAGGGCTGTGGTTAGATTGTCTCTTATTTGTGATAGTCATGGCCTGGCATTTGTGCGATGTGAATGTTATTTGATCTTTGCAGCTCAATCCTGGATATTGTCGAAATCTTCTTGCATTTGAACATGGACAGCTGCAGTGTCTGAAGAGTTGCGAATGGTGCTGAACATTGTACAATCGTAGGCAAACATCTCCACTTCTGGCCTCATGATGGAAGAAAGATCGTTGATGAAGCAGCTAAAGATGTTTGGGCCTGGAACACGACCCCGATGAACATTTTGATGAGATGGAAGGTGAAGTATAGGTGGAAATTATACAGTGAATGGCAGAACCCTTAGAAGTATTGATATGCAGAGGGATCTGGGTGTGCAGATCACTGAAGGTGGCAGCACAGGCAGATAAGGTAGTACAAAAGGCCATGGCATGCTTGCCTTCATTAGAAGGGTCATTGAGTATAAGGATAGGCAACTTATGCTGCAGGTATATACAACTTTATTTAGGCCACACTTGGAATATTGCATACAATTCTGGTCACCCCACTACCAGAAGGATATGGTGAGGGATTTGGGGAGGGTACAGAAAAGGTTTACCAGAGTGTTGCCTGATATGGGGGATTTTTGGTATGAAGAAAGGTTGGATAGACTGGGTTCATTTTTAATGGAATGCAGGAGGTTGAGGGGCAACCTGATAGAAGTTTATGAGATTGTGAATGAAAGGGATAAAGTAGAAAGTGTGAGGCTTTTTCCTAGGGTGGAGGGTCAATTACTAGGGGACACAGGGTCAAGATGCGGTGGCGGGGGGGGGCAGTTTAAAAGAGATGTGCGAGGCACATTTTCCACACAAAAGGTGGCGAGTGCCTGGAATACGCTGGAATGTGGAAGCAGACACAGTAGCAGCATTCAAGAAGCACCTGGACGAATACACAAATAAGAAGGGAATAGAGGTATGCACATCATGTAAGTTTAGACTGTTTTAGTATGGAAGGGCAAAATGTTTCGGCACAGGCTTGGAGAGCCGAAGGGCCTGTTCCTGTGCTGTATTGTTCTTTGTATGTCTTAGAACTGAGATGACTACCTACCAACAACCACAACCATTTTCCTGTGGGTCAGGTATGACTCTAACGGCAGAAAGTTTGCCCCAGATTCCCAATGATTCCAGTTTTGCTGGGGCTCCTTGATGCCACACTCAGTTGAATGCAGCCTTGATGTCAAGGGCTGTCACTCTCACCTCGCCCATGGAATTCAGCTCTTTTATCAATGTTTGGATCAAGGTTGTAATGCGATCAGGAGATGAATGGCCCTGGTGGAACCCAAACTGGGCGTCACTGAGCAGAATATTGATGAGCAGGAATCTGGTTAATAGGACTACTAATGATACCTTCCATCATTTACTTTTGATCACGAGCAGACTGATGGAGCATTAAATCAGAGCATGGATAGACAGCATGCTTGGAGCAATGACGGATGGCCAGTGGACTTGAGGCTTGAATAGAACATGAAGGCCAGCATGCCCAGAGTATAGCAGAGATGATTGTTGGACTGGGGACCAGTGTGGGCAGCCTGGCTTGCTAGCCCAGTCAGACCATGTGTGGTAGTCTCCTGTGTTGATCTACTTTATAGAACAGCTGTAATGTTTATCATTTAACTTTATTTCTTATTTTTCTAACTCATACTATGAATCACTGTAAGGTGTTACGAAGCTGGGTACAGTATTCATGAACTGGAAGGCAGGAAGTTAGAATTTGTTGGTAAAAGTGATTGTGGGGAAAAGAGAGCTGTGGTCCCTTTAAGAGCTTGTGTTATGTCTGTGCTTGGAAGTTTATAAATGCAGGTGCACACAGACAGTGCCCGAGTGGAAATATTTTGTCTTGTATAGCCAAGAAGCATTTTTTCCAAGACAACAAGTTTGAATTTGGCCAATTAATTGAAATGAAGCATTGAGATACAGAAAGCCAATTGAATTTAAATCTGATGATGTTGATAACCTAAAACTAATCATATTGTAAGCATTTGATTGGGTCATTATGGGTATATAAGATGAGGTAAATCTGGGAGCGCTATCTACCACCTGGCAGAGTTAGCTCTGTTAAGCTCTCAGAGAAAGCCCATGTAACTAATTAAAGATACCATGGTATTTTAGCTCAAAGTCCTCATTGAAGCAATTATAGATATAAAATATCCCTGACTACAGGATTAGTGGAAGAAAGGTATTTGTGAAGGGATTGGAGAAAATAGAATACTCTAGAGACGGTCTGTACAAACTTGGAGAGGTTAAGTTATAATACATTGTTCTGTTTTTATCTGGGTTGATTAAATGGGACTTGTTTATTTGAACAGTAATCCAGTAGAACTCAGATCAGTTAGGAAGTAGTTAATAATCTCAGGGGGCAATTGTTGGTTTGCTAGTAATTTGTTCAATGCTGGGTTAAATAACTAAATAGTTTCCTGTTACTTGTAAAGTGGAGATCAGGGATTTTCTTTCTTTTAACCACTCTTTTTAACAGATTATGAGGGGAAAGATGAGCTTCTCTGGGTGTTTTGTGGGTAATTGTTAGGGGGGAGCACCTACTCCTGTTGTGACAGATTGAGGCTTGTGTTTTAGTTTGATTATCAGATGGGTTTTGCTCTTTCCCCCTCTGTAATAAAGGTAATGTAACTTTATTTTCCCCTTTATCTCTCTATCTTGCGTCTAAGAATTGTACTGAGGTCCATTGTATCTGAGATGGTGCCATTCAGAGCAACATTGTAAACCTTTCACTGTACTCCTGTACTTGAGAGCATGTGACAATACACCTAAGTCTCTAATTCTAGTTCAAATTGGCTGGGGTGGATTTGTCCAGCTGTTTATGTAGTAGACATATCTGGGCAATCTTCCACATTTTTGGGTAGATATCAATGTTATACCTGCACTAGAAGAGCATGGCTAGGAGAGTGGCAAGTTCTGGAGCACAAGTCTTCAGTATTATTGCTGGAATGTTGTCAGGGCCCATAGTCTTTGCGGTATCTCTAACTGTTTCTTGAAGTCACGGGGACTTTGCTGAATTTGATGAAGACTGATATCTGTGAAGCTGGGAACTGCTGGAGGAGGCTGAGATGGATCATCCACTCGGCACTTCTGGCTGAAGATTGCTGCAAATGCGTGTTACGGACCAGACCAGACCCCCTCAAAAATATTTTAAGAAGGTACTGAAGTAAGTCTTCCACATGTGATGCAACTGGTCAAACCACTCAATGTTTAGCAAACACAATTTATTTAAACAGTATAGTTAAAATGTGAAGAAAAGAAAGAGGAATTTAGAATAACTTAACTATTGGAAAACTTAACTGACTAATGATACAGTGTGTATACTAAGTAACTGTTCCAATATAGTGACATCCTATAAACACACCCCTTGGCAAAAAGGTAAATTTAGACACAAATTCTTATGTGCAGTTTTCCAATCCAAGAGAGTTTCCAAAGAAAATCAGTTAGGAATCTTTTGATGAAGCTTGCAACCTTTCTGGGATTCAAACAGCTTCCAACTGCTACAGCTGAAAAACTAGAACACCTGATCTGGGAAAACTGGCCGCTCCCCTTCCATTGTCAAACTGTGTTTAATAAAGGCCACAGGTGCCCTGATCGTTGACTTAGGCTGTCACCGTTGCTACTTCGGTACCTCTGCCTTTACAACTTCTCCTCAAAAACAAAATCCCAGAACAAAATAACCTTGAACAATTGACAGCATCGTCACATGCATCAACCTTATCTTTGGCCTGTCTCTGAGGTTTACGTCAACAGTCATGAATGCATCTTCGTGCATGATTGGGCTAATTTTCGATTATATTGTGTTGAGGGTTTTTCTTTGAGACAATAAGTCACTGGTAGATTACAACACAATACTTAGTACTCCATTCCCATCAGAAGGTAAACTGAGCATTGACAGTCCAGCTAACTTTGACATCTGAGAAGTTTCTGGAATATCACTGCAAAGTCCAATAAAGTGATTACACTAGACATTTTTTTTTAGTTGGGCTGCCTAAGTGTTTGGCATCCTAGGGTCTTAAAAAAGAAGTGGCTAGTGCGAAACTTGATGTATTAGTTTAAATTTTCCAAACTGTCTTGATTCAAGGACAGTCCCAATACATTGGAAAGTAGCGAATGTAATTCCTTGATTCAAACGTAGAGAGAAATAGAAAGCAGGAAACTACAGGGCGGTTAACATCTGTTAAAGGGAAAATTTGCAGAGATACTATTCAAAAAGTTAGAGCGAGACACTTGGATAAGTTTAAGATAACCAGGCAGACTCAACATGGTTTTGTGAAAGCGTTATTGTGGTTCACCAATCTGTTGGAGTTTTTCAAGGATGTAACATATGCTGTAGATAAAAGAAAACCGGTGGATGCATTGTATTTAGATTTCTAAAAAAGATCTTTGATTAGAATGTCAAATCAAAATTTATTGCATTAAATAAAAGCTCACAGTAGGGGGTAGAATTTTGGCATCGATTGAAGATTGGCTGGCTAACAGGAAGCAAAGATTAAGCCCCTACTTGTCTTTTCAAGTTGTCAAGATATTAATGAGTAGTGTCACACAGGGATTGGTACAGGGACCTCAACATTTCACAATATATATGAATGTCTTGGATGAAAGGCTAGAAATTGTGTGTCAAATTTAATGATGGCTCAAAGATACTTAGAAAAGTAAGTTGTGAAGGAGACAACATAATGAAGGTGGATAGTTTACATGAGTGAGCAAAGTTGCAGTAAAGGGAATATAATGTAGGAAAATGTGAAATTGCCTCTTTTTCACGGGGAGCAGGGAAAATAAGCATATTATCCAAATGGTGACAAATTGTAGAACTTTGAGATACAGGCGATCTGAGTGCTAGTTTGTGAATCTCAAAAGATTAGTATGTAAGTGCAGCAAATAATTAGGATAGCAAACAGGATGTTATCCGTTATTGCAAGGGAAATTGAATGCAATATTGAGAGACAATGCATCGGGACACCGGTGAGATCACACTTGCGGGACTTGCATAGTAGTGGTTAACTTATTTACGAAAAGGTATAACTGCTTTGGAAGCAGTTCAGAGAAGGTTCACCAGACCAGTACTTGGAATGAGTCGATTGTCTTATGAGGAAACACATAAGATCCTGAGAGGTAGATTTACGGATTATGTTTCCTCTTTTGGAAAAATATAAAACTAAGCTTTGCTGTTTCAAAAAAAAATCAAGAGTTCTGCATTTAAAATTATTTGATTTATTATTTTCACATGTACCGAAGTATAGTGAAAATATCATTTTGCATGCAGTACAGGAGATCATAAAATGGAAAGACACAAAAATCAGAGAATGATCTCACATAGTGAGGAAGGTGCACTAAAAGCAAGATCAACGTTAGGTTTGAAATCTGATAGGCCCATTCAGCAGGCTAATTACAGCAGGGAAGAAGCTGTTCTTGTGCCTGTTGCTATGTGTGTTTTAAGCTTTTGTATCTTCTGCGTGATGGAAGAGATTATAATCAGGGTGGAAGGGGTCTTTGTTGGTTGCTTTTCCGCAGTGAGAAGTGTAGATGGAGTCAATGGATGGAAGGTTCGCTTGTGTGATGGTCTGGGCTGTGTTCCCAACTTTCTGAAGTTTCTTACAGTCTTGGGTAAAGCAGTTGTCCTATCAAACTGTGATGCACCTGGATGGAATGCTTTCTATGGTAAAAGTTGGTGAGGGAGGCAAAACTGTTTTTGATCAGAAGATCATGAAACTTGAGAATTCCTTTCTATCAAAAATTTTTGGCAGTGGTGTCTTTTGATATTTTCAATGTGGAATTAAATAGACTTTTGTCAAACAAAGAGGTGAAAGATTATAAGATATGGCAAGAATCAGATTAGACATGATCAAACAGAATAGTGGAGCAGGTTCGAGGGTCTGAATGTCCTACTCCTGCTCTGAATGTCCTACTCCTGCTCTGAATGTCCTACTCCTGCTCTCCATGTCCTACTCCTGCTCTGAATGTCCTACTCCTGCTCTCCATGTCCTACTCCTGCTCTCCATGTCCATTCATCAAACTCTGAATCTCCCTGAATGGTGCTGCAGGTGTGTAAAAACCCAAAGATTGCAGTGGTTCAAGGTGGCAGATCATCACCACTTTTTCGAGAGTAATCAGGAATTAACAATAAATGCTGATCCGGCCAGCGACACCCAAACCTTCTGAGTTAATAAGAAGGTAAACCTTACAGACAGAGCAGTCCAGACCACAATAACTTGCACAACTAAAGCTCTCTTTGGATAGAGTCCCCAGACTCCAAGTGTTAATTCTGCTTTCTCCCCACAGAAGCTACCAGAGTTTCATCATCATCATCATCATCATCATCGAATCCCTACAGTGTGGAAACAGGCCCTTCGGCCCAATAAGTCGACACCAACCCTCAGAACATCCCACCTAGACCCATCCCCCTATAACCCACCTAATCTACACATCCCTGGACCCTATGGACAATTTAGCATGGCCAATCCACCTGGCCTGCACATCTTTGGACTGTGGGAGGAAACGGGAGCACCCGGAGGAAATCCATGCAGACATGGGGAGAATCTCCACCAATTTCCGTTTTTGATTCGGATTTCCAACATCAGCAGTTCTTTGTTTTTAATTCTCCTCATCTCTGCTCTTATTCTTCTGCCAATTACATTAATGCTGTCTTTTTGTTACTCTTTTTTAGGTCATGTTTGGAATATTGCTTTCAGTTCTGGGCTCCCCTTTTATAAGAAAGATGTTGTGAGACTTGAAAGGGTTCAGAAAAGATTTACAAGGACATCATAGAATCCCTACAGTGTGGGAGCAGGTCCTTCAGCCCAACTAGTCCACACCAACCCTTAGAGCATCCCACCCAGACCCATCACCCTATAACTCACCTCATCTACACAACTCTGAATACTATGTGCAATTTAGCATGGCCAATCCACCTCACCTGCACAGCTTTGGGCTGTGGGAGGAAACTGGAGCACTTGGAGGAAACCCACATGGACACAGGGAGAATGTGCAAACTCCACACAGACAGTCGCCCAAGGGTGGAATTGAACCCAGATCCCTGGCACTGTGAGGCAGAAGTGCTAACCACTGAGCCACTGTGCTGCCCTAAATGCCCTTGACATTGCCAGGGTTGGAGGGTTTGAGCTAAAGGGAGAGGCTGAATAGGCTGGGGCTATTTTTCCTGAAGTCTCAGAGGCTGAGAGGTGATCTTATAGAGGTTTATAAAATCATATGGGGCACGGATAGATTAAATAAGCAAGGTCTTTTTGTTTTCCCAGTGTAAGGGAGTCCAAGACTAGAGTACATAAGTTTAAGGTGAGAGGGAGGAAAAATTTAAGGGGGACTTATGAGGTGACTTTTTCATGTAGAGGGTGGTGCGTGTATGGAATGAGTTGCCAGAGGAAGTGGTGGAGGCTGGTACAATTGTAATGTTTAAAAGGCATCTGGATGGGCACATCAATATGAGGGGTTTAGAGGGATAGGGAGCAAATGCTGGCAAATGGGACAAGATTAATTTAGGATATTTGGTTGGCATGAATGAGTTGGACCAAAGGATCTGTTTCCATGCTGTACATCTCTATGACTCTTTTTTTCTGCTAGTGGAGACAGTTTTTCCTTAACTACTTGATCAAAACACTTCACAATTACGAACATCTCCATTAAATCTCTCCTTAACCTCCTTTGCTCTAAGGAGAACAATCTTAACTCCTCTAGTCTCTAGCGTTATATAAATGCAAATTTTATCTTCTCTCTACTTATTCAAGCTTTATTTGATGAATTCTTCTGATACGTTAAAATAAGGTAAATGAGATTCTAATATAATTCTCTCCAGCTTTTGAGGTCTGAAATGAGATTTTAATAAATGTTTCATGGATCTTCACATGACTTCTAAATATGACGCTGAGCCATGGAAAGTAATATTAGGATGTATGCAAAAAAATGAATAAAGTCGAAGGCAAAGTAAGGAAGAGAACTGGTCAAATGGAGAGTCATAGACTTCTTTAAACCTTGACACAGTTATTTGGGCCATCAAGTACAGACATGTTTTCTCTCCATGTGAAAACTACTCAGTCCCATTCCTTCATTCTCTCCCTGTGACCTCTGAGTTCATTTACCTCAAGTACCCACCTAATTTCCTTTTGAATTTGTTGATAATGTCCACTTTCATAGCCCTCATGGACAGCAAGCTCCTGCTCATCAGCACTCGTTCTGTTTTTTAAAAAAAGCTCTTCCTCACACCTCTCCTTAGTCTTAAACCCAAACCTTAGCCCTTGTACCACAAGCTAATGGGGACAGCTATTTCTTGGCAAATTTATCCAAACCTTTTAGTGTTTTCTGCACCAGTATTAAATCTCTTCAACCCCTTTGGCCTAATGAGAGCAATTCCAGTTTCTCCAACCCGACCTTGTAGCTAAAATCCTTTAACCCTGGAACCACTCTGGGAAAGCTTCTCTGCACCTTCTCCAGGGTCCTCGTGCCTTTCCTAAAATGTGGTGTTTGCATCTGCAGATGATGTGCAATATTTAGGTTGTGGCTATTAACCAGAGCTTTGTAAAGGTTCAGTATAGCTTCTCTACTTTTGTACCATTGCCTCTATTTCTACAGCACCAAATAACATGAGCTTTGTTAACAATCTCTATGTCCTCTCACCTTTAGAAATCATTACATAGGTACACACAGGTTCCCTTTTGCCTGCACACTCTTTAGAATGGTGACATTACATTTATATTGCCTATCCCTATTCATCCTGCTAAAATGCTTCACCTCACACTTTTCTGGTGCTACCATTTCTTGTCTGCCTGTGTTTCTCATTTATCAGTGTCCTGTCGTAGTCAATATGTCGCATCCTCATTCAGGTACTGGTCTTAACACTTACCCTTGAGGAACTGTCATCCTCCAGAATGAAAAATAACTACTCACCACAATTCATAGCGTATGATCTTAAATTAATTTTTTATCCAAACTGACGCTGACCTCTAGTCCATGAGCCACATTTTGTTTAAAAAGCCATTTAGGTGGTACTTTGTCAAACATTTTCTAAAAATCCATACAGATATCATCCACTGCATTTCCTTCATCACCCTTCTCTGTTACTTCATCAAAAAAATCAATTAGAATCATCAAGTACAATCTGTCTTTTACAAATCTATAGCTCTCTTTAATCGACTCAAACTTGTATAAGTGCCTGGTGATTTTTGTTCATAAAGTTCACCTATAACTGAGAATGAACTAATTTGTTAGCCATTGCTATGACTGCCCTTATTTCCTTTTTGAATCAATGCCCACAGCTAGCACCATTCAAACCTCTGGCAGCTCCTTCCATGTCCAAGGGAGGCTGAACAATTAAAGCGAACATTCCTGTTGACTTCGTCTTCACTTTCTTGAGCAATCTAGGATGTAACTCCTGCAGAACAGGCAACGTATCCACTCAGAGCACAGTTAGCCTTTCCAGGACCTCCTGACATTCAGCTCCCACCCCTGTACCATCTCCATTTCTGTTCACATTTTGCCACATATGCTCCTTGTTTGTTTGCATGTACTTAGACTGTAACTGAAGAATTTATAAAACTCACTTCATAAAACATACTTGTTGTTTTGTATCAGAGATAGTAGGAACTGCAGATGCTGGAGAATCTGAGATGACAAGGTGTAGAGCTGGATGAACACAGCAGGCCAAGCAACATCAGAGGAGCAGGAAGGCTGATGTTTCAGAGCTGGATCCTTCTTCAGAAATGCATTTCTGAAGAAGGGTCTAGGCCCGAAACGTCAAGCTTTCCTGCTCCTCTGATGCTGCCTGGCCTGCTGTGTTCATCCAGCTCCACACCTTGTTACCTCACTGTTTTGTTACTTTGTTGTCGTGGTTGATTGGTTTGCCGAGCTTGTTCCTTGTTCTACAGATGTTTCATTATCCTGCTGGGTAACATCCTCAGTACAGCCTCTAAAGAAGCTCCGTTGTGTTTTCCTGCCTCTTATTTAAACTCTGGAGTCCGTTGAGCTGGGTTACCTCACTTCTGGTTTTCCTTCATAGTGGAGTATATGTAGGGTCTAGCTCTATGTATTTGTTGATGACCTTCTCAGTGGAGAACCAGGCCTCTAGGAATTCCCGTGATTATCTCTGCTTTGCCTGTCCCAGGATCCTGGTGTTGTCCCAATGGAACTGGTGGTTTTACTTATCCATGTGAATGGAGATGAGTGAGTATTGGTTGTGTCTTTTTGTTGCTCGTTGATGTACATGTACCCTTGTGGCTAATTTTCTTCCTGTCTGTCCAATGTAATGTTTGTCGCAGTCTTTGCAAGGAATCTTGTATGTGACCTTGGTTCTGTCCATAGTGGTTAACGGGTCTTTGGTTACTTGAGTACCTCTTCCAAGTATTCAAGGATAATGGATACCCAAACAACTGGGTCAGAAGATGCCTACTACACAAACAACAACAGGAAGATACTACACGCCCCGACACACTCATCATGTTACCTTACATCAAGAACATATCTGAACTGACCACAAGACTCCTGCAACCACTGGGCGTCAGAGTAGCACACAAACCCACATCAAACTTATGCCAACTGCTAACCCAAACTAAACGCCCGTTACCCACTATGGACAGAACCAATGTCATGTACAAGAATCCTTGCAAAGATTATGGCAAACATTACATTGGACAGACAGGAAGAAAATTAGGTACAAGAGTACACAAACATCAATTAACAACAAAAAGACATGACCAATACTCAGAGATAACAAGGTGTGGGGCTG
Organism: Ginglymostoma cirratum; assembly: GCA_024137785.1. NCBI lineage: Eukaryota > Metazoa > Chordata > Chondrichthyes > Orectolobiformes > Ginglymostomatidae > Ginglymostoma > Ginglymostoma cirratum. Next base: position 13,592,746 of record JAHRHZ010000273.1, on the reverse strand, counting down.
GATGAACACAGCAGGCCAAGCAGCATCATAGGAGCAGGAAAGCTTGACGTTTCGGACCTAGACCCTTCATCAGAA
>JAHRHZ010000273.1:13575165-13592271 GCA_024137785.1 Ginglymostoma cirratum | reverse complement strand
TTCATCAGAAAATGTTCTGATGAAGGGTCTAGGCCCGAAACGTCAAGCTTTCCTGCTCCTATGATGCTGCTTGGCCTGCTGTGTTCATCCAGCCCCACACCTTGTTATCTCGGATTCTCCAGCACCTGCAGTACCTTTTATCTCATGACCAATACTCACTCAGCTCCATCAACATGGATAAGGAAAACTACCAGTTTGATTGACACAGGCCAAGCTGAAATAAGCAGGGTAATTCCTAGAGGCCTGGTTTTCCACTAAGAAGGTGATCAACAAACACATAGAGCTGATCCTATATATAATCCACTGTGAAGGAAAACTGGAAGTGAGGTAATCTATCTCAACGGACACCAGAGTTTAAATACTAGGTGGGAAAACTTCATCAGAGGCTGCACTGACGATGTTACCGAGCAGGGTAATGAAACATCTGCGGAACAACGAACCAGCTTGGCGAGCCAACCAACCACAACATCCACAACCCAAGCTACAAATCTACTCTAAAACCTTAGTTTTGTTACTTTCCTGTTCATCTTCAGATCCCCATTTTCACTCTAGCTGGAACCCTTTCAGACATATTGGAATATAACCCACATCCAGTTTAGATACTTTAAAGTCTTCCTTGATTCTCCATAATTGCTTTAAACCTTACAATATAAGAATACATCCTAACCAGGGTTCGCTCACAGACCCAGGGCCTGTTGGTCAACCTCACCTCACACGACAGTCCTTCCATACCCAGGATCAAACATTCTCTTGGATTGCCTCCATTATCAGTATTTCTTTCCCTGGATAAGAGGCCTGAAACTGTTCACAGTATTCAGCTGTGATCTGACCAGTGCTTTGTATAGTTTTATCAAAACTTCCCCAATTTTAGCACTCCTTAACATTTGTAATAAAGGCCAGCATTCCATTTGCCTTCCCTATTATCTGCTGAACCTTAAGCTAGCTTTTTGAGATTTGTCTAAGAGGACTCCCACATCCCTCTGCGCTGTATCTTCCTGCAGTCTTTCTCCATTTTTCCATATTCATCTCCTCCATTCTTTGTTCTAAAGCGCATAAACTCACATTTTCCCATATTAGACTCTGCCTGCCAAATTTCGGCCACTCACTTAACCTGTATGTATCCTTCTGCAGTATCTTTGTGTTGCGCTTCCCACTTGCTTTTGAATGTAGGAGGATCCCCAGGGAATGCATTGAAATAGTCAACATCAGATGTAACAATGGTATGGATAAGGGATTTAACAATTGATGAACTGAGGCCCAGGTACAGTCATTTGATGCTATTGAAACTGGAAACAAGTGATGGTATGGTTATTTAGAGTCTAATTCTGATTCTCAGAAAGATTTGTCATTAGTTTTTCTGTACTCTTGACTTAAAATAAAAGCAATTTTTCAGTTATGAGTCCAACCTCATGAAGGATTTTGAGGTTGAGTTTCCCATGTAGATCTGAAACAAGAGTTTACAATAATCTGGAATAAAAAAGCTTAAAAAGATCCCAGAAGATAACGTGTCATTGAGCAATACGATTTGGCCCTGTACAACAATCAATGTCAGGCAGCAAGTTGGTGGTGAAGTAGGGCTCCTGAGCTGGAGCTCATCTGTTGCAATGGTTTTAGTTTTCTTTTTCTTGTTTTTTTTACTCTATCTTCTTTTCTCCTTTCTTACCTCTTGAACTCGGATAGTATCCATGGCAGGCCTCGCGGATCTTGAACAAGCCTAACGCAGAGGAGAGTCGGCCCAGTGCAGGTCTTGAGCGAGCCCAGTGCGGAGGACTGTAAGCCCAGTGCGGATCTTAAGCGAGCCCAGCATGGAGGAGAGTAGGCCCAGTACCGATTTCCAGTGGGCCCTTACTTACTTACTTTCCAAGGCAAGCACGGGACCTGGCATCAGAATAGGGGGCTGCTACATCAGTGTGAGAGACATTGATGAGGTGGGTCCACCGGCAAAAGATAGGGCCTGAGGATTGGCGACTTCATCGTTGGTTGGGTCTGGCAATGGTGCTGGTGGAGCAATGGCTGGAGAAGATAACATTGACATTGGGGTGGGCCTAGCAGCGAGAGATGTGGGTCCGGCACAGGCAGCGAGGCTGCAGCCGAGCAGAATCGGCCCAGCGGTGAAAGATGGTGCGTGAAGATCAGCGACTTTGATATTGGTTGGGTCTGGTATAGATGGCAGTGATGCCGTGGAGGAGGGATACCGGCAAAGGCATCGTTCCTTATTCTGAAATTATTCAAAATGGCGCCGAATTGTGGTGACATTGGAAAAGCTTTTGTTTTCTACACTGTATAATGTGATAATAAATCATTTAATTAACTTCAATACAAATAGAGATGGGTGGTATTACATACAAAACTGTGAAAATATAATAAGTGCTTTGTCAGATGAAGATATTGATGTTGCATTTATTGACAATTTCAGTTTATTTAGCTATACAAAGACAAAATCTTTTAATAAAATGCAAATATTAGATGTTGTCAAAGGTAAATTAAATTTCCACTTGGAAATGCCGAATCGCTTTACAGAAATGTTTTAATTTAACCAAAGAAGTGCTGCATTACAGCAATCAGCTAACAATGAATCATATTTTCTCAGCAATGTAAACACAAGTGATACCACGGTTATATTTGGTTATTTGATAAGCTTTGGCAATTAGTGAAAGCTCTCCACACTCCAATATGTTTCTGGGACTTTGATAACCTAAAGCAGAAATACTGCGAGTGGTGCCTCTGCAAAATCCTCCAAATCTGACAGCAAAAAAACGCAATCTAAAGTCAGTGTTTTCTGCAAAAATAATATACCCAGCATTGAGGTGTTTCACTGTTGTCACTTGGTCACCGTCTAATAATACGATGTAGGTCATTCAGGACTGAGATGAAACATAGCGACATAGAAAAATAGGAGCAGGAGTCATCCTCTTGACCCTGCGAGCCTGCTCTGCAAGCATTATGATCATGACTAATCATCCAACTCAATAGTCTGTTCTCGACAAAGAAATTTCTTCATCAAGACAGTGGTGAGCCTATGGAATTCTCTGCCACAGAAGGCAGTTGAGGACAAAGCATTGAATGTTTTCAATAAGGAATTAAATATTGTTCTTAGGGCGAAAGGAGTCAACAGGATGCCTGGGTTCAAGTCCCATCTGCTCCAGAAGTGTGTAATAACATATCTGAGGTTGATTGGAAAAATAGGGAATTAGGTTCACTGGTTTGGAAAGAAAGTAGGAACTGGGGACTGAATTGGATGATCAACCATGATCATATTGAGTAGTACAGCCAGAAGGGGCAAATGGCCTAATCCTGTTCCTGTTTTGTGTTTTTATCTATGTCTGATGCCAGACTCCTGCAAAAACTGCTCTACTTGGAAGAATTAACAATGGAAATTCTTCAGGGATGTTGTCATGGTGTCCCTGACGAGAGATCACACATCCTGCTGATTCATCGACCATCTTGGTTTGGGTCTGACTGAAATGGAGAAGGTTAACTCAAGAAGGCACTGACTGTTGAGCAACCTCTTTGGGAGAATGCAGAGGTGAGGTCAAGCCATCAGACAGAGCGCACAAACCTCCCAACTACTCACCCAATAAACCCTTTGAGACTCCCATCACCTACACATGGCAGAGGCTGTAGCTCACAGAATAGACCCACTCGCCATTCAATACCATTATGGCTGATCTCATCTCCGTCTCAACTCCACTTTCCTGCCTGCTCCAATAACCCTTCAACCTGCTGCTAATGCAAAATCTGACTAAAGTGTATTTTGAAGAAGAAGAAGTCACATGGATCTCAGTGCTTTAAGGAGGCTTCTTAAGGGCAAACAGGGAGAAGAAATAAATGCATGCCTTGCTAGCAATGCACATGTCCCATTGCAATGATTGGAATGAGGTCAGCCAGGTAGATCTCATGGAATATGAGTTCTCTGATTGGGACTGTTAAAGTGGTCAAATCAGGGAGCCCTGGCTGACAGATATAAACAGGAGTGTCAGAGGTTCTGTTCATTCTGACAGTTGGCTCTGTGCTAGCTGGGTCAGTGTCATGTACTATGCACGACGTGTGAATAAAGGGTTACTTGGTGATGGGATACTGGCATTCATGGAGTTATTTCACCCAGAAGCATTTTGTTTTGAGTCACTGCTATTGGATTCCTGAAGAATCACATGCCACAAAGATCACTATATCTTTGCAGGCTGTTCTTTTTGAGGACAGCAACGAGCACTGCTGCTTTGCCACATGCTGTAAAATCCAGTTTTATGTGTCAATGAGGTGAGTTGAACTTAAATAAAAACACAAGTGCAGCGTGAAGTATTGGTTTCTGTGTTGCAATGTCTATGTGATTTATGGGATATAACCAAATGACACTGTATGCTTATTCTCTCAATGTCATCTCATGGCTGTTGGGAAAAGTGTAGAAATATTTTCTTTAATATTTGAAAAAGTACTTCACACAACATGTTAATGTAAAAATTACAGAAGGTCCTTATCCCAAAATTCAACTTGCCTCCTTGAGTAAAAAAATGTAAGAACTGTGGAAATCTGAAATAAAAGCAGAAATTGCTGGAAAATCTCAGTAAGTCTGGCAGCATCTGTGAAGAGAAAACAGAGTTAACATTTCGGGTCCAGTGATCCTTCTTCAGAACTGACCCTCTACGAGACTTGTTCTAATCTTTGTCTCAATATGATTGTAATATTCTTAATATTTTTGGGAACAATACATAAGTTTGTATTAAATTTATATTTTGTATGTTATCTTAAGAGGGACCCATGGTTTTAATTTCATAATTAATTTGTTCTTTGTGCCTGGAAGTTTATATGGATTTTTATTTAAGTTTTGCAACCATTGAAATGATGAGACACAGGTTGGCGGACTACAAAAAAATTCTGCGCTGTTCATAGAAACCCTACAGTGTAGAAAGAGGTCATTCAGCCCATTGAGCCTGCATCCACTCTCTGAAAAACATTCCACCCAGGCCCAGCTCCTGACCTTATCCCAATAACCCCGTGTTTCCCATGGCCAATCCACTTAACCTGCACATCCCTGGACACTACAGGGCAGTTAAGGATGGCCAACCCACCTAAACTGCACATCTTTAAACTCCAGGAGGAAACCAGAGCACTTGGCAGAAACCCACGCAAACACAGAGAGAAAATGCAAACTCTTAATTTTGGGAGGGAACCCAACTCCCAACTCTCCAGGCAACTCTCAATTGCTCAGTAACATGAATCCACAAACAAATCCCACAGTCAGTCTGTCTGTGTGTGGATGTGATACCATGTGAATGTCAAAGCATTAGATCCTCCCATAAGATAAATGGCAATACTGCTGGAAACTTAGTCTATGGAACCCACGTGTTTTAAAATTAAAATAAGAGAAATTTCAGTGTACAGTTTGTAGGTATGTGTCTTGTACGGTGATGCCAGCTGAATTTTAAAAGAAAAACATTTAATATTCTGAGGAAGGGTCACCGGACCCGAAACGTTAACTCTGTTTTTCCTTCACAGATACTGCCAGACCTGCTGAGCTTTTCCAGCAACATTGTTTTTGTTCCTGTGTTTATTGAATATTGATTTGATTTTATTTGAGTGAAGGATTAAATGTTTTGGCTGGAGAGGAGGTGCACAGCGAGAAAGATCAGCATTAAATTTAAAATTTGAGAGGTGCTTTCAGAAGTCTAATGCACATTTGCATATACAAAAATTGACCAGAATGTAGCTGTGTCAGTCTGAGCAGGAAACCTTGGTATGGGGTTAGTTGATTCTGGGATGATAGGAATAGTGCAAGTTTGAATCCCTTTCCGATGTTTGTAGTAAACACCTTGCAGCCTTGTGTAATTTATTTTGCTCACGTACATTGATGTGGGTATCGCTATCTCGGCCAGCATTTATTGACTATGCCTAACTGCCCAAAGAGCAGTTAAGGATCAACCACATTGCTGTGGCAGATTACTTGGGTCTCTGGATCAATAACTGCATGATAATACCTATAGGCCATCACCACGTTCATGTTTTTCATGTCTAATAAATGTCATTCTTTATGTTAAAAGTATACTTGCAGACTCTTGTAAATGTGTTCAGTAACTGATCTCCAGGGTTTAAAAAATAGTGTCTGTGAAGCCAAGTTTTAATCTGGAATTTTACTTATCCAGTATTCCCATCAGTTGGGATCATCACAATATGTACAATATATGTTCTATGTCAGCTATACAACTGGCAGGTAAATTTCAATCAAATTGAAAATTACAGAAAGACATTTCTTCCACTTTGTTTTTGAAACAACTGCACAAAGGCCGGTATCCCATCATCAAGTCACCCTTTATTTACATGTACACAGTACACTGGCTGTAACCAGCTATCTCAGAGTCAGTCCCTGAAGTCAGGAAACTCCCTGAATCTTCTGTGTATATCTGTCAGCCAGGGCTCCCTGATTGGCACAGATTAACAACTGTAATCAAGCATCACATAGTCAATGAGATCCACCTGGTTCCAATCACTGTAGTTTTCAACTGTGAAGTGTTTCAGTACAATGTCAGCACTCTTTTCATATTTACTATGTATAGTCCTGATGAGGTATATGCAGTGAGAGAATCCATTGATTCTAGCCCCTAGACATACTATGCCTGAAAGACCTTAGATGGTGGATTTTCTGCTTTGTGGAGAAGTACAAAGATGTCACATCAGTGCTTTAGCATGGTCCTCTCAATTGACGGAACTGAGGCCCATCCTACAGAACAAGAGCTGATCAGTACACCTTTAACTTGCTATGTCAGATCAGAAAGTATTATATGTGGTCGCATTGGAAACAGTACTCTATGTGAAAAGTGGGAACATCACATACATTGGCAACCATAAAAGAAGTGAAAATAATATTGTCTAAATAAAGAAATTAGCTGGAACTCTGAAATTCCCGAATGAACATTCATTATGTGCATGGAAACACAGAAATGTTAGCACAGTAGCATACTATTTGGCCTTTCCTGCCTATGCTGAACTTCAGTTCCTCTTGGGAACTGATTTTGTACAGTTCCATATTGCTGATTTGTCTCCAGACCTTTATAGATATATTTTTATAAGTAATTATCCAGACCATTCCAGAATGCTGTAATCAATCACCACTTGTGGCAAAAGCATTCGACAATCTGCATAAGAAGGTTTCATCTCAGCTTCTCTATGTGTGTCAAGTGCTCCTCTTGAGACTGAGTCTTCAATAAAGTTACCAAGTAAAATAACCTATAACTTATCTTTTCCTTTTAACGTTTGAACACCGCTTTCAAATTCCATTTTTGAATGTGTCACTGCATGAGAAAAACATCCTACTTGTCACATTTATTTCCGTTATCCATGAATCCAGGACACTTCCAGCAAAAATACGTAAATATAAATTCCCTTTTGTTAATATGTTGTTGTATTGCCTCAATTTTCATGCGACGGTAATTAAAGTTTCATGTCACAACAACATTTCTCTCACAACTCAATTCCTCTTAATTTAAGAGCTCCCCATCTTGAGTGCTAACACATCAGTTCTTGTTCCTGAGGCACGAGGAGAAATAAAACTCTGGTTGCGTTGCACAGAAGCACTTGCTGGGAATTAGAAGCATGAGAGGTGACCTTACTGAATGTTTGATTTTGATTTTATCGTCGTATGTACCAAAATACAGTGAAAAGTTTTGTTTATGAGCGGTACGGGCAGATCACAGCAAGCAAAGAATGTACAGATCAAAAAGATTTAGAGGCATACAGGTTACATTGCAAGTTACATTATTTGAGGCTAGAATCCATTCAACGGTCTGACAATGGCCGGAAAGTAGCTGCTCCTGAACCTGCTTGTGCGTGTGTTCAGGCTTCTGTATCTTCCGCCTGGCGGAAGAGGTTGTGGGAGATCATTACTGGAGTGCGATGGGTGTTTGATGTTGGTTGCCTTTCTGAACCATGTGAATAGAGTCCCTGGATGGAAGGTTGGCTTCTGTGATAGTCTGGGCTGTGCACACCACCTTCTGCAGTTTCTTATGGTCCTGGACAAAGCAGTTGCCATACCAGGCCGTTATGCACCTTATGGACATGCCAAATTTCCTGAGCTGCCTGAGGAAGAAGAGGCATTGTTGTGCCTTCTTGACTGTCACATCTACATGGGAAGTCCAGGGCAGGTCGTTGGTTATCACCATTCCCAGGAACTTAATGCTCTTCACCCTCTCAACCTCAGTTCCATTGATGTAGATGGGAATGTGTTCTCCTCCTTTCTTTTTGAAGTCGATGATAAGTTCTGTAGTTTTGCTGACATTGAGAGACAGATTGCTTTCATTGCACCACGTCACAGAACATACAAGATTCTTAAGAGACTTAACAGGGTAAATGCAAAAAGGTTGTCTTCCCTTTTGGAGTTGACAGCCAGAGGGTATAATCTCAGAGTGAGGGGTTGCACACTTAAGTCAGAGATGGGCAGAATTTCTTCTCTCAGAATAATGAATCTATGGAATTCCCCCTCACATCTTCCCCTAGACCCGCAGTTCCTTCAGTGTGGAGTCAGGGTGATTTTCAGGCCTTAAAATAGGATAACAGTGAGAAAAGATTTGAGAAGCCCTGACCTAAGCCCCGATCTGAGCATGCATTCCTGACTGTAATTGCATTGTTTCCCATATTGGGTATGGTAGGTGTACGGGCAACAAACAAGACCAGTGAGGGTGATTTCTGCAGCATATTTTATGTCTCAGCTTATGTAGAGATAACAGTAGGTTTTGTGTCATACAGCCATAGTCATGGAGACGTGCAGCACTGTAACAGACCCTTCAGTCCAACTCGTCCATGCCAACCAGGTATCCTGAACTAATCTAGTACCATTTGCCAGCATTTGGCCTATATCCCTCTAAATCCTTCCCATTCATATACCCATTCAGTTGCCTTTTAAATGTTGTAATTGTACCAGCCTCCACCATTTCCTTTTAAGCTCATTCCATGCACGCACCATCTTCTGTGTGAAAAAGTTGCTCCTTCGGTCTTTAAATCTGTCCCCTCTCTGACCTTAATGAACTTTATTCACAGCAGTTTAAAATGTCTCCTCCCTCTTATGGTATGACATAGATTCCAGGCTAAACTGGCTTGTACCTTTAAAACAATGGCATGACATCCCAACATGACACATTGCCTGCCTCACCTTCTCGATGTAATGAAGTCAGTGTAATCAGCCAGCTATATGTGTGAAATGTACAGTACCAACTTAATATAGGGAACCCCTGCGTTTGCTCTGAAGTTAAAATAAGAGAAAGTTTGGTTTTAAGTTGGTGCAACATTGGTAAGCACAGAACCCTGACAATGCATGTAGTCTGTGATACCGTAGTCATAATATGACATGGAAACAGACTCCTTGATCCAAAGTGTCGGCCAGATATCCAAAATTCATCTAGTCCCATCTGCCAGCATTTGGCCCACATCCCATTAAACACTTCCTTTTCGTATACCCACCCAGGTACCTTTTAAATGCAATTTCACCAGCCTCCGCTACTTCCGCTGGCTACACATTCCATATATGCACAACCCTCTGTGTGAAAAAGTTGCCCCTTAGGTCCCTTTTAAACCTTTTGCCTCTCACCCTAAACCTATGCCCTCTAGTTCTGGACTTAGCTACATTTAAGGAGTCAGCATGTAAATAAACTTTAAGATATCTGACTGAACAAGGGCCCAAGTCTGATATATGCTACATGGCTAACATATAGTAAATCACAGACTATATCATTAGCTGTGGCTTCCAGCTTTTTCTACGGTTTTGTTTACTTTTCTCTGAGTCCATAACCTGCCTTAATGATTCAAGCATAGTGACCATTAGCTGAAAATACGTAAACGTAGTCAAACACAGAGCAGTGAAAGATGGTGCCTTCATTTTGGAGGCTGCTGATTCCTTAGTGCCAGAGAGCTTCTTGTTGGCCCTCAAGCTTTGAGATTCATCCTAACACGCTTCATTGTATGCATATCTCTGGCTGCTAATTGGTTCATTTGGGGTCAGTGGTCAATGATTGGATTTCTGGTCCCCACTTGACCCTTACTGTGGGATGGTGGATCCCATGGGAAGAATCTAGCCCTTGCTTTTATCACTCCATGACTAATTGAGAGTAATGATTTGTACAACATTTGCCAATCGGTTTAAGTGATTGTTTTAGACAGCACAGTGCATTTGCATCAAATGGTTAAATTTTGAACAGAGATCTCCCAGACTCAAAACTGATGACAGATATATTCATGCGATCATGAAAAGCAATTAGAACTAATCAAGTATCTGTTTGTTTTGTAGAATTATCTTCTCTGGTAGTTTCTATAAGCAAAGTCGACAAGTCTTGTCAGATTATGCATTTCCTGATAACAAGTTCTAGAACAATCTTTGGCTGCACTCACACTCATTCACATTATGAAACTGTGAAAGGAATTTTACAGTCACCCAGGGAGGTGAGTATGAAAGAATCTCATCCCTGATTACAGGTGTTGTTTAAATGGGACACTGCTCTATGATTTTACTACGGATTCTGAAGCTAATTGGCTGCTCATAGATTCAGTACAGTGTAGAAAGAGGCCATTCAGCCCAACAAGTCTACACTGACACTTTGAAGATCATCCCACCTGGACCCATCCCCCTACTCCTTGCTTGTAACCCTGCATTTCCATGGCTAACGCACTTAGCCTACACATCTCTGAACACTATGGGCAATTAAGTATGGCCAATCCACCCAACCTACAGATCCCTGAACACTATGGGCAACTTAGCATGGCCAGTCCACTTACCCTGCATATCTTTGGACTTTGGAAGGAAACTGGAACACCTGGGAGAAAAACCATACAGAGCAGGGAGAATATGCAAACTCCACATAGACAGATGCCTGAGGGTGGAATTGAACCCAGGTCCTTCATGCTGTGAGGCAACAGTGCTAACCACTGAGCCACCCTGTTGCCAAATTAGCTCATTAAGTGACATTTAAAGCTGTGTACTCTAACCTTAACAATGTAATATAGTCTGAGGATCCTGTGGAGCGCTGAGAAAAACGGTTAAGTTTTATTCATTCACAGGAAGTGGATGTTGATGGCTGGGTCAGCATTTATTGGCCATCCCTACAAACTCTGAAGAAGATGGTGGTAAACTGCCTCCTTGAGCTGAAGCAGTCAACAGTGGGTTCAGGAGGAGGTCACTACATCTACCATGCTATCCTGGAGGGACTTTGACACAATAACAACACAGGAACAGTAATATTGATCCAAGACAAGATGGTGTGTGACTTGGAGGGGAATCTACAGACAGTGAGATTCCAGAGTATCAGCTCCCCTTGTCCTTCCAGGTGGTTGATGTCACAAATTTAGAAGGTAATATTGAAGGAGCCATCGAGAATTTTGGCAGTGTTTCTTGCACTTAGACTTTGTGCTTGGTAATGATGGGAGAGAACATTCAAGGTGCTGGATGCATTGCCCATCAAGCAGGCTGCATTGTCCTGGATGGTGTCAAGCATCTTGAGTGTTGCAGGGGCTACACTAACTCAGGCAAATAGGGAGTTTTCCATCACACTCCTGACTTGTGCCTTATAGACTGTGACAGGTTTCGGGCAGGCAGGAGGTGAGTTAATCACTGTAGTATTCCTGGCCTGTGACCTATTCATGCAGCCACAGTATTTATATGCCTAGTCCAGTTCAGTTACTGGTCAATAGTAGTGGTGTTGATATGAGATTCAATGATGAATGTCATTGAACATCAAGAGGCTGTGGCTAGACTCCTTCTTGTTGGAGATGGTCATTGTTTGACTCTTATATTATCTGTCTGACTGTTTCCTCATTTAGGGAGACTGTTGTAGATCCTATTTCATTATTTAAAGAACAAGAGAGGATCCCTGATATCCTGAGCTTTTCTTCCAACAATAAACACCACCAAGATTAGTTGCTCTGCCATTCATTACCAGCGTAACTAATCCACATTCTTGCCTAGCTACGAACACCATTCATCCCCCTGCTTATCAGGAACATATCTATCTCTGACTTAAAAATATTCAAGGCTCTGCATCCACTTCTGTTTAAACAAGAGAGCTCCAAAGACTCACAACAGTGTCTGAGTAAGGGTGGCACGGCGGCTCACAGCACCAGGGATCTGGGTTTGATTCCACCCTCGGGTGACTGCAGTGTGGAGTTTGCATATTCTCCCAGTATCTGTGCAGATTTCCTCTGGGTGCTCTGGTTTCCTCCCACAGTCCACAGATGCACAGGCTAGGTGGATTGGCTGTGCTAAATTGCCCATAGTGTTCAGCGATGTGTAAGTTAGGGAGGTTAGTCATAGAAAATGCAGGGTTAAAGAGTGGGGGAGGTCAGTCTGCCTGGGATACTCTTTGGAGAGTAAGTGTAGATTTGTTGAGACGAATGGGCTGTGGTGATTATATGAGAAGAAATTTCTCCTGTGTGCCAAATTCATAACCCGTAAGTTGAAAGGGTAACCCATAGACTCATCGGTGTTTCCAGCTCTGAAGTAGGTCATTTGGCCCACCTAGTCTGCGCTGGTCAACATAGATCTGATGACACATCCCGATTTCTGAAGAAGGATCTAGGCCCGAAATGTCAGCTTTCCTGCTCCTATGATGCTGCTTGGCCTGCTGTGTTCATCCAGCTCAACACCTTGTTATCCCAGATTCTCCAGCATCTGCAGTTCCTATTATCTCTTCTCTATGCCTCATAATCTTATGTCAGCTCCCCTCTCAGCCTATGCTGGTCTAAGGAAACAACCCCTCCCTAATCAATCTTTCCTAACAGCTCAGACCTTCCAGTCCAGGAAAAATCATGGTAAATCTCCTCTGCACCCTCTCCAGTACAACCATCCATCCTATGATATGGCAACCAGAACTGCACTCAGTTCTCCTGTTGGGGCCTAACTGACTGCTTCAGAGTTATGCTCTGAGGAAGGGTCACCGGACCCGAAATGTTAACTCTGTTTTCTCCTCTACAGATGCTGCCAGACCTGCTGAGCTTTTCCAGCAACTTTGTTTTTGTAGCATTTTATGGACTTACAGCAAAAAGCACTTTGCTCCTGAATCTGTGCCTTGGCACATGCTTTCTTAACCCCCTTATTTGTTTGTCGTCCTACCTTCAGGGATCACCTAAGTCTTTCTGATCTGTAAGGATGGCAATCTCTCCCTCAATGTCAGCAAAACAACAGAGTTAGTCATTGATACAGGAAGCAGAGAGGAGGAGAGCCCCTGCTTGTATCAATGGTGCAGACGTAGAGATTGCTGAGAGCACACTAATACCTCTACTTTCACAGAAAGCTAAGGAAATTTAGCACGTCCACAAGGACCCTTACCAATTTTTGTAGGTGTACCATTGAAAGCATTCTAATTGCATCACAGCTTGGCATAGCAACTGCTCTGTCCAAGACCACAAGAAATTACAGAGAGCCCAGTCCATCGCAGAATCCAGCCTTTCTTCCATTGAGGCCACTTACACTTCCGGCTGTCTCGGGGAAGCAGTCAATGCAATCAAAGAGCCCTCCCACTCCGGTTATACTCTCTTCCATTCTCTTCCATCAGGCAGAAGATACAAAAGTTTGAAAACACAGACCAACAGATTCAAGAACACTTCTTCCCAGCTGTTTATCAGGCTTATGAATGGACCTCTCATGTATTAGAGTTGATCTCCATACTGGGGATCGTCCTAGTGAAACTTCTCTGAACTGCTTCCAATTAAGGGATATTCCTCCTTAAATAAGGAGACCAAAACTGCTCACAGAACTCCAGCTGTGATATCAAATGCACCTTGTACAGTTGCAAGAAGTCTTCCTTCTCTTAAACTCCAAGCCCCTTAAATTATAGCCAATTTATGTATTCAATTCTGCAAGGTCTGAATAATAACATTTTATTAGCTTTTCTAATTACTTGCTCTACATATTCACTAACTCGCCGTCATAATGTAAGAAAAATGGGAGCCAATTTGCATAAAGCAAACTTCTAAAATAGAAAACTGATGATATTTCAATAACATCTTTTTAAGATGTTCGTTGAAGGGGTAAATACTGGGCAGGACATTAAGGAGAATTGCCCACTCTGCTTGTATTTAGTTCCTTGGGACCCCTGTATACTCTTGAGAGGGAAACTGGACTTCAGTTGAATATTTCATCTGGAAGTTAACATTTGCGACAGTACAGGTCCTGTTTAGTTCCCCGCAGGATTGTTAACCTGGTATGATTCTAACAAATCTGCACTGCATCCATTCTGTTCAAATATATGTACAATAATGAAGTAATTACAAATACAATGCACTAAATCTTCATCCAAGTCTTTAAAAAGCTCCTTGTTTCATATTCATCACCCTATTGAGAGAAAGAAAGCCATCCTTTCATATGACCTGTTACGTGTGTACAAGGATTTCTATAAGACTTGACTTTGACTCTGTGACCTATACCGGTAGCTCTTAGATTTAAACAGCCAAAATGTGTAGGTATTACATTGCAATAAAGCTGAAAAGAATGACACCTTCTCCTCTGGAGATTGTTTTCAAACTCCAGCACAGATTGAGAGTTTAATCAACCAAGCTTTATACATAGGAAGAAATGGAACACAGTTTGTCATTCTGTTTTCAAGGATCTGTGCACAGACTGCTAGAAATTAGTTTCCATCTTGAAATCATTGTCCCAAGTATAGCCGGAGCGTCTTTTTGCTAAACTGGTACCCCACCGTATGGCAGAACTGACTCTTACATGACAGAACAGTTTCAAGGTTATTGAAAAAAAAAATTACTATTAAATGAAAGAACAGCTCAGAGACATCTCACATCCTTGAATTCAGGTGCTACTAATTTTCTCAATATTATATATTTTGTGGGGAAAATGTTGTCTATATGCTTGTCTCTCATTAAGTAAACATTTAAGAACTTTTGGGAGAGATTCGTGTCTCATGATTAGAATTTTCTTGTTGTGGCAAAGATTTTAGGGAAGGAGGTCTATGAAAGTGTTGTGTCTTAAAACAGAATTAAACTTATATTGGTTTAAAAGGACTGTTGACTTTGAATGGATGCAAGATGCCAGCTGGGTTGGTTTGTGGAAGTGACTATTTTACAATTACCTCATCCCTGGCCAACTGGTTATTCATTTATTGTGAGAAAACAACTAAGAGTCCAGTGTGTATGGGGAAGCAAAGATGTCCAGTTCTGAATATTGATGGTGCTTCAGTATAATTCTTTACAGCTTTCTCACCAACTGGGAATAAAACAACAGGTGGCCATCTGGTTTTTCAACAGAGGTTTTTGAGACAAGTATGGGACTGGATGAACATAGCAGGTCAAGCAGCATCATAGGAGCAGGAAAACTTGATGTTTCGGGCCTTGACCCTTCATCAGAAATTTTTGAGACAAGTGCCTGTTCTGGAGCGTAAACTAAAAATGAAATTCAGGTCTTGCAGTTACACTTCTTTTGTTAGAGGGAGAATGCCAAATCCCCATTCTTCACCATCCCATAAATGCCTGGGAGGGGAGAAATGAGACTGCGCTGTGGTAATGAACGTGCTTTGACATTGACACTCTGCTTTCTCTTTTTATCACTTCCAATATCACAGCTTAACACTTTGTTCCTACCCTTATTGTAGCAATGTTCTAGGTTCATTTTTCTAATAAATTCTTCTTCAAAAGCTTAAATTCATCCAAATCCCTGGAATCAAGAAAACACGTCTTTAACATAAAACTCTCAGACCACTGAAAGAAATAATTGATTTCACAAACTCAGGATGAAACAAGGCATTTTGCACGCTGTGAATCATTGCTGCAGTTCCTGTTACAGCATTAAATAATGTTATACTGGTGTATTAGTGTTCACTAATATTATAGTTCACCAGCTTTGTTCCCAGGATGACAGAGCTGTTCTATGAGGAGAGATTGACCTAATCGACCTGTATTCTCTAAACTTGCAAAGACTGGGAGATGATCTTATTACTACTTAAAGGGGTGGAAAGGACGGTTGGGTGTAAGATGTTTCTTCTTGTTGGGGAGACTAGAACCAGGAGGCGCAATTTAAAAATAAGAGGTATGCCACTTGGGATCAAAATGAGGAGAATTTTGTTTTACTTGAGGGTTGCGAATCTTTGAAACTCACTATCATGGTATCTGTGGAAGCTCAGTCTTTGAGCATCTTTAAGATAGAAATTGATAGCATAAAGAGTTAGAATCCCTACAGTGTGGAAGTCAACTATTCAGCACATACCAAACCATTGAAGAGCATCCCACCCAAACCTACCCCATGTCTATAATCTCACATTTCCTGTGGTTAATCCGCATAACCTACAAATCATTGGACACTTGCACAATCTAGCATGGCCAATCCACCGAGCCTGCACACCTTTGGGCTGTGGGAGGAAACCAGAGCACCCAGAGGAAACCCATGCAGATACTGGGAGAATGTGCAAACTTCGCAAGCTCCTGCAAGCAGCAATGAGATACATTATTTAAGTGGTGCTGGTTAACTATACATCTCATACCCTACTTCCTGTAAAGACTCTATCCCATCCTCCCAGCTCCTCTATCTCTACCAGATCTGTTCTGATGATGCCAACTTTGATAAGGGGCCTCCGTAATGCCCACATTTTCCTCAACTGAGGATCTCCCAGCGCCGTTGTCAACTGGGCCCTAAACTGGGTCCGACACATCTCCCGCACTTCAGCCGTCACCCTCTCTCTTTGCTTCCACATCAGCAAATGGGTCCCTCTTGCCCTCACCTACCATTCCACCAGCATCTACATCCAAAGGATCGCTAGCCACTATTTCTGCTACTTCCAGCGGCATACCTCCAAAAGACAAATAATCCCCTCCCCTTCCTTGTCAGCCTTCCGCACAGTCCATTCACTCTGGCACACTCTGGTCCACTCCTCTTTCACTCCCAACAACCCTCGTTCACTACCCTGCAACCGCAGAAGGTGTAACATCTGCCTGTTTACTTCATTCTCTCCTCAGTTTCCAAGGACCCAAACACACCTTCCTGGTGAAAGAGGGCTTTACCTGCACTTCTCACAATCCAGTTTACTGCATTCGGTGCTCACAGTGTGATCTCCATATTGGTGAAATGAACGGTAAAACTGGGTGACCACTTCACAGCATACCCACTTTCTGTCTGCATAAAAGACCGTGAGC
>JAHRHZ010000273.1:13524583-13560165 GCA_024137785.1 Ginglymostoma cirratum | reverse complement strand
TCCTCTGTATGATCTTCCAGTGTGAAGGGTCGTAGGAAGTGTGGAAGGAAGGATCTGGGCACCACTACAGTTGAGAGGAGGCCACATTGAGAGCCATCCATTGGTTCAGTGCACGCTGTCTTCACCCTGGTTCCTTGTCTTTTTTAATTCATTTGTGGCATGTGGATGTTGCTGGATGGGCCAACATTTATTGCCCATCTCTAGTTGCCCATGGGAAGGTGGTGGTGAGCTGCCTTCTTGAACCCACTACATGTCATGTGTTGTGGATGACCCACGGCGCCCTTAGGGAGTTAATTCCAGGATTTTGACCCAGCAGCACTGAAAGAACAGTGACATATTTCCATGTCAGGATGGTGAGTGGCTTGAAGGGGAACTTGGAGGTGGTGGTGTTCCCAACTATCTGTTGCCCTTGTCCTTCTAGATGGTAGTGGTAATGGGTTTGCAACTTGCTGTCTGAGGATCTTTGGTGAATTTCTGCAGTTCAATGCTTCTATGATGCCGCTTGGCCTGCTGTGTTCATCCAGCCCCATGCTTGTTATCTCACTTTACATCATCACCTGCCTGACAGACTGTCACTTCAGCAGCAGTGACAGGAGTGAAATGTAGAGAGGTTTCCCTTCTCTAAGGCTACACAATGTTAGAACTCTGTCTGAAGGAGGAGTAACTCTGTTACTCCTTTTTTAGCACTCTGCAGAACATATCGCCTCGTTACTGTTGAATGTGTAGCTGTGAAGCCTCCAGACAATTGTTCACATCAATTTTTATTACATAACATTACATCAAGGGGAAGTGGTATTATTGCTGAGTTCTTAATTCAGAGACTCAGGTAATGCTCTAGAGACCTAAGTTCAAATCCCGCCACGGCAGATGGTGGAATTTGAATTCAATACTGAATCTGGAATTAGAGAGTCGAACGGTGACCAAGAAATCATTGTTCACCAAGAAATCATTGTTGATTGTTAGAAAAACCCATCTGGTTCACTCATGTCCTTTAGGGAAGGAAACTGCGATCCTTAACTGGTCTGGCCTACATGTGACTCCAGACTCACAGCAATGTGGTTGACTCTTAAGCGCCCACTGGGTAATTAGGGATGGGTAGTAAATGCTGCCTGTCCGGTGACACCCCCAAATGATTAACTGGAAAGAAAGGAAACGTGCCAATGTAAGAGCAAGTAAGTAAATGAGTGTGTGAGTATCAGTAAAACAAGATAAGAACCCTGAAATGCATCCCACACTGTTGTACGAGATGACTGGCTGACTTTACTATGAAACAGCCCAGCAGCACCTTTGCAACATAAAGTGTAGGTAAGCTCCAAAGCGCAGATTTCAAGGCTTACAGGATCCTAGCCAAGTGCAGGAAAATGGAATTAGAAGAGCCTGCTGGCTGTTTTCGACCAGTGTCAACTTGATGGGCCGAAGGGCCTTGTATGTGCCGTAGACCTCCATGACAGCGTGGCGAAATGCATCGTAACAGAGCTTGAGACGTGCCATGATACTTTGTCAGTAACCACTCCCGTGGATGGGAGCAGTCGTTGCCCATAGAATGAGATGTTGGAGAATGCTGGCGAAGATGTAAACCTAGAGAAGGGTCTGGTGAATTGTAGACACTCTTTTTAACTCTCTGAATTGGCATCATTGAGCTATCTAAGCCACATGGGAAAATAGAAAACCTGCAGGTATTTCAAAATCAATCCATGCTGAGGTGCAATGACATGCTTTGGAGCAGTTGGGGCTTGAACCTGGACCTCCTTGTGCCTTGTAAGTGGTGGAGAGACTTTGTGAAGAGTCAGGAGGTGAGTTACTCACTGCAGTATTCCTAGCCTGTGTGGAAGGGTCACCTAGAGAGAGATTGAGGTCCCTCCTTTCCCTGTCATCTTGTTGGTGATGCTATGGACCAACAGTGACAACTATAGGGTGTGAGTGTGTTTGTTTTTCTGACAGATGTTAAGGATGTTGCTTCAGGGCCTCCATTGCAGCTACCAACCACTCCACAGAGATAGCCAGAAGCTGTCAAGCCAGAGCCAGGATGGTTGTGATAACATGGCTGGGCTCCTCCAATCTTCAATCATGGCCGTCTCTCACAAATTTTCCTCTTGCTCCTTGTGGCAGTTTGTATATTTTAACAAAATTATATTTATATCTTATAAATTCAATCGTGGAATATGGGCATCACTGGCTGGGTCAGTGTTTATGCCCATCACTGGTCACCTTTGAGAAGGGATTGTCCATAAATGCTGGCCCAACCTGCGATGCCCACATCCCATGAGTGCATCAAACAAAATTGATAAATGAGTGGCTGACCTGATGATTGATTGATATGTTGTCACATGCATTGAACCACAACTTTGTTTCCGAGTGGTACAAGAGAGCATAGTAAGCAAAGGACGTACGGATCAAAAAGTCTTAAGCAGAGTCATACAGGTTACATTGCACAGGACGTGTACTAGGCAAGATCAACGTTAGCAAGATCAGCATTATTTGAGGCTAGACGGTCCATTCATCAGTCCGATAATGGCCAGAAAGAAGCTGTTCCTGAACCTGCTTGTGCGTGTGTTCAGGCTTCTGTGCCTTCTGCCTGACGGAAGAGGTTGTAGGAGATCATAAATGGGGTGGAATGGGTCTTTGTTGATGTTGGAAGCCTTTCCACAGCAGTGAGCCATGTAAGTAGAGTCCGTGGTGGAAGGGTGGTTTCCGTGATGGTCTGGGCTGCGCACACCACCTTCTGTAGTTTCTTACAGTCCTGGGCAGAGCCGTTCCCATACCAGGCAGGTATGCAGTTGGATTGAATGCTTTCAATGGTGCATCTGTAGAAGTTGGTGAGGGACCTTGTGGACATGCCAAATTTCCTGAGCTGCCTGAGGCAGACGAGGTGTTGTTGTGCCTTCTTGACTGTCACATCTATGTTGGAAGTCCAGGACAGGTTGTTGATTTATGTCACTCTGAGGAACTTGATGCTCTCCACCCTCTCAATCTTAGTTCTGTTGATGTAGTTGGGGGCATGTTCGCCTCCTTTCTTTCAAAAGTCGATGATCAGTTCTTTAGTTTTGTTGATGTTGAGAAACAGATTGTTTTCATTGGACCATATCACCAAGCCCTCTTTCTCCCTTCTGTAGTTTGACTCGTCTTTGTTAGATATCCATCCCACTACGGTGATGTCGTCAGCGAACCTGTTTATGGCATTCACTTCAAAAGTTGGCAACACAGTCATGGTGTAAAAGAAGTACAATGGAGGGCTGAGGATGGATCCTGTGGGGGGCTCCAGTGTTGAGTGTTATTGTGGAGGGGGTGCACTTACCTATCCTCACTGATTGTGGTCTGTGGGTCAGAAAACTGAGGATTCAGTTGCACAAGTTGGAGCCGAGACCAAGGTCGCACAGTTTTGAGATCTGTCTGGAGGGGATAATGGTTTTAGAGACGGAGCTGTAGTCAACGAGCAGGAGTCTAATGTAAGTGAGAGATAAAAGGTACTGCAGATGCTGGAGAATCCGAGATAACCAGGTGTGGGGCTGGATGAACACAGCAGGCCAAGCAGCATCATAGGAGCAGGAAAGCTTGATGTTTCAGGCCTAGACCCTTCATCAGAAAATGTGTTAGTGACGGTGTGAATCTCATCCAGGGCATTCATCGCATGGGGTGATATGTAGACTACTGTCACGGTGTAGGAGGAGGTCCTCTCCTGGCTCATTCTGACTACATAAGTGTCTGATCTCAGAGCACTGCTTGCAACGTCTGGCCAGCTGCACAGAGGTGAAAATGATGAATACTCCAGAAAGTGCTCCATGTCTAATCCAGATATTGTACCCACTGAGGTGACAGTAGCCGAGCTGGTGGAGGGAGCATTGCTGGTATTTCCTCTGTGGGATCTTTGGCGTCTCTCCTAGAGGTGATAGAAAAGCTAATCTCTTGCGGGAAGATACTGCACATGCTTGAAGATGTTAAGGGAGGGAAGGAGCTGTACAATAGGGATCGAAGTTTTGACATGTTAAGAATATGCTTACAAGGATATTAATGGAAGAGCACCATAATAAATCACGATGAATCTTTTTTGATTGCCAGGACATGGTAGTCTTGGGATTACCACATGGGTAGTTTCTACCCTTTCCTGCAAGTCCAAGTATCCTCTCCTTGTACACATGAGGAGATGAGAGATGGGTCTCTTAATCCACAACTTGTCTTGGCCCTGATGTGGGCTGTTTCCTCCCGCAATGAGACAAAAGGAGGGATTGACTAAGATGAAAGTGGCTGGCAAGTGTTGGTGCAGCTATAGGAAAGGTGGGTAGGCACCCCCAGTGAGTGAGTAGCAAGCACGGAGGGCAGGAGGGGTTAGTATTTTGTGAGTATGAGTTGCCTAAGAATCACTGAGAGACGATGATACATGCAGTAGTGAGAGTGGTAGACCATTGGCTTTGGTGAGAGGTGGGTACATTAACAGAGTTAGAGAGAGAGAATGAGGTTACGGAGAGAAGATCTTAGAACATAGAGAAGATCTTAGAACATGTTCTATGTTCTAAGATGATGGTATTAACGTTGATGAGAGCAGAAGGTCATTGACCTTCGTCCTGCACAGCTGGGAGTTCCTTAAGATCATGGGCACTACATTGATCTAGGCAGCCACCTAGCACCAGGTACACATGATCTCCCTCCAACAGTTGAGGGAAAGAGCGCAGCTCAAATTCCCATCGCTCTATCCATTAGGATGACTGGGACCCCGTCCATAAACTTTGGTGCCAACTTGTTGACATTTCCTTTGGAATCCTTGACCCCTATGAACAGCTGAAGGATAATTCTTTGCTTGCAGTGTTTGAAATGGTTCACAGCTGGGGTTCAAATATCGTGTTGGTTCCTCGAACCGTGGAAGATTCCGGAACCAGGGCAATGTTTGGAAGATGATGAGAGAGCTGCTTTTGATGACATGGTGCACACTTAATGATGCGAGCAGCTTAAAATTGCACATTAGGAAAACTCACTGGGAATAAGGACAAGGAATCCTCAATGGAACTCCCCAGAGTCGCCACTTTTACATAAAAGTCTGCCTTACATGTTTAATCCACCATGCGTACACTCATTCAAGACCTCAGATCCTCCCACTGACTTGTTGGATAATGCTATTCCATAAACATCTCAGGCACCTGCTCAACATTGGCATCAAACTGCCAATTCTCATTGGCTCTGTTTCAAGCCTCTTTGTGGAATGTGACTGTAATTGGTGCTCACCTGCCATGTCCCAGTGGGCAGACAAAGGACTAATGGGGGCTGCAAACCTATACTGTAGGTAACTTTCATCTTTTCTAACTGAGCATATAGTGAAGCCAAAAATAACAAGAGGTGACACACTATCAAGAAATAGGAAGAGTAGTCCATTCAGCCCTTCAAGCCTGCTACGTCATTCAATATCTAACACAGTGTTATGTTCCCATGTTCTTCTCATACTATCTGCTTCCTTTAGCCCTCAAATCTTTGTCTATTTTCCTCTTTAAAACACTCAAGAGTTTTGGCCTTAACTGCTTTGTGTGGCAGGGAATCCCACAGACTCATCACTCTCTGGGTGAAGACATTTCTCTACTTGTCAGTCCTAAATGGTCTAGCCCGTTTCCTTAGACTGCGGCCACTGGTTTTGGACTCTCCAGTGACTAGGAACATATTTCCTGCATTGGCCCTGTCTAGTCTTATTAGAATTTATAGGATTTGATGAGATCCCATGAAAAAGACTTGTATTTATATCAAGCCATTTACAACTTCATGTGCTCCACAGAGCTTTATAGTCAAGGGAGTGTTTTTGAAATGAAGCCTTTGCTGTCAAGCAGGAAGCAAAACAACCAATCTGCCCTCAGCAATGCTATAAGTAGCAACGTGATAAATGATGTGCTCGTTGCTTTCAGTGTGAAATGTCATTGATCTGAAATGCTAACTCTGTGTCTCTCTCCACAGGTGCATTTCGTCCCACCGAACATTCTAATATTTTATGCTTTTGTTTCAAATATCCAGCATCTGCATCATTTTTCATCTGTTTTAGGAATGTTGCTTTACTGGAATAAAAGATTTGGATATTTAACCCCTCGAGTTCGCACTCCAATTCTTTGAGATTAGGCATATTCTTTGATCTAATTCCATCAATCCACATTTGACATCTCTTAATACCATTTTACTTTATTTTAGGAAAAGCATTAATCTCAGACATAAAATGAATAATTGATCTAACAGCAATTGCCTTTTGTGTAAGAGAGTTCTAAACTTTAGCCATCCTTTAGAGGCAGCAATGCTCCTGCAAGATCAGGGCTCTAATTCGGCTAGTCTGAGATTCCAGGAGATAATATGTCCCGATCTAACCTATCTGTTCCTTTTAATATAATGAATATATTGATCAAATCACCCTTAATCTTCTAACTTTCAATGAATATATGCCGAGTTTATTTACTATTTGGTAAGTATTATCCAAGATACTGTTGACTACACTCCAGCGAAGATGTGTCTTGGGAAATGTTAAGCCTACTTGATAGGGAAGATGAGACTCAATGTCTAAGTTGGGAGACAGGAGTTCTCTCTCCCACTTTGCAGGCTTCCTTTTACTAATATTTAAAACCATGTGCACAATTCAGCTCCCAAGATCCCAGGCTGTCGTATTTGCTCCCTAGACCCGTCCACTTCGCTACTTAGTTTTACTATTTTCAGAAAGTCCTTCAAAATATAAGTCTATGACCTAGACATTTGAGTTAATATCTCCTTTTGTGTCTCGGTAACAAATTTAGTACCCTCCTGCAAAGTGGTCATTATGCAAAATGTGCCAGATAAATATAATTTGCAAACCCCTGGCCCCAGTCACAGTTCAGTGGGGTTTCTCCCTGCTATTGCAGGTTTGTTATCATTTTCAACATGAAAAAAAATAGGTTTACGCCATCAACACCAAGATGAATCAAGGTGTTTCATTTTGAAACCAAATTCTCAAACCAGCTGATAAATTCTATTGGTGGTGGGAATTAATTTTCATCGTGGGTGTCAGATATTCCTGATGTTTTACTGCCACAATTAACACACTGTTAATTGCAATGTGCTTTAGGACAGTATTTGACAAGAATCAGGAGCAGTGGAGGCTTTTATCTATTGGATGTGGGCTACTCTGCCTAAGTCAGCATCTATTGCCCATCTCTACTTGTCCAGATGCCAGTGGGAGTCAACCACATTGCAGTGAGTCTGGAGTCACATGTAGGACCAGACCAGGTGGATTTCCTGCCCTTAAAGGCTTAGGGAACCAGATGGATTTTTACAACCAGTGATACTTTTATAATATCACTCTATATTAATAGACTTGAGACCTAGACTAAAGTTCTGGGGCATGAGTTTGAATCCCACCATTTTAATATCTGTATTCAGTAAAATTTTTGAGTTAAGGGAAAGCTAGCTGCATGGTGACTGAAATAACTCCACAAAGTCTCTAAGTCACTCTTTACTTACATGTGCGTAGTACATGACACTGACACAGCTAGCGTAGAGCTAGCTCCTAGAGTGAACTGAACCCCTGACCCCCCTGTCAGCCATGGCTCCCTAACTGGACCAGATTAACAGCCCCAATCAGGTAACTCATATTCTATGAAATCAAACTGGCTAACTTCATTCCAATCACTACAGTGACCACTTTGGTTGTCATTAAAAGCCCATCTGGTTCACTAATGCCCTTTAGGGAAGGAAACTACCATCTTTACCTGGTCTGGCCTATATGTGACTCCAGACCCACAGCAATGTGGTTGACTGTTAACTGCTCCCTGGATAATTAGGACTGAGCAATAAATGCTGGCCTGTCAATGATCTTAAAAAAAAACTTCAGCTTTCTATTCCAGATTCACCTTGAATTTAAATTTCACCATATGTCTTAGTGGGATTCAAACTCAGGTCCAAATTGTCTGGTCAGTGCAATTACCACGATGCCAAGGTGATTGTATTGAGCCTTCCAAAGGAATTCTGCTGCCATTGGGGAGGCGATGGCCTGGTGGTATTATCGCTGATCTGTTGATCCAGCGACCCAGATAATGTTCTGGGGATCAGGGTTCAAATCCTGCCATGGCAGATGGTGGAATGTGAATTCAATAAAATATCTGGAATTAAGGGTCTAATGATGACCATGAATCCATTGTTGATTGTCAGGAACAACACATCTGGTTCACTAATGTCCTTTAGGGAAGAAAACTTCCATCCTTGCCTGGTCTGTCCTACATGTGACTCCAGACCCCCAGCAATGTGGTTGACTGAACCTCAACCCTCTGGGCAATTAAGGATGGGCAATAAATGCAGGCCTAGCCGGCAATGCCCTCATCCCATGAATGAATAAACAAAAAAAAGGTCTAAAACAAAGTGTATAAATGGGCACTTTTCCCCCCTGGAAAAAGCTTTCATTTTCCCCTTGCTTTCTTGTAATGACTGATGCCTTACATCAGTAACACTCAGCACTGTACAGGATGGCAAAGGGTGGAGCTGGAGAGCAAGATTGAACATTGGTGCAGAGTGGTTCAAATGCTAGGACTGGAGATGGGAATTGGGAGTTTTCGATGCGACCCTCCAAAGACCTTACCCTTGTTTTGCTGCTGGAAATTCAGGCTCAAATATTAGTGAATCAGAGGTGAACGTAGGTGACCTGATTAGTAAGCTTACAGGCAACACAATGTTTAGGGGATTGTGAGGATTGCCAAAGGATACAGCATGATATTGATAGGCCGGACATTTGGGTGGAGAAATGGCAGATGGAATTTTAATCTGGACAAATGAGAGGTGATGCACTTTGGAAGGTCAAATGCAGGAGGGAAGTATACACTAAATGGCAGAACCCTTAGAAGCATCAACATGCAGAGAGATTTAGGCATACGGGTTCACAGCTCCCTGAAAGTAGCAACACAGGTGGATAAGGTGGTGAAGGATGCATATGGTATGCTTTCGTTCATGAGTCAGGGCAAAGAGCAGAAAAATTGGCAAGTCATTTTGCAGTTGTATAGAACTTTAGTAAGGCCACATTTGGGAATATTGTGTACAGTTCTGTTCGCCACACTGCCTGTAGGATGTGGAAGCTTTGGAGGGGGTACAGAAAAGGTTTACCAGGATTTTGCCTGGTTTGGAGGGTATTAACTATGATGAGAGATTAGAAGAATCTTGGTTTGTTTTCACATAAATGTTGGAGGCTGCAGGCAACCTGATAGATATTGATCAAATTATGACAGGCACGGATGGAATAGATAGTTGGATTCTTTTTTTCCGAGGGTAGAAATGTCAATTACTTGGGGAGCAAGTTTAAGATAAAAGGAGTAAGTTTAAAGAAGATGTGAGAGGCAAGTCTTTTTTACACAGAGGGTGGTAAGTGCCTGGAATGCACTGCTACAGAAGGTGTTGGAGGCATATTCAACAGCAACGTTTAAGATGCATCTTGACAGATACATGAGTAAGCGGAGAATAGAGGATACGGTCCACAGAGAGGCAAAAGATTTTTAGGTTAGTAAGGCACCAAGTATCAGTACAGTCTTGGTGGGCTGAAGGGCCTGTTCCTGTGTTGTCCTGTTCTTTGTTTCCTATTCAAACCCCAAAAAGGGTTGACCTTGCACAGGACAGCAGGCCCACAGAAACTGTCATGAGGTCAAGAGCAGTGTCAGACTGACAAAACTGACAACGTGTTGTGACTAGACAATGGCTTTAAGAGATGTATTTTGTCCTTTTTTTTCAATGAAGAGAGATTGAAATAGAGGTATTGAGCAGTCTGTTCAAAGCAAACTAAACAAACTTGTGAGGCCTTGGGTTTTTTTTTTAATTTGGAACAATTGGAGCAGTCTATGAAGGACAAGTCACTGAATATATCCAAGGAAGAGATAGGTACATTTTTAGATCTAAAAGCCATCAAGAGGTATGGAGAGAAAGTGGGGGTATGACATTGGTGTATGAAATCAGCTTGAAGGGCCCGAATGGCCTATTCCCATTCCTAATCCTTTCTATGGGGTTTTCTTTCTGCCTACCGATGGCTGTGGGATGGTATTGCCCAAAAGCATGGAAGACTCGGGCAGGAGCAATGAGGTTGGGGTAGAGACAGTGGGTCACGGGAAAAAGCTAAGTATGTGCGCCAACATTTTTCCAAACTGCTGTCGGCCAAGGAGGGAGAGAGTGTTGGGGCAGAACAGGAAGTGAATGAGCACCTAGTGGAGGAGAAACTGCTGTGAAAGATGACCAGGGCTACCCAGCACCCTACATCAGATTTGGTCGTTAATCAGTTCAAATTTTTTTAATGAGTGGTGCCAAGAAAGCAGATGCAATTAATCCTCCTGGATCATGTCGAATGTTTATCTATCAAGTAAGTAACTCCCTTTATCGAAGTGCAGCTACAGCTGTTTTATGTCAGACTCAACTAGCAGAGCTTATTCTCAGAAGATAATTAGGAGCCCAATTGTATCTCCCCTTCTTAGAGAATGCATGGCAACTAATCCTAAAGCAGTTTGACACTCAATGCCTTCTCAAGCATTAATGCGTTAATCATTCTGTTGTTTTCCTGTAATAAATTTTTATCTGTTCATATATTGAAGTTCTGTAATAAGTCGTTCATCTTCTGTAATGTAGATTTATCTTGCAATTATTTCCGACTGCAGCAATGTGACTGAAGTAACTTTCGCAGCAATGAGCTCACCAGTTGCTATTCAAAGTTGCTGAGCTGACCCTTCTTTGTCCAACAATGCAGGCAACCCCTAACGCCAGGGACACACCACCATCTTCAGATCTACACCTGAGTAATTTTCTTTTTAATTCACTCACAGGGTGTGGTTGTTGATGGTTGGCCAAGCGTTTGTTGCCCATCCCTACTTGCCCCTTGAGAAGGTGGTGGTGAGCTGCCCTCTTGAACCGCTGCAGTCCATGTGCCGTAGGTTGATCCACAATGCCTTTAGGGAGGGAGTTCCAGGATTTTAACTCAGTGGCACTGAAAGAACAGTGATTTATTTCCAAGTCAGGATGAAGTTCTTGACATACAAAATGATCAGAGGATTAGATAGGGTGGACAGTGAGAGTCTTTTTCCTAGGATGATGACGTCGGCTAGTACGAGGGGGCATAGCTGCAAATTGAGGGGTGATAGATTTAAGACAGATGTCAGAGGCAGGTTCTTTACTCAGAGAGTGGTAAGGGCTTGGAATGCCCTGCCTGCCAATGTAGTTAACTCAGCCACATTAGGGGCATTTAAACAGTCCTTGGATAAGCATATGGATGATGATGGGATAGTGTAGGGGGATGGGCTTAGATTAGTTCATAGGTCGGCACAACATCGAGGGCCGAAGGGCCTGTTCTGCGCTGTATTGTTCTATGTTCTATGTTCTATATGAGGAGCAATTAAGGACTCTAGGTCTGTAGTAGATGGAGTTTGGAAGGATAAGGAGGGATCTTAATGAAACTCACAGGACACTGAGAGATCTGTATAGTATTTCTTTTTATTCTTTATTCATTCACAGGATAAGAATTTCGCTTTTAGGCAGCAATTATTGCACATCCCTAGTTGCCCAGAGGGAAGTTAAGAGTTAATCACATTGCTGTGGATCTGGAGTCACAGCTCAGACAGCATATCAGACCAGGTGAGGATGGCAGTTTCCTTCATGAAACGACATTAGTGAACCAGATGGGGTTTGCTTGACAATTGGCAATAGGTTCACGGTCATCACTAAATTTCTAATTCCGATATTTTTTATTGAATTCAAACTCCACCATCTGCCATGGTAGGATTTGACCCAGAATGTTATCTTGGTCTCGAGATTAACAGTCCAGCTATAATACCACTAGGCCATTCCCTAGTGAATGTGTAGAAGATGTTTCCACTATTATGCGAGACTAGGACCCCAGGGCACAGCACCAGAGTGAAGGGATAACCCTTTAGAGCTGAGGTGAGGATGAATTTCTTCAGCCAGAGGGTGGTGAATCTGTGGAAACGCAGAAGTCTGTGGAGGCCGAGCTATTGAGTTTCTTTCAGACAGAGATGAATAGATAGATTCTTGATTAGTATCGTGATGATGGGTTATGGGGAGTTGGTGGAAGAATGAGGTTGAAAAAAGTATCAGCCATGATTGAATGGCAGAGCAGGCTCAATGGCTAAATGGCCTACCTCTGGTCCTATATGTTATGATTTTACAGTGGGTGGCTTGGAGGGGAATTTACAGGTGGAGGTGTTCCCATGTATCTGCTACCCTTGTGTTTCAAAATGGAAGTTCTTGTGAGTTTAAGTATCTTCGATGAGAGGTTATTATGTATTCAGGGACATCATAGATAAGGCTGATCATATCCTTATCTCATTTTATCTGACATTGTGTGGTGTCAGTATCATCTTTATTTGCACAGATTTGTTGAAACCTAAGGCAGAGAAGAAGGTAAAAAAAGGTCCCATGATACTTAGGCTGGCTTTTGGGGAAATAAAACAATCATGCTTCCTCTCAGAGATAGTAAAAACTGCTGATGCTGGAATCTGAGACAACACAGTATGAAGCTGGAGGAACCCAGCAGGCCAGGCAGTATCAGAGGAGCAGGAAAGTTAATGTTTCGGGTCGGGACCCTCTCACCCTCTTTTTGTTACCAGTCCTTCAGACTCAGGAACCTGTCAACTACTTGTTAAAGATCCTCATGATCTCAGGCTCCTAAACTTTCAGGTAGATTATTCCAGACCCTGTAATATAAAACTCATCACTGTGTCACAGCTACTCGGCTTGACTGCTGTAAGTTCAGTGAGCCATGGAATTTACTATTTTTGTTTAGTTTTAATTTTTGCTTTTTAAAGTCTTCAAGAAGATTTGAAGCTTGGGTTGTGGATGAGGTTGTAGACATGCTCGCTGAGCCATTGGGTTTGGTTGCAAATGTTTCATCGCCCTGCTAGGTAACATCATCAGTGCGCTTCTGGTGATGCATTAATGTTTAGACCTGTTTGTTATTTATATGTCTCGGTTTGCTGGGGTGATCGGCATTATTTCTAGTTTTGTTTCTCAGTGGTTTGTACACAGGGTCTAATTTAATGTGTTTGTTGAAAGAGTTCAAGTTGGAATACCAGGCCTCCAGAATGAACACCAACTAGCCACTGAGAGACATGACCAATTCTCACTTGTCTCACTACCCATGGGCAACGAGGGACGCAAATTTGATTGGGACAACACATCGATAATCACACAAGCCAAACAGAGACTCTAGGGAATTCCTGAAGGCCTGGTATTCCAACTTGAACTCCATCAACAAACACATCGAATTAAACCCTGTGTACAAACCACTGAGAAACAAAACCGGAAATAATACCGATCATCCCAGCAAACCGAGGCATATAAATAACAAACGGGACAGAACACAGACGTTTCATCGGAAGCGCACTGACAATGTTACCTAGCAGAGAGATGAAACATTTGCAACCAAACCCATCAGCTCAGAAACCATATCTACGACCTCAATTTTTGGCTTCCTATTTCAAAAATAATGAATAGCCGAGCTTTCTTTTAAGTAAAGTCAATAATTTCTTGTACAACAACTGTTGAAAATTACTATGGAAAACATGATACAGCTTTTAGATAAAATACAGATACAAGGATTAAAAGTAAATATGGATTTAAGACATTCTTCAAGGTGAAAGCCAGGCCAATCCATTAATATCACAGAAACAAAAATAGAAATTCCTGAAAAAGCTCAATGGGTCTGGTAGTGTCTTTGGAGAGAAATCAGAGATAACATTTTGGGTTGAGTGACCCTTCCTCAGAATCTCTCCCCACAGATGCTACCAGGCCTACAGAGCTTTCCCAGCAATTTCTATTTTTGTTTCTGATTTACAGCATCCACAGTTATTTCAGTTTTGATTAATATTACAGGCCTGTTACTCACTTGAAAATCACACATTCCAAAAGAAAGGAGTTGAAAACTTAATGTCAAAATTGAGTCATTGCAAAGGCTTTTGTAGTTGAATAGTTGGAGGTTTCTCCAAGTGGAATCAGTGGGTAGAACTGTCTCTGAGAAAAAGGTAGAGACAGAGAGAGAGGTTCCTTGTTCTTCACTAGTTCTGCAGTTGTTGTGCTCCTCGACTGCCTGAGCCTACACAGCAGAATTATGGTTGATTTCTGAAACAAGTGTTTCTCTTCAGACCATAAGACATAGGAGCAGAAGTAGGTCGTTCAGCCTATCCAATATGTTCTGCCATTCAGTAAAATCATGGCTGATCTGATGATCCTCAAACTCCACTTTCCTGCCTTTTCCTCATAATCCTCGTTTCTTTGCTGATTAAAAATTTATCTCTCTCAGCCTTAAATATATTTAGTGAAACAGTAAGAATTTGCAGTAAGAATTCCACAGATTTGCTACCCTTTGAGAGAAGAAACTCTTCCTCACCTCTGTCTTGCATAGGTATTCCCTTATTCTGAGACAGTGCCATCTGGTCCTAGACCTCCCCGCAAGAGGTAACAACCTTTTCCCATCTAAATTTGTGAACTCCCCGAGGAATCTTAGAATTCCTGAGGAACTCTCAGAAGGGTCCTGAAGTGAAGTCATGGACCTGAAATATTAACTCTGATTTCTTTCCACAGAGGCTGCCAGGTCTGCTGAGATTTTCCGGCAATTTTTGCTTTTTCTGACAGATTTCCAGCATCTACAGTTCTTTTGTATTTTTTCCTCTTAGAATCCTGTTTGTTGCAAACTTATTCTCTCCCAACTCCAATGAGTGCAGGCCTAGCCTACTCAACCTCTCCTCAAAAGGAAATCCATCCATACACAGACCTACAGTCACAGGCCCTTCGATCCAACTTGTACATGCCAACTTGTTATCCTAAATTAATCAGCATTTGGCCCATATACCTTGAAGCCCTTCCAATGCCTATATAGATGGCTTTAAAATGGTGTAATTGGACCAGTCTTCACCACTTCCCTTGGCTGTTCATCCCCCACACACACACACACCACCCTCTGCGTGAAAATGTTGCCCCTAAGTCTCGTTTAACTCTTTACTCTTTCACCTTAAGCCTATACCTTTTGTTATTGGATTCCCCTACCCTCAGAAAAAGACCTTGGCTACTCACCCTATCCACACCCTTGTAGAGATTTTATCTCTATAAGGTCACCCCCTCAGCCTATGACACTCCAGGGAAAATAGCCCCAGTCTACTCAGCCTCTCTCTATAGCTCAAACTCTGCAACCCTGGCAACATCCTCGTAAATCTTTTCTGAACTCTTTCAATTTTCACAACATCTTTCGTATAGCAGGGAGACTTGAATTGAATGCAGTATTCAAATAGTGGCCGCACTAATGCCCTGTACAGCTATAACATGACCTCCCAACTCCTATACACAATGCAATGACCAATAAAGGCACAGACATTCCCTGGACTGTCTCCAATGTCTCCAGTCTTTTCTCGGATAAGAGGCCAGCCCACAGCTGTTCATAGTATTCTTGAGCTGAGAATTCTGTTTTCAAAAGATGTTCCCTCAAAACTTCCTATGCAGTGCTGTTTTAAAATGGTGTTCCCAGAGTTTTATGCAAATCAAACTTAAGAGTGTTGTTATTTTAACTTCTAATGTATACATGTTCCACAAAGAAAAGACAATTAAGCTGGAATTCTCTCTAGAGGAAGTTTTCAGTTTGTTCTGGGGAAGTGTCACCGGACCTAAAACATCAACTCTGATTTCTCTTCACAGATGCTGCCAGACCTGCTGAGCTTTTCCAGCAATTTCTGTTTTTGTTTCTCGTTTGTCGCTTGCTCCAGAAGTTTTGAATGTGCACACCTTCAGTGACCCATTATGTTATCAAAAGGGTTAATAAATGTTAAATTTGGCTCCTTGTGATTAAATAATACATAAGCCTGTCTGCCTTTTCTAACTGAATTGATAAGGCTCGGTCATATATTTTCTGGAAGCCTTTTTTTTGACACTCTGGTTCTTTAAAAGATCAAGTTAAACTTCTTTATAAAATATTGTAATCAGATTGTCGTGACAATGGTTTTAGGTGTGATTTAGTTCCCAACAATGTTGTTAGGTTTTGGATTCCCAGTGATCCAGTTTTCCCCAGCCTATCACGGACTAATCCTCTCGTCAACTGCTCCTGTTCTGACTGGACCCTGTCCTGAACTTGTGGATCCACAACAAAAACGGAAATTGCTGGAAAAAACTCAGCAGGTCTGGCCAGATCAGTGCGGAGAAAGCAGAGTTAACGTTTCATATCCAGTGACCTTCGCCAGGTTGTAATGAAATTATCATCAGTTGTTGTAAAACGGTATTTGGTTCACTGATGCAGTTTAGGGAAGGAAACCCGTTAGCCTTACCCAGCCTATGTGTGACAGCAACATGCTTGATTTGGAAATGTCCTGGCAAGTTACTTGGTTCTCTTGCAATTAGGGATGGCACCACATGTTGGTCCCCACATCATTTTTCTGATGAAGTGTCTAGGCCCGAAACGTCAAGCTTTCCTGCTCCTATGATGCTGCTTGGCCTGCTGTGTTCATCCAGCTCCACACCTTGTTATCTCGGATTCTCCAGCATCTGCAGTACCTATTATCTCTCATCTAAAGGAAGACTTTTTTAGGTTTAGATTTTAGATTTCATTGTCACGTGTACTCAAGTACAGGAGTACAGTGAAAAGTGTATAATGTCCCCGCACACGACACCATCTTAGGTACCAAGGTACCCAGGCACAACAAAAGCTTAGCTTAGGTACTAAGGGTAACAAGAGTTAAAAGTTAAGCATTCCTTCACAGAATAGCAGAAAAATAATGAAATAGGTAATTGTTTACATTAAAGACTTTACAGTTTAAACTAGGAATTTAAAGGAATTAGTTAAAAGTTCAACAGGCTTCAATGAGTCATCCACTTATCTCACTCCACTGCCTGTTCTCGACACCACTGATATACCGTTGCTGGTGTTGGAACTGCTACCTGGGTAGGAACCACTCAGTCATCAAGCTGAGACATTGCCATGAGCCACTAAGAGACTGACTGATGTACCGCTGAGACCAGGCTGAGAGCCGCCGAGAGACCAGGGGGTGTTGACTGACAGCTCACTTTGACCTAGCTTCATTTTCCCAACCGCTTTTCATTCCTCACAGCTTTCTCTGTGCATGCTTTTCACCATTTCTGACCAATTGATCGGCTACATGATTATCTTGTAAGGCTCCCTGTTGAATGTAATCCTCAGTTTAAGTGATGTTTGTTTATCTCATTGCTATCTGCTAGATTTCGCTCAGGGGCAAATTTGCTGCTGCAATTCCAGATCTGACAGCAGTGACTACACTTCAGCATGTACTTCAGAGCCTGTGAAGAGCTTGGGGATGTGCTGAGGTCGTAAAAAGGTGCTATATAAATGCCAGTTAATTCTCTCTTCACTGCTAAATACTCGGCAATAATCATGCGTGTTTATTGTTCAGTTGTAAGATCACACAAGCTAAATAAAAAAGGAAAACCCTACCCATTTCATCTCAAAACTTTCCAGGATATATCCATTGTCTCTTGTATGCAGGAGCTGATGTCCAGAACCTCAGTTGTCTATTCATGAAGTTTTGACGCAACCATTCAATTATAAGGGGGAGGCAATGGCCTAGAGGTATTATTGCTGGACTGTTAATCCAGTGACCCAGATAATGTTCCAGGATCTGAGTTCAAATCCCATCACAGCAAATGGTGGAGTTTGAATTCAAAAAGAAAGGAAAAGTCTGGAATTATGATGACAATTGTCTGGAAAAACCCATCTGGTTCACTAATGTCCTTTAGCAAAAGAAACCACCATCCTTACCTGGTCTGGCCTACATGAGACTCCACAACAATGTGGTTGACCCTTAACTTCCCACTGGGCAATAAATGTCAGCAACACCCTTATCCCACAAATGAATAAATTTTAAAAATTCACTGTTTTATTTGTTGAGAGCCTTTTTCCTCATAACCTGCCTAACTTTGCCCCCTGTATTCCCCAGAGCTCTTGTGGGGCAGTGGTAGTGTCATTATTTCTGCACTAGGAAACCCGTGTTCAAGTCCCATCTGT
This sequence comes from Ginglymostoma cirratum, assembly GCA_024137785.1. NCBI lineage: Eukaryota > Metazoa > Chordata > Chondrichthyes > Orectolobiformes > Ginglymostomatidae > Ginglymostoma > Ginglymostoma cirratum. The sequence goes on along the minus strand of JAHRHZ010000273.1, from coordinate 13,542,188 downwards.
CCCATCTGTGTGTGACATCTCTGAAAGTGATGGGTGCATAATAGCTGCTCCCTACAGTCTCTTGCCCTCCTGTCTTGCCGAATTCATTGCTTTTGAGATTATTCTTCAAATGCCTTGTATAAACCCTCACTTAGATACTTTCATCCCTCCTTTCTTAATACGACAACCTTCAGTAAGGGAGAAGATTGTCTGAGAGGCAAAGTTAAACAATTTCAGTGATTTCTTGATTTAAACCATCAATTAGACTTGAGTTGAACCAAATCACTGCTGAAATAAACTTGCAGGAAGCCTTCTTCATCCTTCTGCTCACTGTTGACCATTTGCTTATCAATCTAGCAATGTCTCAAATGGAACCATAGGAAATAGCTGCAGCAGCAGCAGGGCTTTTGGATGCAAAATGGTCACCTTGCTGGTCAAATTGTTCCAGGCACTCGTCCCTTCCTGTCTTTATCTTTTCCTTCGTCCCTGTAAATCTCTGAGTTCACTGCTCTCCTTCAATTGTGATCTCTGGCAAATTAGCAGACTTCATCACTCTACATTGGCAGCTACTGGACCCTCAGATTTGAAAGCTCATCCCTACACATATATCTCCCCATCTTACCTCCTTTAAGATGCTCCTCAAATCTTCCCTGTTTGTACAAGATTTTGCTCAATGGTCCATTCATTTACCACAGTAATGTGTAAAGATCCCCGTAAAGACTATTCATTTTTCAGAAAAAGGAATCCACACAAAACACTTGAAATAAATCAATGAACAAACTTTTATCTGTAAAGAATCCATTAAATTCAGCATAATTCAAACACTAATTAACAACTGAAGGATATTTCAAACAAAGAAGTCAATTTTGCTTCAAACAGTCAATTAAAAAACACAGAGATAGTAGGAACTGCAGATGCTGGAGAATCTGAGATAACAAGGTGTAGAGCTGGGTGAACACAGCAGGCCAAGCGGCATCAGAGGAGCAGGAAGGCTGACGTTTCAGGCCTAGACCCTTCTTCAGAAATGGGGGAGGGGAAGGGGGTTCTGAAATAAATGGGGAGAGAGGGGGAAGCGGCTAGAAGATGGATAGAGGAGAAGATAGGTGGAGAGGAGACAGACAGGCCAAAGAGACGGGGATGGAGCCAGTAAAGGTGAGTGTAGGGTGGGGGGTGGGTAGGGAGGAGATAGGTCAGTCCAGGAAGGACGGACAGGTCAAGGGGGCGGGATGAGGTTAGTAGGTAGGAGATGGGGGTGCAGCTTGAGGTGGGAGGAGGGGATAGGTGAGAGGAAGGACAGGTTAGGGAGGCGGGGATGAGCTGGGCTGGTTTTGTGATGCAGTGGGGGGAGGGGAGATTTTGAAGCTTGTGAAATCCACATTGATACCATTGGGCTGCAGGGTTCCCAGGCTGAATATGATTTGCTGTTCCTGCAACCTTCGGGTGGCATTGTTGTGGCACTGCAGGAGGCCCAGGGATGGACATGTCATCTGAGGAATGGGAGGGGGAGTTGAAATGGTTCGCGACTGGGAGGTGCAGTTGTTTAGTGCGAACCGAGCGTAGGTGTTCTGCAAATCAGTCCCCAAGCCTCCGCTTGGTTTCCCCGATGTAGAGGAGGCCACAACGGGAACAGTGGATGCAGTATACCACAATAGCAGAAGAGCAGGTGAACATCTACTTGATGTGGAAAGTCTTCTTGGGGCCTGGGATGGGGGTGAGGGGGGAGGTGTAGGGGCAGGTGTAGCACTTCATGCAGATGCAGGGAAAAGTGCCGGGTGTGGTGGGGCTGTAGGGGAGTGTGGAGCGGGCAAGGGAGTCACAGAGAGACTGGTCCCCGCTTTCCGGAGGAACCACTCTCTCCGTGACTTCCTTGTTTTTTCTGCTCCTCTGATGCTGCTTGGCCTGCTGTGTTCATCCAGCTCCACACTGTGTTATTATTGAAAGAAGGGGTAACTGCTCTGTCCCACTATTTGCTATAAACTGTTGCCTCCAATCAGTCAATGTGAAACTGAACAATTAATGCGTCAACCATTCACCCACCCAACTCCCCATATTAGTGACTTCATCATAAAAGATTAGAGAGGACATAGGTATGAAAGTTGGAGATCAGAAGGACTTTGAAGAAGTAAAGGGGATGCTTCAAGCAAACTGGTGCTATTAAATTATATTTTTCCAATATTATTTCCTGTACACAAACCAATGTTTGTCTCTATCTGCATGTGTTTTTAGCATTTTTGAGAAGGGGTTAAGAGTTTCAGCTAGTAGAGTTATTGATAGATAATTTATTTGTGATGGAACATGGTTTGTATTAAGTACAGGAATATAGTTAATATTTTCTGTTAGCCCAAGTCCAACAAATAGGTGTATTGGGGAATTTTGAGTAACTAGCTTATGTCAATAACTTTTGCGATGAGCCCACAGTGTTGGGACTTGGGGATCAGTGCACTTTCCAAAGTGAGTCGTAACAATAATCAGGAATCTGATTTAATCTGTTACAGAATACAGCCCAGTTCACTCTGATCTTAAAAGGGCATCAGAACAAAAGAAAACACAAGATCTTCTTGAACATGGATCATCAGTATGTAAATGTGAGTCGTTGTAGATGGTGTCATACCCGAAGTCAATTGTTTTTTGCTTGGCGAGTGGGTGTGGGGCAGGGGATAAAATTTCAGTTGAGTGTCTGATCATTTTATTCACACATAAATTCCTCATTATGATAATTTTGCATAGCACTCAAGAATGGTTTATTTCATTCAAAAGGATAGCATACATTTTTTAGAATTTACAACATTGACTTTTAATAAAATTGAAGTACATCCAAAGTGTGACAGCATCAATAATCTGGATTGAAATATTGCAATAGTTAAAGCCTTAAATTAGGCTTTCAAGCATAGATTTATTTGGTGTATTCTAATAACAACTTCCAGCTGTCAAGCCATCATACTGTCTTGTATCTGATGATACCAGATTGGCAGGTTTTAAAAGTACAAGAGGATTAATTCCTTACTTCTGATTTACGAACCGCAACTGCAATTCTTGAAGACTCCACTCAATCTATTCATTCACTACCTTCGAATATATTCCTCATTAATATTTACTTAGTAATATTGCCCTCAATCCATAGGTATTTTTAATTTTGGCCTCAATGCTTGCAGAATGGTTAACTGTTTAGATAACACTTCTGCAAGCAGGAAGCGATGCCTCTGAATCGACCCAATGCAGTTCGAAACTTGAACATGGTCATTATTTTCAGGGAGCTGTTTTCTATGTGAGAAGCACTAAAAAATTGGAATTCGGAATCAAATCTGAGGAGGTGATGACCGAGTGGTATTATTGCCGGGCTATTAATCCAGAAACTCAGCTAGTGTTCTGGGGACCTAATGGATAGGTTCTTGACCAGTAAGGCGATCAAGTGCTACAGGGAGAAAGCAGGAGAATGGGGTTGAGAAACATATCAGTTGTGATCAAATGGCACAGCAACATAATGCAACACCAGAAACACAGACATTTTGGATCAGGTTGACTCCTTGAACTTGTTTCAACATTCAACTTGATGATGGTAAGACTGTATCTTAACTCCATCTACCAGGAACAAAAGCAAAGTTACCGGGAAAGCTCAGCAGGTCTGGCAGCATCTGTGAAGGAGAAAACAGAGTTAGCGTTTTGGGTCCAGTGACCCTTACTCAGACCCTTCCATCTACGAGCTTTGGCTCTGTAGCAATTAATATCTGTCCTTCGTGGATGTGAGGAGTTTTTTTATTCATTGGCAGGATGTGCACATTCCTTACTATGCCAGCATTTATAGCCCATGTTTAATGGCTCAGAGGGCAGTTAAGAGTCAACCAGATTGCATTGGGTCTGGAATCACATGTACATCAGACCAGGTAAGGATGGCAGTTTCCTTCCCCAGTGGATATTAGTGAACCAGATGGTTTTTTCCCCAACAATCGACAATGGATTCATGGTAATCCTTCGACTCGTAATTCCAGATTCTTTATCGAATTCAAATTCCACCATCTGCCATGGCAGGATTTGAACTCAGGTAAATTAGCCATGCGAAATGAAGGGTTATGGGGTAGAGTAAGGGGTGTGGGTCTGGGTGGTCTGTTCTTTGGAATGCCGTTGTGGACTCGATGGGCCAAATGGCTTGTTTCCACACCATGATTTTAAACCTTTCCTATTCGTTTACCTGTCCAAATGCCTTTGAAATGTTCTAATTGTACCAGCCTCCACCACTTCCTCTGGCAGCTAGTCCCGTACACACATCACCCTCTGTGTGATGAAATTGCCTGGCAGGTCCCTTTTTAATCTTTCCCATCTCACCTCAAACCTATGCCCTCTAGTTTTGGACTCCCCTACCCCGGGGGTAAAGACCCTGACTATTCACTTTATCTATGCCCCTCGTTATTTTATAAACACCTATCAGGTCGCCTCTTAGTTTTTGACTCACCAAAGACAATAGACCCAGCCAATTCAACCTCTCCATATAACTCAAACCCTCCAGCCCCAACCACATCCTTGTAATTTTTTTCTATATCGTTTCCAGTTTAATAACATCCTTCCTATAGCAGTGCAATCAGAATTGTACCCTGTATTCCAAAAGTAGCCTCACCAATATAACTTGCTTTTAACCTAAGCCAAGTTTCTCACTCTTAGTGTCAAAAGTGTGATGCTGTTATATGGGTCAATATTCGGCAACTTTAAGAGAAGAAGCACAGGTCCATCTTGTCACGTTTACATCCTGGGAGCTGAATGTTTGAATCGATGTGGAGTCTTATTTTGACAATCCAATGGATTTCATGGTTGTTTTTCACTGACAATCGCGTCAATTAAATACAATTTGACACTGTCAGGAGCAAATTGAGCTCCAGGCTATTAAGTTCATCACAATAACTCTAGGTCACCTCATCCCAAAATATATAAAATTAATAATTTGACTGATACTGATCTGCTTTCCTATGTAAAAAGAAATGCATTTTATTACTTTTCAGAGACTGCGTATCTCAAGGACATTGTGAAATAAATTTTAATTTGAATGATCCTGTACATGTTAATTTTCTTGCAACTTGCAGGGGTGAAAATAATGAAAGCTGACTGCTATCAGTTTTCCTTCATTGATTTGTTTACTCACATCAGACCCTTCAAAAAATGTACATGATTACAGTAAATTATCTGCCAGCCTGATTGTCTAACAGAATTTTAAACAGACAAGTCCTTATGAGAGACAAAGTGTCTCAGTGTACACGTTGATGGTAAGTCTGACTTTGCGCAGTCCTGTAAGGTAGACACGCACACATTGGCAATGCATTTTCTATTTCTATCATGCATTGAAAATTTAGTTGAATGTTTGTCCATTTAAGGTTCCCATACCTGTGTTTTTTTTTCCCATTTACTCATGAAATGTGGGCGTTGCTGGCTGGCCAGCATTTATTGCCTATCCTTACCTGCCCTTGAGAAGGTAATGGTGAACCGCCATCATGAATTGCTGCTATCCATGTGCTGTAGGTCGACCCAGAGTGTCATTAAGGAGGGAATTCCAGGATTTGAATGTGTAGGAACGACAATATATTTTCAAGCCAGGGTGGTGAGTGACTTGGAGGGGGACTTGCAGGTGGTGGTGTTCCCATGTATCTGCTGCCCCTGTCCTTCTTGATGGTAGTGGTTGTGAGTTTGGAAAATGCTATTGAAGGAACCTTGCTGATTTTTGTTTTGCAATGCATTTGTATGTAGTACATACACTGCTGTGACTGAGCACCAGTGTGGAGGGAGTAGACGTTTGTGGATGTGGTGCCAATCAAGTGGGGACGTTGTCAATGGCATCAAGCTTCTTGGGTGTTGCTGGTGCCGCACCCATCCAGGCAAGTGGGGAGTATTCTCGACTTGTGCCCTGTAGATGGTGGAGAGGCTCTGGGGAGTCAGGAAGTGAGTTACTTGTGAGAATATTCCTAGTCTCTGACCTGCACTTGTAGCCACTGTGTTTATGTGGCTAATCCAGTTCAGGTTCTGGTCAATGATAACAAGCAAATGGAAAATCATACAGTGCATAATGAGGCAATTCAGCTAATGATACTTCTTTGAGAGAGCTATCCAATTAACCATGCTCTCTCTATTTTTATCACTTGGACATGTAGTTTTTCTTTCTTTACAACCATAAATGAAACTTCCCAAGCCAGTTTACCGAGGCAGTGCATTCCAGATCGCCACAACTCATAATTACAGCATTCAAGTCTGAAAAAGGTGTAGAGAATATCATCTGACAAGAAAGACCGGGTAAATTTACCAGGATAAAGTGGGAAAATAGCACTTTGCTCCTCAAGCAGAGTGCCGGTGAAGCCGCAAAGGTGAAATGGTTTCCTTCTACTTTGTAACAATTCTGTAATTCTGCTTCTGTGAGCCACTGTGCAAAGTCATTCTCCTTGATTCCCTGTGTTTCCTTTCCAGATTCTTTTCTTTTAACACCAAGCTTCCTGCCAGTGGAAACAATTGCTCCTTATTTAGTCCGTCAAAACCACTTCATAAATTTGAAAGCCTCTTCTCATTTTTTGATCCTTTTCATTATTTCCCTGGAGAATTTGGCAATGAACTTGCTCCTTGAGCTGCTGCAGTTTTTTGTGGTTGGGGGCAGAGCCATGGTGCCGTTATGTGGGGAGGTTTATCTCCTGTTTTAGTTCTTCCATTAACTTTCTCTGCTCTGAAACATCCCAGCTCCCCACACAACTGCACTCTCTTACTAAAGCTCTACTTGAACTGTGCTGTGGGTATTCCTGTACAGCAAATAATAGTCATAGAGTCATACAGTAATACAGCATGGAAACAGGCCTTTCAGCCCAAACTGGTCCGTGCTGACCATGGTGCACACTTAGCTAGTTTCACTTGCCTGTATTTGGTCCATATCCCTCTAAACCCTTCCCATCAATGTACCTATCCAAATTTTTTTTATATGTTGCTATTGTACCTGCCTCAAATACTTTCTCTGGCAGCCCATTCCATATGCACACCACTCTCTGTGCGAAGAAGTTGCCCCTCAGGTCCTTCTTAAATCTTTCCCCTTTCACCTTAAACCTATGCCGTCTAGTTTTCAATTCCCCCAGCCCTGGAAAAAAGACTACATGAGTTCATCCTATCTATGCCCCTAATGATTTTATATACCTCAATAAGGCCACTCCTCATACTCCTACATTCCAATGAATAAAGTCCTATCTTGGCCACCCTCTCCCTATAACTCAGGCCTACTAGTCCTGGCAACATCCTCGTAAATCTTTTTGTACACTTTTTAGTTTAGCTGTGTCTTTCCTATAATGGGGTGACCAAAACTGTACACAATACACCAAGTGCAGCCTCACCAACAACTTATACAAATGTAACATAATATTCCAACTCCTATACTCAATGCCTCAATGAAGGCCAGCTTGCTAAATGCCTTCTTGACCACCCTATCCACCTGTGACACTGCTTTCAATGAACTGTGTACTTGTAGTCCTAGGTCCCTCTGTTCCACAGCACTCCTCAGGACCTCATTTACTGTATAAGGCCTACCTTGGTTTGACTTTCCAAAGTGCAACACTTCACATTTATGTGTATTGCATTGCATTTACCAACCCCCAGCCCTCATCTGATCAAGATCCCCCTGCAATTTTTTATAACCTTCTTCGTTATAAGTGCTTCAAAAGGTTGTAGGTCCTCTGGCATTAACCAATAAAGCGAGGGCATTGACATGGGGATGTGTTTGTCATGATGGAAGACATTTATTCTACTTGACTTTTGAACATTGAAAGGACTAGACATCAATGATTAAGCAACTTGTGGACTAATCGCTCAGAAAAATGAGGATGTTTTCATTGTAGAGTGCTTATCACCATTTCCTTTGATCTGTGCTTCAGAGTTTTCTATTTCCATTTCCCATGTTGATTTGTTTCCCTCTTTCAGTGTTTGTTTCATTTCCTATTAAATGTTGGGATTGACTCTCCTTGAATTGCCACTTGCTGGTAATGATTCTATGGCTTCATAACCCTTCCTGTGCAACATAAATATATCTCCTAACCTCTCCCTTTGTGCTTCCATTTAGGCCAGGGTTCATGGAGATAGAGCAATCTTTTGAGAACTGTTTATAGAATAAGTCTTGTCATTAGTGCACACTCAACAGCAATCCCTTACAGTGAAGAATTTTAATGAGTGTACCTTTTTGGGGGGGGGCGCTTGACATAATTCCTCATAAAAAAATGGTGTAATGACTTGCCCCCAATTGCACACTATTTTCTTTGCAAATGAATTAAGTTCTGGGAAAGTAATGATCCAGTTTACAACATGTGCACACATGTACCCCAAGTGCATTTAGACTCTATACAGCTAATCATCCCAGTTAGACCTGAGAGTGCGAAATGTGGATTGTGTCTCTCTTTTAACAGATGTATCAATAAAAGCTGCATCTCTTGAGCAGCTTGCATACATATGGCGCAGTATTCTGTGCAGGGATTATGAGATTTACTCCGCAATGACAAGCAAAAGGACTTTTTTAAAAACAAGTACGGCAAAGTCAGGCCCACATTTATAGTGTGAGGCACCCTCTGAACTTTGGAGAATTGACAATGAAAGAGGTGGCTGATGAATTGAACAGGTACTTCACATCAGTCTTGACTATACAGGACATAAGTTTCATCCCAGAAGCAGTTATAAATCACCAAGCAGTATGCCACAGGGATCAGTACTGTACCTCAACTGTTGACAATTTATATCAATGACTTGGATAAAGGTATGGTTCCCAACTCTGCTGATAACACAAAGACAGGAAAGTAATTTATGAAGAGAACATAAGGAAGCTACAAAAAGTTTGGGATAGGTTAAGGGAGTGGGCAAGGATATAGCAACTTTAATATAAATGTGAAATGGCCTACTTTTGGCAGGAAGAATAAAAAAAAGGATATTGTATAAATGGTGAAAAAGTGCAGAACTCTGAGATGCAGAGGGATCTGGGTGCCTGACTGTATGAATTACAAAAGGTTAGTTTGCAGGTGTAGCCACTCATTAGGAAATAAAACTAATAGAATGCTATAACTTATCCCAAGTGGAATTGAATATAAACGTAGTGAGGCTATGCTTTGGTGAGACCACAGCTGGAGTGCTGTATACAATAGCAGCAACCTTATTTAAGAAGGCAATAGCCTTGTGGTATTCTTATGATGCTATTAATCCAAAGACCGAGGTAATGTTTTGGGCACTGGGTTCAAATCTCATTATGGTAGATGGTGAAATTTGAATTCAGTAAAACTCTGCAATTAGGAGTTTAATGATAATTATGAAACCATTGTGGACTGTTAGAAAAGAAAACATCTGGCTTGTTAGGGAAGGAAATCTGATAGCCTTACATGGACTGGCCTACATCTAAGTCCAGACCACAGCAATCTGGTTGACTCTTAACTACTCTCTTGGCAATTAGGAATAGGCATTAAATGCTGGTTGAGCCAGTGAAGGCCACATCCCATAAATTAATTTCAAAAGGATGTAAATACGTTAGAAGCAATTCGGAGAAAACTTACCAAACTAATACCTGGAATGACTGAAAACAAAAATGCTGGAGACCACAACGCGTCAGGCAGCACCCATGCACAGAGAGCAAGCTAACATTTTGAGTCTAGTACAGATTCCAGCATCTGCAGTAATTTACTTCTAATACCGGGAATGTGTTGCTTGATGAAGAAGGGATGGACAGCTTTGCAACCGCTAGAGCTTAGAAAAGTAAGAGGCAACTTGATTGAATCATATGAGATCCTGAGGGATCCTGATTGTGTTGACACGTGGAGGATGTTTCCTCATTAGTGAGAATTTAGAACTAGGTGTCCCTGTTTAATAAAAACTGAAAGAACCGCGGATGCCGTAAGTCAGGAACAAAAACAAAGTTGCTGGAAAAGTTCAGCAGGTCTGGCAGCATCTGTGAAGGGAAAAACAGAGTTAATGTTTCGGGTCCAGTGACCCTTCCTCTGAACTCAGTTCTGAACTCAGAAACGAGTTCTGAACTCAGAAACGAGTTCTGAGGAAGGGTCACTGGACATGAAACGTTAACTCTGTTTTTGCCTTCACAGATGCTGCAAGACCTGCTGAGCTTTTCCAGCAACTTTGTTTTTGTTCCTGTTTATGAATCAGGGTCTCCCATTTAAAATAGGGATGAAAAGTTTTTTGTTCACAGAGGGTTGTGAAGTTTTGGAAATCTCTTTCTGAAAAGGAGGCAGAGTCTTTGGAGAATTTTAAGGCAGAAGTGAAAGAATTCTTGTTGAAATGATATCTGGAGTTGGCAGGAATGTAGATTTGAGGCTGTAGTGAGATCAGCTCTGACCTTACTGAACAGCAGTGCAGCCTCGAGAGGTTGAATGGTCCACTCCCTATTCATATAGAATGTTTGTGTGAAATGTATTAACACCAACTTTTCCTCCCAAGGTCTCCCTTGCAAATAATGACCAATGGCAGCCCTTTACCAACATTGAGACACTTCAAGGGGATCGTGTAAATATTGAAACATGTGGAACCTCTTCGGAAATGTTGCAAAAGCTCTCACATCCCATTCAGTCCTGAATTTCAAAAGATACCGCCAGCCGTATCCGAGGAAAAATGAATGTTGTCATCAGACGAAAAAGAGTGAGAGGTATTAACAACAAAAAACCAAATAATTTAAAAATCCAGAGATCACTAGAAAAGCTCAGCAAATCTGGCAGCATCTGTGGAGAGTAATCAATGTTAACATTTCGGGTCCAGTGACCGTTCCTCAGAACTGGACCCAAAATGTTAACTTTGATTTTTCTCCACAGATGCTGCCAGACTTGCTGAGTTTTTCCAGCAATTTCTGTTGCTGTTTCTAATTTCCAGCATCCGCAGTTCTTTTGGTTTTTAATTAAGACAAAGAACAGCCTGATTAATTCTTGTGGGAACCTGGTCTCCAAATCCCTCTTTAGATTCTTCAGCAAGGTATGGATCCTGTCAAAAGTGTGGTGATAGCTCTGGAAAAGCCCTAGGACATGTACCCCAACCACACTCGCAGATCTTTCGACAGGTGAGCTGCAATGGGATCATGTGTGTGTGCAGGTGTGCAGTTCAGCCTCAGCTACCTCAGTGCTAGGTTACTCCATGAAGACATCGCCAAGAACTGGAGATAACACAGTGTGGAGCTGGATGAACACAGCAGGCCAGGCAGCATCAGAGGAGCAGGAAAGTTGACGTTTCGGATCGGGACCCTTCTTCAGAAAAGGGGGAGGGGAAAGGGATCTCTGAAATAAATAGAAAGGGGGGTGTGGGGCTGGGGAAGGCAGGTGCGATGGTGATAGTGAGTGCAGGTATGCAGTGGTGGGGATTGGTCAATGAGGTGGGAGGGGCGGATAGGCCTGCTTTGTATAACACCTGTGCTCTATTCACGATAAATGACAACACCTTCCAGTCGCGAACCACTTCAACTCCCCCTCCCACTCCCTGGGTGACATGTCCATCCTGGGACTCCTCCAGTGTCACAACGATGCCACCAGGAAACTGAAGGAGCAGCATCTCATATTCCACCTTGGGAGCCTACAACCCAATGGTCTCAATGTGGATTTTATCAGTTTCAAAATCTCCCCACCGCTGGCCTTATCCCATGACCGACCTTCCCTCTCATCCCACCTCCTTGACCAGTCCATCTTCTCTCCCACCTATCCGCTCCTCCCACCTCACTGACCAATCCCCTCCACCCCCTGTCTGCACTCACCTATCACCATCCCATCTACATTCCCCAGCCCCACCACCGCCCTATTTGTTTATTTCAGAGCTCCGTTCCCCCCCGCCATTTCTGAAGAAGGGTCCTGACCCGAATCGTCAGCTTTCCTGCTCCTCTGATGCTGCCTGGCCTGCTGTGTTCCTCCAGCTCCACCCTGTGTTATCTCAGACTCCAGCATCGGCAGTTCTTACTATCACCAAGAACGAGATGTCTCTGTGATCCTATATCAGAAGGTGGAGAATAACAATTGAAATTAGGAGAAACATGGAAAGACCATACTACCAGCTGGACAATGCACCCCCTAAAAAGGGGTTTCCTAAGATAAAACCCTGCTCCCAAACGATGGTTCTCTGTAGAACCATAGAAATGATACAGCACAAAAGGGACCATTCAGTCTATCTTTTCCATGCTCACACAAAGTCTCTACGTCCACCACCAACTCAGGCAGCGAATTCCAGACACCCATCGCCCTCTGCATTAAAAGGTTTTTCCTCACATGCCCTTTAATCATTTTGCCATTTAGCTTGATTCTAGGACCCCTGGTTTTTGGTCTCTCTGCCAAGGGAAAAAGGTTCCTCCAGTCTAGTCTATGTCTACCCCTTCAAAGTTTGTGAACCTCAAGCATGTCACCCCTCAGCCTTCTCTACTCACAGGTGTGTAAGAATTTCTGGAAGGAAAACAACCATCTTCTGGCATATTAGTAGTCACATGATGCAGGGCTAACCGAGTAATGATTACAGGGCTAGAGGCTAGAGACTGGTGCAGAATAGCGCCAACAATATAGTTTGATCTTGTACCAGACAAGGTAGTTCTTTGGACGTCTTCTAACTCTACAGCGAAACTGCAGCACAAGCCATGATTAACAATTCGCAGGCAACAAGGTTGATCCAAGAAGAGACTTAAGTCACAATGGATGGGGAATGAGGAAACTCTCATTAAAGAACTTTCGTGAACATAGATCCAAGTCACATGTTCCTCTTGAACACCCTGCACTAGTCGTATGGCATGTTTCAAGTTACTTACACACTGGCCCATATGCCCCAATCTGGGTCAGAGTCCCAATTTGCCTTGTAGGAATGGGCAGGATCATAGGACAGAAAAAATAATTCGCTGATGGAGTTTTGATAGATTTGATGCAAGACAGTTTTTTTGCACCGATGAGTAAGTTGATTATCAGAGGACACAAATTTCTGGTACAAGTGATTGTTTGGTAATACAGAACTTGAGTATTACTGAGAAAAGAGGCACTTTGTCAAAGTTTTTCATCTTGCTCCCATCAGGACAATTTGCAAGAATACTAATAAATAAAAGAAAACAACATTGATACCGTTTGAGAGGAGAGTGCTGAGAAGAGTGAGCTCATTTTAATGGAACTGGCTTGGCAATGCAATTAATGGTGCTGTTAAACGTGCAAAAAAATCTCCCTGACCATGTAGACTCTGAAAGCAAGGAGTTTGTTCTTGCACATGGGTACAACTTTGGTGTGCTTTTATCTCACATCAAATGGAAGAGGTATTTGAAAGGCTTGAACTCCTCTACTCCTGCTACATACCAGTGTCCACTGAAGATGGGGGAATGACTGAAGATGGCCTGAGTTGAATATCTTGCAGGATTCCAAATGACCTGTCCAATTTTCATCTACAACATAAATATCTGGCAATGTTATCAAGGTGAATCCGGACATGCATATCAGTAAGCCCATCGAAGGGACTGGAGTACTCACCCTTAACAAATACATCAACAAAAGGCTGGCTATTTTTAATGAACAGTCCAAATCTGTGTCAGCCTTACTTGAAAGAAAGTTAGAAAAGAGTTTTCTGGACTTAGAAAAGAGCAATGAACTGCTGAGTGCTTTATACAACAGGATTCATGCTCACAGTACATTGCATCTTTTATGACATGGCTGACCAAACATACGAATGTGATGTCCCTTTATGCTCTACCTTATCTATGACCTGTTTTGCACAGTGTGGGCTGCCCAAAGAATTAGGTCATTGGTACAGCTAGTTTTGAGCAAGTTTCCCAGTGAATAATTACTTCCATATTTGCGAAGTCCATCCAGAACATGCACATCGATAGCAAGGCAGTGTACTTGCGCTCACTCAACATTGCTAGCCTCTTCATAAATGTACCAATGACATCTGCACTGTAGAACTACATTATTGTAATCTAGACCCTCCACCATTGTGTAATTCTATGAACATATGCACTCAGTAACTCATGCAGTTGAGTTCAATTTTATCATGCATCCTCAAATAGATGGTTCTGTCATGGGAACACAAAAGATCCAGCTCTCATGTGTATACTTGTTGGATTCCACGATCAATGTGTCTTTAAGTTAACCTCCCACCTCTTCCATAACTTTGATATGTGAACAATATGTTTGCGATATTTAAATCAACAGCTACATGTAAGAATTTCCTTATATTTTAATGGGCTCTATCCTGCACTCAAATTCAAGCTTGAAATGGAAACATCAAATGAGCTGCCTTGTCTTAGTGCCCTGGTTGAGAATTTGGCCTCTGCTACATCAACTGCAAACCTACCTTCACTGGTTAATATGCACATTATAGGTCAGTACACTGTAAGATTGGCCTTAGAGTTATAGAGTCATACAGCATGGGAACAGGCCTTTCGGTCCAACCAGTCCACGCTGAACATAATCCTTAACTAAACCAGTCCCACCTGGCCTGTATTCGTCCAAACCTTTCCTACTCATGTACTTATCCAAAAGTCTATTAAATGTTGTAATTTTACCCACATCCACCACTTCGTCAGGAAGTTCATTGCACTCCACAAACTACCCTCTGTGTAAAACTTTTGCCCTCTTATGTCTTTTTTAAATCTCTCTCTTCTCACCTTAAAAATATGCCCCCTGGTCTTGAATAGCAAACTTATAAGTAGGTCCAAACGATTTGATCACTGTGCGAGTTTGATGCTGAAGCACAATGCATCAAAATCATCCCTCATGATAATGTTGACTCTCATCAGATCATTTCTCATTGCATATTATGTAAACTCACAAAACGCCCTCAGTCAGGAACACTTGGTCCTGAAAATGCCCGATATATCTCAGATTAGCCTGTGCAGTGACGTTTCTAAATGGGTTGATTTGAAAAATATCAAGATGTTGTTCTTTGCCTTTTGGTTTGTTTTTCCTGTGAATTGCCCTAATTACTTCAAGACAAAAAGTTTCAACAAATTGTGACTTTTCTCAGCAATACTCAAATTTAAAAGAATTGACAAAGGAGCCGAGTAAGTTGTTGTAATTAGGAATGCACTATACGAATAGGTGACAGCAAATTTAGTTATGTCATGGTCTCAACTAATAGCAACCGTGAATAAATCAGATCAGAATGAAATCTGACTTGATAGACCAACGATCTGATGAAGGGTTTAGGCCCGAAACGTCAAGTTTTCCTGCTCCTATGATGCTGCTTGACCTGCTGTGTTCATCCAGCCCCATGCTTGTTATCTTTGATAGACCAACACTTTATTTTTGCAATTTAGTTGCTATGGTGGTCAGTCACTAAACATATTCACATGAGGTTGTCAATGTATTTACAGCAAAAGCACATAGGTTTATTCAACAAAAGAACAGGAATAAACAACTATTAAGAAATAAGTTATTCCAAACAGCGAAAAGAAAGCTTCAACCACTTTTCCCAACAATACCCTTGACACTCAACCTCAGTGAACTGCACACACAGAAAATGCTGGAGAAATTCATCTGGTCTGGAAGCATCAGTGAAGAGAGAATTAGAATTAATGTTTCAAGTCCACTCTGATTTTTCTTTGAGACTCCAGTGAAATATTGCTTTTATCTTCCACTTTAAAATTTCTTATTCAACTGACTCTGTTGCTAAGGTATCTGCAAATCTACCGCCTGTTAACAATTCTCACTGTTACTGTTTCTCTCTGAGACACACAGACACTGGCCAATTCATTGACTTTTCTCACATAATTTCAAGAAAAAAAAAATCTCAATATTTTGCCCAACAAATTTGACTAAGCTGAGGATGCTAAAGAACGCATCTTATGCTATGGATCTTCTCTTCAAAGTTGTACCTTATTCTGGCCTTTGGTTGCTCCATCTTCCTCTCTGTCTCTCTCTCTCTCTCCCTGTGTCAGAAATCCAAACTTTGCTAATGCTTCAACTGTTATCTCACTAGGTAACTTATCTACTCATTTAGCCCAAGTTATATGATTTATTGGAAACGCTGTTTCAACCCAGTGATGAAAAAATTCTGATTCCTTTAAATAAAAATCACCTTCCCAGACCTGTTAACAAAAGTCCTATATATCTCTACTTTAGATCCCAAGTTCCCAAATAATAATGACAACATGTTTTAAACTTTAGTCACAAGCAACTTTCAAAAGAGTCATCAGATAAATAATTAAAAGGAGAATTTACAGGGAATTGGGGTAGGAGAAGGAGAGTACAAATCATTAGATAGTTCTTTCAAAGCACAGGACTAATGGGTCAAATGATCATTTTATTTCGTTTCTTTCTAATGACTCTAGGTTTATCTTTTTCTCAAGAATAGCATTCTCTCTAATCTCACATTTTCCTTCAATTTACATGTGAGAACTGAATGCACTTTACAGTTATGTCTTCAGGTTCTCTGGTTGTGTTAAATGGATAAAAGGCCTCATTGTGATCCAGAACAGAATGGGAGCTTTATACATTTCAATGACAGACAAATGAATTTACAGTCTACTCTTTTGCCTTAGTCCACTGGGATCTCTTGTACTCATTCTTGCTCGATCTCTGCGACATGATCTAATAGCATTTTAAGCCTTCATATACTAGCGCACTAACCTCACAGCTGCCTTTTAACATTAAAACAACATTTGTGCATTAGAAAACTTCAGAAAACTTTCTTTTATTTCCAATATTAAATGAAAAATTAAGTTTGGAGCATGAGTTGCGAATACTTATTGCATTTAATCTTCCATCGCAGCCTTAACTTTTCATTACATATATAAATGATTTTGGATGAAACAACAGAGAGCTGTGTATTCAGCTTTACTGATGACACCAAGTTAGGAACACAGAAAATAGTACAGATGGTAACTGATAGTTGCAAAGGGATGTTGACAGATTGAGTAATAACTGAACACACCAAGGCTACTTTGATGACACCTTCCAAACCCATGACATCTTTCTCAGCAGATGGGAACACCACAGCCTGTAAATACCCTTCCAAGTCACACGCCCTTCTTGCTTGGAACTGTATTCATCGCTGCCATGAGGTTAAAATCCTAAAAGCCCTAACAAATAGCACTACGGATGTGCATACACTAGACAGGCTAAAAGCATTTCGAGAAGGCGGCTCACGTACCACCCCACCAACCTCCGGATCTAACGCATCATCCTCCGACACTTCCGCCATCTGCAATCCGACCCCACCACCAAAGACATTTTTCCCTCCCCACCCTTATCTGCCTTCCGGAGGGACCACTCCCTCCGCGACTCCCTTGTCTGCTCCACATTCCCCTCCAGCACCACCACACCCGGCACTTTTCCCTGCAACCGCAGGAAGAGCTACACCTGCCCCCACACCTCCTCCCTCACCCCAATCCCAGGCCCCAAGAAGACTTTCCACATCAGGCAGATGTTCACCTGCACATCTGCCAATGTGGTATACTGCATCCGCTGTACCCGTTGTGGCTTCCTCTACATCGGGGAAACCACGCGGAGACTTGGGGACCGCTTTGCAGAACACCTGCACTCAGTTCGCAACAAACAACTGCACCTCCCAGTCGCGAACCATTTCAACTCCCCCTCCCATTCCTCAGACGACATGTCCATCCTGGGCCTCCTGCAATGCCACAGTGATGCCACCCAAAGGCTGCAGGAACAGCAAATCATATTCAGCCTGGGAACCCTGCAGC
>JAHRHZ010000273.1:13505341-13519583 GCA_024137785.1 Ginglymostoma cirratum | reverse complement strand
CAGGCCAAGCTCCTATGATGCTGCTTGGCCTGCTGTGTTCATCCAGCTCCACACCTTGTTATCCCGGATTCTCCAGCATCCGCAGTACCTATTATCTCTTGTTGTCATCGCGTTTATATGGTGAGTCGTATTGAGTTTCTGGTCAATGATAATCCCAAGGGTGGATAGTGGGTGATTTAGTGATGGTAACAATTGAATGATGAAGAGGTGGTGGTTAAATCATCTCTTGTTGGAGATAATCATTATTTGGCATTTGTGTGGCATGAATGTTCCTTGCCACTGTCGTCCCAAGCCTTAATATTGTCCAGATCTTGTAGCATTTGGATAATGACTGCTTTAGCATCTGAGGAGTCATGAATGGTGCTAAATATTGTGTAATCATCAGTGAACATCCCCAATTCTGACCTTATGATGGAGAGAAGGTCATTGATGAAGCAGCTGGAGATGTGTGGGCCTGGGTCACTACTCTGAGGAACTCCTGAAGAGATGTCCTGGATCTGAGCTGACTGACCTGCAATAACCACGACCATCTTCCTATGTGCCAGGTATAACTCAACTGGCAGAGAGTTTGACCCCTGATACTCATTGATTCCAGTTTTTCCAGGGCTCCTTGATGCCACACTCTATGGAATGCGACCTTGATGCCACAAGCTGTCACTCTCACCTCACCTCTGGAATTCAGCTCTTTTGTCCATGTTTGAACCAAGGCTGTAATGAGATCAGGAGCTGAGTAGCCCTGACAGAATCTAAACTGGGCGTCACTGAGCAGGTTATCGCTGAGCAGGTGCTGCTTGATAACACTGTTACTGACACCTTCCATCATTTTACTGATGATCGAGAGGAGACTGATGGGACGGTAATTGGCCAGATTGGATTTTTCCTGCTTTCTGTGTACAGGACATACCTGGGCAATTTTCCACATTGTTGGGTAGATACCAGTGTTGTAACTGTACTGGAACAGCTTTTCTGTGGCAGTAGCACGCTCTGGAGCACAAGTCTTCAGTGCTATTGCAGGAATGTTGTCAGGGCCTGTAGGCTTTGCAGTATCCAGTGTCTCCACCTTTTCTTGATATCACGTGGAGTGAATCGAATTATCTGAAGACTGGTGTCTGTGATGCTGGGTACCACTGGAGGAGGCCAAGATGGATCATCCACTCATCACTTCTGGCTAAAGATTGCTGCAAATGCTTCAGCTTTATCTTTTGCACTGATGTGCTGGTCTCTTCCATCATAGAGGATGGGGATTATTTGTGGAGCCTCCTCCTCCAGTGAATATTTAATTGTTCACCACCATTCGCGACTGGATATGGCAGGTCTGCAGAGCTTAGATCTGATCCATTGGTTGTGGAATTGCTTAGCTCTGTCTATCACTTGCTGCTTTTGCTGTTTGGCGTGCAAGTAGTCCTGGTTGGTGGCTTCACCAGGTTCACACCTCATTTTCAGGTATGCCTGCTGCTGCTCCCGGCATGCCCTCCTGCACTCTCCATTGAACCAGGGTTGATCCCCTGGTTTGATGGTAATGGTTGAGTTGGGGATATGCCGGGCCATGAGGTTACAGATTATGCTGGAGTACAACCTGCTGCTGTTGATGGCCCACAGCACCTCATGGATGCCCAGTCTTGAGTTGCTAGATCTCTGCGAAGTCTGTCCCATTTAGCACAGTGATAGTGCCACACAACACGATGGAAGTTATTCTCAATGTGAAGGTGGGACTTTGTCTCCTCAAGGACTGTGCAATGGTCACTCTTACCAATAATGTCATGGACAGATACACCTGCAGCTGGTAGATTAGTAAGGATGGTGTCAAGTCTGTTTTTCTCTCTTGTTGGTTCCCTCACCATCTGCCGCAGACCCAGTCTAGCAGCTATGTCCTTTAGGACTCAACCAGCTTGATCAGTAGTACACTTGCCGAGCCACTCTCTCTGGTGGACATTGAAATCCTCCACCCAGAGTACATTTTGTGCCTTTGCCATCCTCAGTGCTTCATCCAAGGAAGAAGTACTGATTCAGCGGCCGAGGAAGGACAATGTGTAGTAATCAGCTGGAGGTTTCCTTGCCCATGTTTAAACTTATGCCACAAGACTTCATGGGGATGCAGAGGGAATGTTAAGGACTCCCAAGGTAACACCCTCCTGACTGTTTAGCACTGTGCCGACACCTTTACTGGGTCTGTCCTGCCGTTGGGACAGGGCATACCCAAGGATGGTGATGGTGGTGTCTGGGACATGTTCTGTACTGTATGACTCTGTGATTGTGATGATATCAGGCTGTTGATTGACTAGTCTGTGAGACTTGTGCATGATTAAAGCGTATGAGGTTGGGAGAAATGTATTGAGATGCATAAGAAACTGGTTGGCAGAGAGGAAACAAAGAGTAGGAATAGATGGGTTCTTTTCAAATTTGCAGGCAATAACTAGTGGGGTGCCCCAAGGATCGGTGCTGAGACCCTACCTATTCACAATGTTTACTAATGATCTAGATGAGGGAACAAAACGTAACATCTCAAAGTTTGTAGATGATACCAAGTTGGGTGGGAGGGTGAACTGTGACGAGGATGCAGAGATCCTTCAGCATGATCTCGGCAGGTTAAGCGAGAGGGCAAATCAATGGCAGATGCAGTATAATTGGGATAAATGTGAGGTTATTCACTTCGGAAGCAAAAACAAGAAGGCAGATTACTACCTGAATGGCTGTAAATTGGGAGAGGGGAGTGTGCAGCGGGATCTGGGTATCCTTGTGCACCAGTCGCTGAAGGTAAACTTGCAGGTACAGCAGGAGGTAAAGAAGGCAAATGGTATGTTGGCCTTCATTGTGAGGGATTTTGAGTACAGGAGCAGGGATGCGTTGTTGCAGTTATATAGGGCCTTGGTGAGACCACACCTGGAATATTGTGTGCAGTTTTAGAATCCTTTTGTGAGGAAGGATGCTCTTGTTGTCAAGGAAGTGCAGCGAAGGTTTACCAGGCTGATTCTGGGTCTGACGTATGCGGAGAGATTAACTCGGTTAGGATTGTCTTCGCTGGTGTTCAAACAAATGAGGGGGGGATCTCATCGACACTTATAAAATTCTAACTGGATTAGACAGGGTAGATGCAGGGAGGCTGTTCCCCCTGGTGCATGTGTCCAGAACCAGGGGTTACAGTCAGAGGATTCAAGGTAGACCATTTAGGACGGAGATGAGGAGACATTTCTTCACCCAAGGAGTGGTGAGCCTGTGGGATTCATTGCTACAGGAAGTAGTTGATACCAAAACATTGAACGTGTCCAAGAGGTGGCTAGGTGTAGCATTTGGGGTGAATGGGATCAAAGGTTATAGGGAGAAAGCAGGATTAGTATTGAATTGGATGATTAGCCATGATCGTGATGAATGGGGGAGCAGGCTTGAAGGGTCAAATGGCCTTCTCCTGCTCCTATGTTTCTATTTTTCTATGACGCAGCTCTCCCAATTTTGCCACTAGCCCCCAGGAGTCAGTAAGGAGGACTTCGCAGAGTTGAGAGGGCTGTTTGTGCCATCGATTTTTCTGTTTGCCTAGGGTGATGCCAGGTGCTCCGTACAGTTTCTTTGAGACAATGTCATGATCGATACGACTGAGAGGCTTGCTAGGCCATTTCAGAGGGCAGTTGAGAGTCACACACATTGCTGTGGGTCTGGAGTCACATGTCGGCCAGACCAGGTGAGAATGGCAAATTTCCTTCGCTGAGGACATTTGTGAGCCAGATGGGTTTAAATTTAAGTACAAACATCACACAATGCGGAAATGTAAATCTAATTTTAAAGCTAATAAAATGCTTGCTTTTGACTGAAGGAGATTGAATCCTAAAGGGATTGACATTAGACAACACTTGAGTTTTAAAGTATTTTGTTCAGATCAGGGAATTGTACCTTCCTGAGGCTATATTGACTCTTTTTTTAATCAGCGACTCCTTCTGTGTAATCACTCTTGTCGGTTGACTATATGTGTATAACGTACAACAACATCAGTAAACACAGAACTCAAACTAAGAGATAAAAGGTACTGCAGATGCTGGAGAATCCGAGATAACAAGGTGTGGGGCTGGATGAACACAGCAGGCCAAGCAGCATCATAGGAGCAGGAAGACTTGACGTTTCGGGCCTAAACCCTTCAACAGAAAAACTCAAATTAAGTAAGTCTATGATATCAACTGTTTTTAAGTCGTGTTGTAAATAAACTTCAATGTATTTGACTAAAGAAAAGAAGATCAATGATATATGCCATGGACACTAATATATAGTAAAGCATAAAGGGGAATCACTTCAGAACAGAGCAGTTTATACCATTAGAAACTGTTTCCTCTGAGGTTCTGACCTTGGGCTATAAGTGCTAAGAATGCAGCTTTTAACTTCGAGATTGAATCAGAGGAAAGTTCAGGGGTGATGTCATACAAAAGGTAAATTCTACAAGTTGTAGAAATCTACCCCTTCTTTCCCCTGAAGTTCAAGTAAGTGTTAGAAATGGATCAAAGGATCTTTTGGTTGTCAAACTATTGCAATGAGTAGAAAACAAAAGAACTGCGGATGCTGTAAATCAGGAACAAAAACAAAATTGCTGGAAAAGCTCAGCAGGTCTGGCAGCATCTGTGAAGGAAAAAAACAGAGTTAACATTTCAGGTCCAGTGACCCTTCCTCAGAACTGATACACTATTACAATGAGTAGATTGGAATTAAAATTCAGTGGTGGAACAGGCTCAATGGGCTGATTAGCCTTCATTTTTCCCTCTGCTCCTGCTGCCTTTACCAACTGAAACATGCTCTCAGGGATTCCTATGAATATCAATGGAGCTCCCTGTACTAATTTCCAAAGGATAGTGTCATCTACTTATAGAAACTGCCCCATCATTACAGATATGAAATGTTTAATCAGTACATAAACTAAAAATAGTACATAGTATGAGTTAAGAAATACAACAATGGCGTGGATCGCAAAATTCTCAAGTAACTGCAAACATGATGCATAATATTTCTGTCCCAGACATACATGGATACTTTTGGAGACCCCTCGTCAACAAAGGGACTTAATATTGTGCCATGCTATATACCATCACATCTTTCTCAACAGTCATGCTGTTATGAACACTCAGAGCTACAAGAGATCAATTCACATTGCAAATCTAATATCAGAACTTTTCAAGAGTCTGGGGAGAGCTACCAGGATGGAAAATGCATTAGATGGTAGACCTTGAAATATTGGATGTGTTTTGATTTAATTTTCTAACAGGTTGTTTATCATTTTCAGATTTAAATGTTGCTACATCTGCACAACCAATTTTGTCAGGCACAAAGACAGGAAAACACATTGTTCTACTTCATTTGTAGGGAATGAGCCTTCTGAGCACAAAGAGCAATGTGCTGAGAATTCTTTTCCTTTAAATGTAGGTTTTAAAAACCCTTGCATGTGGATAACTGCGTTCACATCAAATGTCCAACAAAGTTACAGAATTTTACAGCACGGAAAGCGACCATTAAGCCCATTATGTCAGTGATAGCACTTTGAAATAATTACCTAATTTGTCCTGCTGTCTCTCCACAGCCTGCTTTTTTCTTCCTTTTCAAGTATGCAATCAATCCTCTTTTGAAAGCTCATGTTGCATCAGCTTCCACCAATGATTCAGGCAATGCATCCCAAAAACTTCCCCTCGTCTGATAAAATTATGTTGAATTTGTATTAGGGGATCAAGACATTCAACCCCACTAGCTGCATCAATCTATTATTCAGTGAATGAACCTTTTCCCATCCTATTAATTCCCAACCCTATCAACGTGCCTCTCTATTCCTTTCTCCCTCATTCTCTTTCCTTGTTTTCTACGAAATACATCTTGGCCATTTGCATCAGGCACTCCTTGTGGCAGTAAGTTACACACTCTCACTACTCTCTAAGTAAAGTAAAGGGGGAGGTGATGGCCTATAGCTTTTATCCCTGGACTGTTAATCCAAAGACCCAGGTAATGCTCTTGGGGACCCAGGTTCGAATTCTACCATAGCAGATGGTGAAATTTGAATTTAATACAAATCTGGAATCAAGAGTCCAATGATGACCATGAATCCATTGCCAATTGTTGGAACTGCCCATCAGGTTTATTAAATGCCCTTTAGGGAAGGAAACAGCCACCCTAACCTAGTCTGACTTGTGACTTCATGCCCACAACAAAATGTTTGACTGTCAACTGCCTTCTGGGCAATTAGGGATGGGCAATAAATGTGAGCCTAGTCAGCGACGCCCTCATCCCGTGAATGAATTTTTTAAAAAAAAGTTTGCATAGCTAGTCCTCTTTACTGTTACTTCTTTGTTGGGATGTTGATTCTCATCCGCCATCTAATAGGGATCTGGGAACTTCCTAACCAAAATTAACTCACCAGCAGCAACACTTTCTCAAGGGCAATTGTAGGCCGAGCCAGCCAACACCCACTTTACCCACAAAAGAAAGGTCCCAGGAGTGAATGAGTTTCGGTGACATGGACCGTCTGGTGTTCTGGGAGACACAGTGACTCAAACGTCCCACAAAAGAGCCTTGAGATCAGTCACCGTGACTGATCTGCGTTAAGCTGCTGTGATGCTAAATAAAGTATCGTATCTTGGTAACAGCCTGAAGCAATTTGAGCTGTGTAGCCGAGTGAGTCGCTTGTTTTATTTATATAAAGGAACAGATCCTACCTTTGATCAAAGGATCAAATTGATTTTCTTCTTTGATTTTTGTCAGTGGCATCATTCCTTTAATCGAGAAGAGATTTGCACATTCTGAAGAGTTGTACATTCCATGCAGGTGTACAAAGTGCTCGTACATTCTCAGTTACAGATTGTATTCATTAACTGTAGTTTTTCTTTTTATTGAATGTATGTGAGATGAATTGCTAAGTTTTTCTTGAACCTGGCAATGGAGCAGTAATTGAGGTGCTGGTTGTGACAACAAAGGAGTTAAAAGCAGAAGTGTTTGAAGAATCTTGAAGGTCCTTTGACATGCTGATGTTTGATGATAATCAGAGTTTCCATATCTGCCTCTGTTCTGAGACAGACTGCATACACACTGCAATACAATTCAACAAGGATGGATTTGCTGTGCAAAGTCTTAGTGGGAAATTTGAAGCAAGAGCAGGCCATTCAGCCCCTTGTGTCTGCTTCCTTGTTCAACAAAATCATGCCTGTTTTTTACTTTAGCACCATCCATCCATCCAGTTTGGTTCCAATTTGCTCTTAAACAAAATCCTCAAAATGAAATTTCCCAATTGACCACTTAATAGGCGTTTTGGGTTTAAGATTTTCTTCTGGGATACCAAGCCATAGCGATGTCAAATCTTAACAATCACAACATCCAGTATTTAACAAAAAAAACCCCCCAAAGAACTGCAGGTACGAGAAATCAGAAATTGCTAGGAAAAATCAGCAGGATTGGCAGCATCTGTGGAGGTAAAGCAGAGTTAATGTTTCCAGTCCAGTCACCCTTCTTCAGAACCCAAGAATGATAACTCTGCTTTCTCTCCACAGGTTTTGCCAGACCTGCTGAGTTTCCCCAGCAATTTCTGTCTTCTTTCGTAACAAGGAATATTTCATTGTTATCGGTTTCACGAGAGATAAGGCTTGATTTTACAGCTGCAAGTCAATAGGCTACACCTGTCCCACTCCCACTTGAAGGTAAAAGAGAGCATGTTTCATTTTATTGCTTTGTGGGACTTGGTGATTGCTGGCTGGTCCAGCATTTATTGCTCATTCCAGTTGCCATAGAGGCAGAGAGCAGCTGTCTTCTTGAACCTCTGCAGCAATGATCGTGCCAGTAATGCATCTTCATCACAGCAGTGTTCAAAATTAGATAAGGCCAGCAAGTGTGGAAATATCCACTTTGAACTGACTCATTAACAAGCTATTGAGGTGCGTAATAACCCCATTGTCTGAAAGGTTTTGTTGCCGACTGTATTTTGTAGGTGTTGGATGTGTGAAGGCTGAGGGTTTCTTCCAGCAACGACAACAAGGGAAACACAGGGGCAGGAAAAAGCACTACTCACCAGGACAAGCGCTGAAAGTTCCTGCAAATTCTGCTGGTGAAGGAGAGCCAGGACTGCATTTTATTTAATACATTTCTCAGCAAATTTCAGAAATCAACTCAACTGAAAGAGAAATTGTCCGTATGCTACATGATATCCTGGCTTATCCGCGCAACTGAGCAATGTGACTCCTGCCCACACCACCTAATAGCCAGAAATTGGCCATCAGCACATGGCTTACTAGGCTGAGATGTTGGAACGTGAAACAGAGACACTATGCTACTTCCTCATTTCACCAAGAGACACAACGAAGTCTAATGCTAATCCTAACCCCAACTCTAACCCTACCCCTAACCCTAGCCCTAATCCTAACTGTAGTTCTAACCTTAACCCTAATCCTCAATCTCACCCTAATTCCAAACCTAACCCTAACCCAAACCCAAGCACTAATTCTAAAGCAAGCCCATCAACTCAATTAGAAGCTTATACTTTTACTGAGAGACTGGAAAGCTTTCCCCACTAATCTTCAAAGTAAGGCTGCAGAATTCTTTTTGTCCACCTGAGGCAGTTTTCCAGTTCCCCGCAGAGGGTGGTGGGTGCCTGGAATGCGTTGCCAGCAGAGGTGGTAGAGGTGGGC
Source organism: Ginglymostoma cirratum (assembly GCA_024137785.1). Classification (NCBI taxonomy): domain Eukaryota; kingdom Metazoa; phylum Chordata; class Chondrichthyes; order Orectolobiformes; family Ginglymostomatidae; genus Ginglymostoma; species Ginglymostoma cirratum. The sequence goes on along the minus strand of JAHRHZ010000273.1, from coordinate 13,510,953 downwards.
ACAATAGCATCATTTAAGATGTATCTAGACAGATACATGAATGGTCAGGGAGGAGAGGGATACAGATCCGTGGAAAATAGGAGACAGGTTTAGATAGAGGATCTAGAATGGCGCAGGCTTGGAGGACCAAAGGGCCTGTTCCTGTGCTGTAATTTTCTTTGTTCTTTAGTGTCTCATCTGGACGACGGCACCACTGATAGTGCAGGGTTCACTCAGTGCTGCACTGAGGCATCAGGCACAAGTGAATTTTATGCAGGTAGTGGGGGAGTAGTGGGTGCTTGGACCCTGTTTAGAAGGAAAGTTGGCGACCAGCTTGCAGTCTGACAAGATGCACACCTTACAATAATGATGGACTGTAGCTGGGCAAACTTAGTGGGACTTCTGCCCCTCAGTGAGAGGATGTTCCAGCCTCAGTAGCACCAGAACCCCAGAGTGGAAACTGCCAGGTCTACAAGCAATCCCAACAGGAAGATCTAATGGCTGTCTGGACACAGGTAAGCCAAGAACACGCGGCCAAGAGTGTTTAAGCATCTTAGGAAGGTGTTGATGTGAAGGAGTGGGCTTCAAAGTCTATTTGGAGAGAAAGGAAGGCATGTACTGCCTTCTTGAAAGGAATCCCTCCCAATGCAAATACTATCCTTCCTGTCCTTTTACCCACATTAAGAATGGCTGCCTCTCCATCCCCCATCCCATGTCAACGGTATCACAGTGTTGGCAAATTATATTGAAGGTGATTGAGCTTTTAACTAATGCAATTAACCCACAATTATTTACTTAAATGTGCCAGGCACCTGGCCTGTTCACCCCTCACCCATATTAAGGGAGTCAGCTGGGTCAATAGTGTGGTAGCCTGGGCCTATTTTACACAACCCACCTCCATAAACACACACAATCAGGGGCACAAAAGATCCAGCCCTGGGTCTCTGCAGTGGAATCAGGTCTGTAATCATTATATGCCAAGGTTTCATGGCAAGAAATATCTTTAAGAACATTGAAAATCAATGTTCAAGGTCAAACAACTGACTAAGGTATGGTTCAACTGCATAGTGGCCACTAAGCAGAGCTATAGTACCCTACTTGGTTAGTTTAGATGTAATGTTGCTCAAATAGGAAAGAGTCTGGAGAGAGCATAAGAGAGGTAGGTACTTCAATTCCCAGCCGAGAAAAATGAATGCAGTATTAGATAACACATAGGTAGCATTTCAAACCTTCAGTAATCTGATCAATACTGTCTGTGGGTAATCTAATTGACATGGCAACAAGGGTGAAAATCGCTTTTGTTAAGGACAATGTAAAAATTATGATTACAAATCACTGCTGTTTTCTTTTCGTAGAATGATCATTGCACATTTTCTGTGAAATGGATACAACAATATCTAAATTTATGACTGGAACACTGAGCAAGGGTCACTGGGCCTGAAATGTTAACTCTGATTTCTCTCCACAGATGCTACCAGAGCCTTTCCAGCACTTATTATTTTTGTTTCTAACTTCCAGCATCCTCAGTTCTTTCTTGTTTTCCTGGACCGCTTCCATTTGTTTCCGTATTGTACATCACATTGGATCCTGGATCATCTGTTCTAACAGTGGCTCCACTCAATCTCGAACAAAATATTGGAATTTGAAGGAAAATCTAGCCCTCCTCCTCCTCCTCCCCCCCCAAAGACCCCACCCCCAATGATATTTAACCTGGTGTAGTTAACCCTTAAGGCATTGATGAATCATAGAATCCCTACAGTGTAGAAACAGGCCCTTCGGCCCAACAAGTCCACACTGACACTCAGAGATTCCCACCCAGACTCATCTACCTAATCTACACATCCCGGAACACTACAGGCAATTTAGCATGGCCAATCCACCTAACTTGCACATCTTTGGACTGTGGGAGGAAACATGAGCACCCAGAGGAAACCCACGCAGACACTGGGAGAATGTGCAAACTCCACAGGGACAGTCACCTGAGGGTGGAATTGAACCCGGGGCCCTGTCGCTGTGAGGCAGCAGTGCTAACCACTGTGCCACCCTAAAGTTTTTTCACCTTCCCTTGACTTTTTCATATGTGTAAATAAACTCCATACTTTTCCATCTTGAAAAAGAGTAACTTGACAATGATTGGTCTTGGCTTCCCCAAACGATAGCCCTGAATTCCTTTCCATCTGATTTCTCAAACTCAAAGGTTTAGTTCTTATGCAGGTCACTGATCTAAATCCATTACTCTTCTCCTTAAACTGAAGTTCTGCCTCTTTGGTCATCTGGTTTCAGCTTAACTATCAGAACAGTTTGGACAATAAATCTCGCAAGATTTTGGAGAACCAGAAAACAATGCTGGATAGAGTTGGGTATTTACAACTCCCTTTGTCATTTTTATCAATAAATTACCAAATAGTTTACCAAATAGAATTTCATAACTTTTCACAATGAGATTTAATGACCTTAAGATTAGTTACTCCACTAATCTAGACACTAATAAATAATATACCCTGACGTTTGACATGTTAAAGGCCGTTTACTGGGAGAATGGGCTGAGGAGTATAATCTGCAAACAAGTAAATTATGATGGAATCCCTGCCTTCAAAACTTTATATCATTTTATCACTTTATATCACTTGGATCTGAAGTGAAAGGGAAAGTGAATCTTCAGGCTTCGCAGGAAACCAAAACTAAAACCGAAACTTCAAGTTTCTGGGGAAGCTGAAGCTGGCTGAAACTAGATGAAAGACAAAGAGCCAGCCGGTCTCAGACTGCACAGTGGCTTGGTGCCAACAGGTCGGAGGAGACAAAGAACAGAAGTTGCTGGAAAAGCTCAGCAGGTCCGGCAGCACCTGTGAAGAAAACAATCAGAGTTAACGTTTTGGGTCTGGTGACCCTTCCCCAGAACATGGAGGAGACAAAGGCTGGATTCAGGAACTGGCAATAGACAAGTGCCAGGGGTTGTTGGTACGTGTTTTTGTCCGCTGAGTTGACAGTCATAAGGTGCACAGGACACTCACTGAGTGTTCAAAGGCATTGCTATTGAATTAATGTTATTAAAATGTCATGAGTAGACTTAAAGATAGTCTAGACAACTATGCCATCTTGATGAAGACTTTTTCCAAAGAACTTATGTTATCTGGGAGCTGCTTTCAGTGACTAAATGTTCAGGAGTTCAGAGCCTTGAACGACCTTGTGGCTGAAATTATTGCAGCAAATCTGTGAGATCTCTCTTCATCGCATCGGCTCTTTAAGGTATCATTTGTAATTTATATTGACAACTTAAATATTTATTCATGTTTAATTCATTTTGAAGTCACAAGAATGACAGACATCTGTGAGATTCCTTGTCAAAAGCCTACTGGGTGCCCAAATACAGCACTTCGACTAGTTGATCTCTAACCGCTCTGGTAGAAACTTCCTCAAAAGACTCTAATAAATTAATCAGACACAATTTCCCTTTCATGAAGCAAGGCTCACTCTGCTTGATGGCAGACTTCTTTCTCTAAAAGACACTTCGTGAAACAGACAGGTTTTCACGATGATAGTTTTCATTAGACTCACTCTGTAGAGTTTAGAAGAGTGAGAGGAGATCTAATTGACGTATATAAGATACAAATGAAGATTGACAAAGTAGACAAGAGAGAGAACATTTCCTCATGTGTGACAACCTGGAGTGAGAGGTCATAGTTTTAGGAAAAGGGGCAACAGATTTAAAACAGAGATAAGGAGAAATTACTTCTCTCAAAAGGTTATGAATCTGTGGTGTCCCGCAGAGTATGGCAGAATCTGGGACATTGAGTAAATTTAAGGAGGTAGGCAGATTTTAAATTCCGAGTAAGTTGAAGTGTTATGGAGAGTAGGCAAGATAAGTTCATATTGTATAACAGAACAGGCTCAAGGGGCTGAATTACTGACTTCTATATATTTTTATATCTTAATTTTCAATATCATCAAACTCAAGCTTCACTACTTGCTATTAGAGGTTTTGACCCCAAATCACCTGAACATTAGTGTGACCTCAGGATTATAAATCCAGTGATAGGACCACTATGCTGCTACCTCTGTCTCTGTGTGAAAAGTGGATATAATGAGTTCCAATTTTTATCTCCTTCAGTTTGAAAGATAAATGACTGAAGACTTGCCATTGATACAGGCCAGTTTGGATGCATCTGATAGCCTCTCACCTTTAAGTCACCTGATCTTCCCCCATTCCTAACCAAACATCTGTGATTAGTTGTTCCACACAGTACCCTCGAGGTGCAATGATTCTCATAGACCAACTGGAAAGCAGGTTGGTTCTTTACCAAATTGGAAGTATGTTCTAAAGAAGGGCCAGTGGACTCGAAATGTTGACTGTGTATCTCTCTCTCTCTGTCCAGACATGCTGCCAGACTTGCTGAGTTTCCCCAGAAATTTCTGTTTTGGTTTCAGATTTCCAGCGTCCACAGATCTTTGTTTCATTATATTATTGTGGAAAATCCTTCATTGTGTTTCCCATCTCTAGTGTTTGAACAGCTGGGGGTGTGTGTGTGCACGTGTGTGCGTGCACATGTGTATGTATCTGTGCACGTGTGTGTATGTGTCTGTGCGTGTGTGTGTGTCTGTGTGCATATGTGTGTGTGTCTGTGTGCATGTGTGTGTGGCTGTGTGTGTGTGCGCATGTGTGTGCGTGCGTGTGTGTCTGTGCGCGCGTGTGTGTATGCGTCTGTGCACGTGTGTGTGTATCTGTGTGTGTGTGTCTGTGCACATGTGTGTGTATGTGTCTGTGCGTGTGTGTGTGTGTGCAGGCATGTGTCTAATCGTGCGTGCGTGTGTGTGCGTGTGTATGCATGTCTGTGCACGTGCGCGCATGCACGTGCGTGAGTGTGTGTAGTGTGTATGTGTCTGCGCGTGTGTGTGTGTCTGTGCGTGTGTGTGTCTGTGCGTGTGTGTGTCTGTGTGCATGTGTGTGCGCGCATGTGTATGCATGTGTGAGTGTCTGTGCACTTCTGTGTGTGTGTGTATATGTATCTGTGCGCGTGTGTGTGTGGCTGTGCGTGTGTGTGTCTGTGCGCACGTGTGTGCGTGTCTGTGCACGCACGTGTGTATGTGTGTGTATATGTATCTGTGCGCGTGTGTGTGCGTGTGTGTATATGTGTCTGTGCATGTGTGTGTATGTGTCTGTGCACGTGTGTGTATGTGTCTGTGCACATGTATGTGGCTGTGCGTGTGCATGTGTGTATGTGTGTGTGCGCATGTGTGTAATTGTGCGCGCGTGTGTGTGCATGTGTGAGTGTCTGTGCACTTTGTGTGTGTGTGTATGTATCTGTGCGCGTATGTGTGTGTGCATGTGTGTATATGTGTCTGTGCGTGTGTGTGTATGTCTGTGCATGTGCGTGTGTGTCTGTGTGTGTGCGCGCATGTGTGTAATTGTGCACGCATGTGTGTGTGTGTGGTGTGTGTGTATGTGACTGTGCGCGCGTGTGTGTGTGTCTGTGTGCTTGTGTGTGTGCGCATGTGTGTGCATGTGAGTGTCTGTGCACTTCTGTGTGTGTGTGTATGTGTCTGTGCACGTGTCTATGTATGTGTCTGTGCACGTGTCTGTGCACCTGTGTGTGCATGCGTGTGTGTGTCTGTGCGCGCACGTGTGTATGTGTGTG
>JAHRHZ010000273.1:13476120-13492899 GCA_024137785.1 Ginglymostoma cirratum | reverse complement strand
CAGGTCAAGCAAGTTTTCCTGCTCCTATGATGCTGCTTGACCTGCTGTGTTCATCCAGCCCCATGCTTGTTATCTCTGGTTCGTTAATGCCCTTTAGGGAAGGAAATCTGCCACCATCAACTAGTCTGGCCTACGTGTGACTCAAGACTCAAAGCAAAGTGGTTGATTCTTAAATGTCCTCAGGGAAATTAGGGATGGGTAATAAATACTGGCCTAGCCAGCGATACCCACATCCCACGAACAAATTCTAAAGAAAACTTTGCTCAGCCCCTCGCTTGACTTTCTTCAAGTAAATAATCTCAGGAGAGTGCAAAATGTACTTAAAATGCCAAGAATCTGGACAAGTGGGTAGACAGGAATCTCATCAAACATTTCTCTAACTTTTTGACACCTCACTACTGGTTTAATTGCTTCCTATTTGCATCAAGAGTGTTCTGGCCTGTACTTCCCTGGGCTCAGTTGAATGGCAAGGTTCTGGGCGTTCAGTTTCTCATCCCCGCTGCCCCCCCTCCCCCTACTCCTCCCAACCACCCCCCTCCCGCAACACGGATGGAGCTGATCTTGAGGAAAAATTAAGGAAGATCAAATGTTTATTGGAAACCATTAACATTTTCGCAACTTTGTCAGAGGGATTAATGAGGCAGTTTGCTGACAACTGCAACATAACAATGCAAATAATTGATCCTACATGTTTATTCATTCCACCCCAGGAGATCACTTGTTCTTCACCATCCCTTGGAGCCTCATGCTCTGTGACAGACGAGTAACAAACTGAAACAAACTGACAGCTCAAGATAAGTACCTATTCAAACTTAGTTTCTCACTTATAAATTCAAGCCCGTTACGTGAAACATTTTCCAAACACAGTAAACTTTTGAATTTAGCGTTTAAGTATATTCTTAGCGATAAGGGGATCAAAGGGACTGGGGAGAAAGCGGAAACAGAGCACTATGTTGGATGGCAGAATAGGCTCAAGGGTCTGAATGCCCTACAGTTTTTGCGATTTTCTCTGCTTTTCTATTGTTGCCAGGAGTTCGATGTCACTGCATACATCTCTCCCCAGAATAAGACAAATTGACAGCTTTCTGAAACACCTCTTCGTCGATTCTTTTGTCTCAGATTACTATTTATACTATCTGTGAGACAGGATATACTCTAACAATTTATGGGTCATAGTGTTGAGAATCTATCAGGTTGCCTCTGTATCACAGAGGACGTTGTAGCTCTCTGGAAAACTAATACGAACAGGACACAATCCTTCTTCTGCACATGGAAATAAGAAGAAAACAAGTTTTCAAGAGTAAAGAAAAAGTCAAAGCAATATGAACCAAATCAACTTCTTTAGATCAACCTGCTGTTCAGACATTATTAGACCTGAGCCTACTGAAATAGATGATGTACCTACATCAAATAAACCCGAGCACCGTAAGACAAAGGTGACTTACAAAGGTGTCTCAGTTGCTTCAACATTTTTTCCTACATAATCTAAACATTGTAACCAAAATCTTTTATCTTCTTTGCAAAGACACACCTTACATACAGCCAGCGATAGTAAGAATGCAGATGCTGGAGTCAGAGACAACACAGTGTGGATTTGGAGGAACACAGCAGGCCGGGCAACATCGGAGGATCAGGAAAGTTGACGTTTTGGTTCGGGACCCTTCTTCAGAAATGGGCCATATAGCCAGCTTGTTTCTCAATGTCTCAGAAACGCTTCACCATCCTGCAAATATGCTTTTAGCTCAGTTGGCTAGATGGGTGGCTTGCAATGTAGAATGGTGTCAATAGCATGGGTTCAACTCCTGTACTGGCTGAGATTACTGTGACAGTCCTGTCTTCCCACACCTGAGGTGTGGTCACTCTCACATAAAACCACCAGCAGTCATCTCGCTTGATCGAAAGAGTCAGATTACAATGGTGTTATTTATCTTTAATATTATGATACCTGTGAGGCTTACCACCTTGGAAGTAGATACATCCCAGAGAGGCCTCGAAGGATGATTGTTACAGGATGACAAACCCATTGTATTTGGTTCTGAAGTCCTTGTGGCAGCTCAGGCAAAACTGCTGCAACATACAAAGAGAATTTCTCAATCTGGTTTTCAGACTACCATCTAGCTTTTCGACAAGCTGTTCATTATCCACCTACACAACCAGCGGAGGCAACGGGCTCTACAGGCCAAATGGGTCCCTTAAATGACAAATAAATGGCCGGAGACTAATTAAATCTGTATGATCTGGGCTAGACAACATTGTAGCATCTTTCCACTAACGCATGGATTCAAAGCAAGGCTTCAAACTCTCACCTCGTTTGAACAACGAACAGAACAGTACAGCGCGGGAACAGGCCCTTCGGCCCACCATGTCCGTGCTGGCCATGATACTATTCTGAACTAATCCCATCTGCCCACACATGGTTTTTGTCCCTCTATCCCCTGGCTGTTCATGTGCCTGCATAAATGCCTCTGAAACATTTTTGTTACATCTGGTTTGTCCTGGTTCAACATTGTTAACTGTCCACATGCTCTTTCATCTTGCCCTTGTGCCATTTTCCCGCTTTCCCTCCAGTAATGTATCATAAACCTGGAAGCCTATGCTCCTCGTAGAGTTTGAAAGTTGACTAAGAGCAAATGCGTGAGACCGGTTTGTATTGTACTTCAAAATCACACCTCACAAGAAACGTCCCTCGAGTGCACATATAACTTGTGATGATCCAAAGGTGCAATTTTGAAGTACAATACAAACCGGTCTCACGCATTTGCTCTTAGTCAACTTTCAAACTCTACGAGGAGCATAGGCTTCCAGGTTTATGATACATTACTGGAGGGAAAGCGGGAAAATGGCACAAGGGCAAGATGAAAGAGCATGTGGACAGTTAACAATGTTGAACCAGGACAAACCAGATGTAACAAAAATGTTTCAGAGGCATTTATGCAGGCACATGAACAGCCAGGGGATAGAGGGACAAAAACCATGTGTGGGCAGATGGGATTAGTTCAGAATAGTATCATGGCCAGCACGGACATGGTGGGCCGAAGGGCCTGTTCCCGCGCTGTACTGTTCTGTTCGTTGTTCAAACGAGGTGAGAGTTTGAAGCCTTGCTTTGAATCCATGCGTTAGTGGAAAGATGCTACAATGTTGTCTAGCCCAGATCATACAGATTTAATTAGTCTCCGGCCATTTATTTGTCATTTAAGGGACCCATTTGGCCTGTAGAGCCCGTTGCCTCCGCTGGTTGTGTAGGTGGATAGGGGTGACAGGTGTGCCGGAGGGGTTGGGGTTGCTGAGTAGGGATCAAGCATGACACTGCTGACATAGGACCCAATTTCACACTCATACCCCGAACATTCTGTCCATCAACACTCACCCATCAATACTGCTGTCTGTTCCCAGCATTCTCTGCACTTAATCCACAACTTGACTCCTTCTATGTCATGAGAGTCAGTTTGAAAGGCGCAGAAATACACTGAAAGAAAATCTTCACATGTTAGAAATACTCAATAGCTGAGGCACTATTGTGCACTAACAGAAAATGCTCTCCCCAGTTTCACCAGGTCCCAGCGGATTTGTCAGGGATCAAGCAGCCCACTGATGGAGTAGCTAGGATGTAAACACCCTTAGTTAATGGGTCTCAAAGGCAAAATGTGAACGCAGGACTCAGGCATAACAGAAGTTTGATGTACAAACTATTCTCCCAGGATCCTAATATCTGTGTAAATTTGTTCCGAAAATGTTCAATTGGACATAGAGGAGCCACTGCACTCCCAATCAGTTGAACAAAAGTTGGCCATTATTTCAGAGCTGCACATTATTAATAAAACCTGTTAACGGTGTTGAAAACTCATCAATCTGCTATGCAAATGCGGGAAGATGTGCCTTCAGCTCAGTAATGTGTTATGGCACATTTTTATGCCACTTTCCACTTAATGCAAAAAAGATTGCACAATGCTCTGAGCTCTTAATTCAACCTGCTTATTATACATGCCATTACATAGCCATTTAGTACAGCTCAGAGTTGTTGGTTGGTTCACTGAGCTGACTGGCTTTCAAGCAAACATTTCATCTCCCTCCTAGGTGACGTCATCAGTGCTGCGTAGCCTCTGTCGAAGCGATGTTGTTCTGTCCTGCTCTGAATTTATACAGTTCGGTCTATCATGGGGGCCTGTCTTGTTTCTGGTTTTGTACCGTAATGGTATGTAGAAGGGGTCTACTTCAATTTGTTTGTTAATTGCATCGGTGGTTGAAAACTAGGCCTCCAGGAATTCCCATGCTTGTGTTTGTCTTGCTTGTCCTAGTACTGTAAATTTGTCCCAGTCAAATTGATGTCCTTCTATGTCAGAGTGTATTGAAACACGGGAGAGTTGGTCGTGCCAATTTGCTGCGAGTTGGCGTTCATGTACCCTAGTGGTGAGTTTCCTGCCCGTCTGTCCTATGTAGTATTTCTCGCAGTTGTTGTGTTGTATTTTATATATCACATTTGTCCTGCTCTTTGTGGGTACAGGGTCTTTCGTCTTTGAGAGTAACTGGCGAAGTGTGGCTGTTGGTTTGTGTGCTATCCTTATTTCAAGAGATCATAGGAGTCTTGCAGTCAGTCCTGATGTGTTTCTAACATAGGGTAAGGTGGCCAGTGTGTTGGGGCGTACAGTGTTTTCTTGTAGATGTTTGTTTGCCAGGCATTGGTGGATGAAGCTGTTGGGATAACCATTGCTAGGAAGGACTCGGTATAGGTGTTCCTCTTCGTTTTTGTGCAGCTCCAGGGTGTTGCAGCGAGTTATCGCTTGTTAGGAGTCTTGACGTAGCTCTGTTTGTGGACACTTGGCTGGTTTTCCACCACTGACCCCAAGCTTCCAGTGTCCTACCACTACTTCAAATATGACCATACAGCAGCTTCCTATGGTCTCGTCCCATCTCAAAGCCCATTTCACAGTAATATGAACCATATTGGACATATATCCAGGCAGAAATGCTAATGTGCTATCACTGCCACTTCCTCAGTGCCAACAAGGAATGGACAATCAATAAAGATATTGCCAGCAATGTTTATGTCTTAGAATGGACCAAGGAAAACTTACTACAGAAGTGAAGTGGATAATTATTTGGATAGTAAAATTGTGCCCGGATATGGGGCAAAGCAAAAGATTGGCACTAGGCAATAAAGATCATTTGAAGAGCTGTTACAGTCATGATGGACCAAATGGCCTTCCTTCTGCACTGTAACAATTCTGTGATTCTGTGACCCTGCTCTATCTCACAGGAATTTGCAACTTATGAACTAGTTTTGAAATGCAGTCAAGCAGGAAGAATGATCTATTAATCTGATCTCGATGATAAATTTTGATAATTCCAGCTTATCTGGGACCGTGTTGTTATTCTTTAAACAAAGTCATGAAACTTCATCACTGTTGTAATATAAGGAATGCAGCATTAACTTTGCATGTGGTGACATACCATACACAAAGAAATAATTGACCAGATTTTCTTGGTTGAGCAATGAATGAGGGTCACAGCATCAGATGAATTCCCCTGATCTACTTCAAATAGCGCCACAGATTCTACTGCATTCACTTGTGTGGGCAGAAATGGCCTCAGCTTAATATCTCATCTAAAAGGTGACTGGAATATTGCAACAATCCCTCAGTGCTGCAGTGAAGTGTCAGTCTAAATGATGCACCACCACAGGAGTGGGGCTTGACATCATAGAAACGTAGAAGATAGGAGCAACAGTAGGCTATTCGACTTCTTGAGACTGGTCTGTCATTCTGACCATTGAGCTTAATACCCTAATCACACTTTCTTCCCCACACCCCCAAACTCGTATCCCTTGATCCCTTTAGCCACAAGAGCTATATTTAACTCCTTCTTGAAAAAACATAATGTCTTGGCCTCAACCACATTCAGTGGCAGAGAATTCCACAGGCTCACCACTCGGTAGGTGAAAGGTTTACCTCTTTCTATCGAGGAGCAATGACACTCACATCATACTGCCACCAATATAAAAGCTGATAAATCAAACATAGCTCTGCATTGCTCAGCATCTTCTCACAATGTACATTGGGGAGACAAAACAACGGTCTGCATGCCCACTTTGTGAAACACCCATGTTCTGTCCATAAAACTGACCCTGAGCTTCCAGTTGCCTACCACTCCAAGGCACCACCTTGCTCCCTGGCCAACATCACTATCTTGAGCTTATTGCAATGCTCTAGCAAAGCTCAGTGCAACTTGAAAGAACTGCATCTCATTTTCTTCTTGGGAACATTGCAGCCTTCAAGGCTCGATATTGAGTTCTACAAGTCTATAGCCTGAACACCATCTTCCCTGTCCTTTATCTAACCCCATACCCCCAAACTTTTTATCACAGACAATCCATTTTTACCCACTCACGGTTCCCATTATCAGCAATTCACCTTCCCTGGCTTACTATCACAGCATCCCTTACCATTCCTTTTTCAACTTCCTATTGTTCTGTCCCTCTGGGCTCCACCTTCCACCTTCCACTTACTCCTTTCCCCACGAATCCCTCTCATCACCATAAATCCCACCTTAACCTCTCCCCCGCAATTCTCAAACACTCCAACCTCTCCCCCGCAAATCGGATTCTCCTCGTTGCTATCAGTTCTGAAGAAGGGTCACGAGATTCAAAATGATAATTTTGCTTTCTCTGATACTTCCAGACATGCTGAGTTTTTCCAGCAATTTGTGTTCTGTTTCAAAATATTGTGCAGATTTGCTTTCATTTTGAGACTTAGATGGATAGGGCATCAATGTAATTTAAGCAGCGCCCTGTACAGTTGCAAACATGCGAAGCTTTAATAAACAAATGTGGTGAGTCTTCCCAGTGAATGATCAATAGCTTGGGAATGTAAGACATTGCTTCTGACAGTTGATTGTTTCGAAGCAGTATTGTTGATCACTGATTTGACATATTGTAAAAGTTTGCACAAACCTTAATGACAATAAAGAATATTTCAGACTCCTAGTGTGTTCATTGTCAGGGAGTGAATCCATACAGACCACTTGTGAGAAATTGCCTATGATCTGGAGCAATAGTAGGAAGTATCAATGATATCAGAAGGAGTTTTTTTTTTTTCTCCTGTAGGCCTCTAGCATCTACATGAGGTGCATCTTGGCACGCCAATGATATTAATACCATTGTGCTCTCAATGCAGTTTTGCATTATAAGCTTCACTATAAAATAGAATTATTAAATCCCTGCAGTGTGGAAGCAAGCAATTTGGCCCACTGAGTCTGCACTGACCTTTTGAACAGTATCCCACCCAAGCCCCTACATTATCTCTGTAACCCCACATTTATCATGGCTATTCCACCTAGCCCTCACATCACGGTCAATATGGGCAACTCAGCATGGTCAATTCACCTAACCTGCACATCTTTGGACTGTGGGAGTAAACCGGAGCACCCAGAAGAAAGCCACACAGACACTGGGAGAACATGCAAACTCCACACAGACAATCACCCGAGGGTGGAAGAAAATCCAGGTCCCTGGTGCTGTGAGGCAATAGTGCTAATCACTGAGCCACTGTGCCGTTTGAGAATTTTGGAAGGCGTGTTATGATCCCAACTGACATTATATCTAGACATGACAGATCCTAGATTGAAACCTGTTGATTGATCATATTTTGTTTTGGTTTGGTTTGAACAAAGTGGTCCCTCACTGAAGCAAAAGCATGCAAACCTTCAGATTTTGCCTTAGTAACAGAACAGGAATATATTTATAAAAGAAATGAAGGCAAAATAAACAAAATCAAACTGTCTACGGCAAACTTGTTTGATGGTACCTTAACAGGCAGCACTCTTGATAAACCAGCAAAAGTTATATTCCTCAAATACCTCAAATGAATGAGTATTTATGCTGTAAATAAAGTATTACAGTGATGTGTATGCCCCTGCATTATGTTTCTATTGTTTACTGCATGTTTTTACATTGATTTTAGGAGGTGGGTTGGCGTTTTTACATAGATTTTTTTGAGTTATGTTGATGTCACAAAGCTTCGCTTGGTCAGGGTTTACTGCAGTCATACATTTATAACACAAATACAAAGATTTTCAAACACATGGTAAAATCATAATTTCATTAATTCCAAAGCACTTCTTTATAAATTGACAAGAAAATCAATAAGGTGATTCTGGATATGAAGGAATTTTTCTCAAAATACCCCAATTCCCCAAAACATACTTCTGGTACAGTCCCCAAAAATACATCTTGAATAGTCCCCAAAGATACCACTCATATATTATTCAGACCAGAATCCCTGTCTGTATTATTTCAACACCTTCAAGTCGCTGGGTCAAATATGAACCTGAGCTTAAATATACTCAACATTATGTAGATTCTTCTGTGTTTTATCTCAGCGCTTCTTATGTGGGACTATCACTAACTCTTAAGGTGATCCAGTTCCACTATATCCTTTCTTTATCACAGCACCCTCTGGTCTATTCAGCTAAGGACTTTGCAGGACTACTCAAAACTCAAAGGAAAAAAAATGAGAACTAAACTCTCTCTACAAAATACGGATGTTTTACTCAAACTTGAAATAACCTCTGGTCTAACTGGAAGTTGTTTATCTTGTGCAGTTGTAAAAAACTCAATTAGCATACTCAAAAATCCATTAATTCTAAAGCTAGGCCTCAAAACCAGATTTAAAAGAAATCACCATGACAACATAAATACTTCCAAGGTAAAACACACAGTCTATATTACCAACTAAATTAACTTTTAGTTTTTTAGGTCTTTGCTGATGTTAACCTCACCTCAATTTATCCACCTTTAATCTTTGATGTAATAACATTAACAGATTGCAGAATCTTTGAGGCTTACGGTACAGAAGGAAGACATTCAGCCCTTTGTACCTTTGTCAATTCTTTGAGTGAGCATGCCTAGTCCAGGACCTTAGATCATTCTCAAATATCTCAGAGAATCCCTACAGTGCAGGTAGAGCCATCCAGCCCATTGGGTCTGCACTGACCCTCCAAACAGCATCCTGCCCTGACCTACGCCCACTACCCTATCTCATATTTCCCATGGATCACCCGCCTAACCTTCAGATCTTTGGAGTGTGGAGGAAACCCACCCAGAGACAGGGAGAAAGTGCAAACTTCACACAGACAGTTGCCCAAGGGTGGGACCGAACCCGGGTCCCTGGCATTGTGAGGCAACAGTGTTAACCACTGAGCCACCACGCTGCCCTGTTCAATTCTCTTTTAACATTAATAATGAATGGGCTCCTTTTTAACTGGGGCATTCCAAATCCTGCCAATAGTCTCTTGAAATCTCTTTAGAAATCAAGAAAACTGATGTTGTTTTTCAGTATCGGAAAATTAACAAACTGCTCAAAATGACCTACCCATCTTCTCACCATGATATCCATGTATGTATTGTTTATAAACATGTATTAACAAAACTGGAGAGCCATCATAACATGCAGGTTGGGTGATTTCCTTTCCATAAGACCATAAACTTGGGAGTAGAAGTAGGCCATTCAGGCCATCAAACCTGCTCTTCAATGAGATTATGGCTGATTTGATAATCCTCTACCCCACTTTCCTGCCTTTTCCCCATAAGCCTTGATTCCCTTAATGATTAAAACTCTGCCAATCTCAGCCTTGAATATACTTAACAACCCAACCTTAGCATCCCTCTGTGGTTCGGAGTTCTACAGATTCCCTGCCCCCTGGAAGAAGAAAATCTTCCTCATCTCTCTCTTCAATGGGGAATATTTTATTCTGAGGTTAGCTGTCTGTTCCTAGGCTCTCCCACAAAGGGAAACAACTTTGCTGCATTAGTCCTGTCAAATCCCCTAAGAGTCTTATATTTTTCAATAAGGTTGTCTTTCATTCTTCTGAACTCCAAAGTGTACAGACGCAACCTAGTCAGATTCTTTGAAGTTTGCATCACATGTTGATAGGGTGATAAAGAAGGCATTTAGCATGCTTGCCTTCATTATTCAGACCTTTGGGTGTATCAGAGTTGATTTTTCTTCACAGATGCTGCTGGACCTGCTGAGCTGTTCCGGCAATTTCTGATTTTGTTCCTGACTTACAGTATCCACAGTTCTTTTGGTTTTTCTTTGCATATAGGAGTTGGGACATCATGTTGAGGTTGTACAGGATGCTGTTGAGACCTTTTCTGGTGTGCCCTGTTACACGAATGATATTATTGAGCTAGAGAGGATTCAAAAAAAATTTATCAAGTGGTTGCCAGGAATGGAGAGTTTGCGTTATAAGGAGAGGCTGGATACACTGGGATTTTTTCTCTGTAGCGTAGGAGGTTGAGTGGTGACCTTACAGAGGTTTATGCAATCATTATGAGTGTAGATAAAGTGAATAACAAGTGTGTCTTCCCAGGGTGGGGGATTTCAAGAGTAGGAGGCATATTTTTAAGGTGAGTGGAGAAAAACTTAAAAAAAGACATGAGGGCAACTCTCTCACACAGGAAGTGGTTTGTGTGTGGAATAAACTTCCAGAAGAAGAAATGGATGCGGGTACAGTTACAACGTTTAAAAGACATTTGGATAAGTACATGAACAGGAAATGTTTGGAGGGATATGGGCCAAGCGCAGGCAGGTGGGACTAGTTTAGTCTGGGATTATGGTTGGCATGGGCCAGTAGGATGAAGGATCTGTTTGTATGGTGTATGACTCTATGACTCTCTGGCTCTATGACTTTCCTCATAAGAAAAATCCGTCCATCTGCAGAATCAGCCTAATGAACCTTTCTGGACTATCTCCAAGGCCAGTGCTTATCTTTTCTCAGATAAGGGGCCCAAAACTATTCACAGTATTCCAACTGTAGTTTAATGATGAGTTTGAGAAAAATGAAGGATTATGACTTTGACCTCCATGCTACCATTTTGGAATATATTTTTTGAAAGCAATATCTTTATTGACACCATAATGTGATGATGGTTGTAAAAGAGTGGCAAAGGTAAACATTGGTCCTTTAGAGGGTGAGAAGGCCAACTTTATAACTGGGAATGACGAAATAGCTGAGACATTAAACAGTTATTTCGTGTCGGTCTTCACAGTGGAAGACACAAATCACATGCCAAAAACTAATGGCAAAAAGGTTATAGCAGGTGAGGACCTAGAAACTATCATCATCACTAAGGAGGCAGTGCTGGGCAAGCTAATGGGGCTAAAGGTAGACAAGTCTCCTGGCCCTGACGAAATGCATCCCAGGGTACTAAAAGAGGTGATGGGGGAAATAGCAAATGCACTAGCAGTTATTTACCAAAATTCACTGGACTCTGGGGTCGTTCCCGCAGATTGGAAAATAGCCAATGTGATGCCACTGTTTAAAAAAAGGAAGTAGACAAAAAGCAGGTAACTATAGGCCAGTTAGCTTAACTTCAGAAGTGGGGAAAATGCTTGAATCTATCATTAAGGAAAAAATAGCAAGACATCTGGATATAAATTGTCCCTTTGGGAATACCCAGCATGGGTTCATGAAGGGTAGGTCATGTTTAACTAATTTGGTGGAATTCTTTGAGGACATTACTTGCATGGTGGACAATGGGGAACCTGTGGATATGGTGTATCTGGATTTCCAGAAGGCATTTGACAAGGTGCCACACCAAAGGCTGCTACATAAGATAAATTTGCATGGTATTACAGGTAATGTATTGGTGCGGATAGAGGATTGGTTGACCAGTAGAAAGCAAAGAGTAGGGGTAAATGGGTGATTTTCTGGTTGGTGGTCAGGGGATAGTGGTGTGCCTCAGGGGTCAGTGTTGGGACCTCAATTGTTTACAAGTTACATAGATGATTTGGAGTTGGGGACTAAGTGTGATGTGTCAAAATTTGCAGATGACACTAAAGTGGGTGGTAGAGCAAAGTGTGCAGAAGACACTGAAAGTCTGCAGAGGGATATAGATAGCCTAAGTGGTGGGCAAAGATCTGGCAGTTGGAGTACAATGTTGATAAGTGCGATGTCATCTATTTTGGTAGGAATAACAGCAAAATGGACTATGTTTTAAATGGTAAAAAATTGCAGCATGCTGCTGTGCAGAGGGACTTGGGTGTCCTTGCACATGAATCGCTAAAAGTAGGATTGCAGGTGCAGCAGGTAATTAAAAAGGCAAATGGAATTTTGTCTGCCATTGCTAGAGGGATGGAGTTTAAAAACAAGGAGGCTATGCTGCAGCTGTATAGGGTCCTGGTGAGGCCACACCTGGAGTACTGTGTGCAGTTTTGGTCTCCTTACTTGAGAACAGATAGATTAGCACTGGACAGGGTGCAGAGGAGATTCACTCGGTTGATTCCAGAGTTGAGAGGGTTGGATTATGAGGAGAGACTGAGTAGACAGGGATTATACTCATTGGAATTCAGAAGAATGAGGGAAGATCTTATAGAAACATATAAGATTATGAAGGGAATAGATAAGGTGGAGGCAGGGAGGTTGTTTCCACTCGCAGGTGAAACTAGGACTAGAGGGCATCACCTCAAAATAAAGGGAAGCAGATGTAGGACTGAGGCCAGGAGGAACTTCTTCACCCAAAGGGTTGTGAATCTGTGGAATTCCCTGCCCAGTGAAGCGGTTAAAGCTACTTCACTGAATGTTTTTAAATTTTTGAACAGTAAAGAAATTAAGGGTTATGGTGAGTGGGCGGGTAAGTGGAGCTGTGACTCAAAAAGATAAGCCATGATCTTATTAAATGGCTCGAGGGGCCGGATGGCCTACTCCTGCTCCTAGTTCTTATGTTCTTACGTTTGCCAGCTGCACATGTGGATGTGCAATACTAGACACTTTTTTAAAAGTAAAATTAAATTTCTACTTTGTACAGCACTTTATTTTTCTTACCTGACACAGTCTCACTTTTTTCTCATTATTAGCTGTTTGTTTAGTACTTTTCACTCTTTGTTAAATATATTTATGAGAGATATTTCCGAGAAAGTATATACTTTTTTAGAATCCTATTTTCACGAATTATGTAGTTACACAGCACTGTCAATTTGACAACACAAAGGTGTACTGGACACTGTGATCTTGAAAATATTAAGTTACGTTAATAGTGCTGTGTAATGAATAACAAACACAGAGCGTCCTGGTGAAACTGAGCAGGCCTGTGGACAGAGAGAAAAAGAATTAACATTTTGAGAACACAAACACAAGTTGCTTTGAAAGCTCAGCAGATCTGGCAGCATCTGTGAAGAAAAAATCAGAGTTAACATTTCGGGTTTGGTGACCCTTCCTCAGAACTGATGGTAGCTGGGAAAATGTGGGCTGATACGCAGAAAATAGGGAGGGGGATGGGGTAGGGAGTAAATGATAGGACAGAACTTGAAGAGAGTGAAGAGCAGTTCGATAGACAAAGGAGTTGATAACGACCTCAACTCCCAGCCAGATCGCTATCAACTCCTTTGTCTATCCAACTGCTCTTCACTCTCTTCAGGTTCTAACCTATCATTTACTCCCTACCCCATTCCACCCCTCCCCCCATTTTCTGCGTATAAATCAATGTTTTCCCAGCTGCCATCAGCTCTGAGGAAGGATCACCGGACCCGAAACATTAACTCTGACATTTTTCTTCGCAGATGCTGTCCGATCTGCTGAGCTTTTCCAGCAACTTCTGTTTGTGTTCCGGAATTTACAGCATCCTCCAATTCTTTCGGCTTTTAGTTAACATTTCAAGTCTGGTATGACTCTGATCTTTAGAACTCTTACTGTTCTGACAAGAGTCATACCAGAATCAAAGTCCTAACGTGTTTCTCTTTCTACAGATGATGCCAGACCTGCTGAGCTTCACCAGCAATCTCTGTGTCTTTTCAGATTTCCAGCATCTGGGGTATTTTCGCCCTTATTTTTGTGATAAATGTCTTGCACACTGCAAATAAACAGGACTATTCGTGAAGGGCATGCATTGTCATTTAGTTACTCACTGAGGTGACTGTTAATGCTGGTGAAAGGAATTAGAAAGATAACAGCCTTGTTTCCACACTGTAGGGATCCTATGATTCTATGATTAACAACAAACACTTTCTGTGACCCTATCCAAGCAATATCTTCCTTCAAACTTTCAGGATTCAAGGTTTAAAAATTTAGACGCATGCAATACTGCAGAAATCATCATCATCAAATCCTGACAGTGTGGAAACAGGCCCTTCAGCCCAACAAGTCCACACTGACCCTCAGAGCATCCCACCCAGATCCACCCTGCTAATCTACACATCACTGAACCCTACGGGCAATTTAGCATGGCCAATCCACCTAACGGGCACATCTTTGGACTGTGGGAGGAAACTGGAACACCCAGCGGAAACCCACCCAGACACTGGGAGAATGTGCAAACTCCACACAGACAGCCACCTGAGGGTGGAATCAAACCTGGGTTGCTGGCGCTGTGAGGCTGCAGTGCTAACCACTGAGCCACCATGCCAAAATTCGGTCAGGAAAGAGACTATTTGATCCATCTCCATGCTAGCTCTTTACAGATGAAGCTGAGACTGATCTTAATGTTCATGTCTTTCTCCAGTGCCTCGAATTTTCCTCTGGTACAAAGAGCTGTGCCTTGAAAGATACAATGGTCTGTCTGCCTCAACCATTACTTGTGAAGATGCATTCCGAACAGAATAAGCATTTTTCCTGTCATTTCTCATCATTCATCCAGTGCCAATTTTAAACAGATGGATTCTTGGTACCAACTGTCTCCAAACAAAGGCTGCAATCTTCCCTCATTTACCTCTCAGCATTTTAATTAAATTTACTTAATCTCCTTTGATTCAAAGATTTAGTCTTGGTCATACAACTCTATCCTCATAATGATTCTTTCTGAATCTTAATAGCTTCAATCAATATTGTCAACCCAGTTAAGGAATGGATGGAGAACAACAAACTCTATGTCATGCTAAGTGGTAAATTTCACAAGTAAAGTGGGGAAAGTGGATTAAGACAGTTCCAATTTGCTTAGGCCGCAAGAACACTTTGGTATTGCTCTGTAAGCAGGAAGTGTACCAAATCCAACTACGTTTTCAGCTGTGCAATGTGTTGCTAAATGTTGTCATTGTGAGTGAAACCTTCAGAGCTTTCCATCAATTCAATAGTCAAACAAGTGGCAGCTGATCCTTTCTGACCAAGTCGTTTATCAGCATTTGCTCTGCATGAAGTCTGAACACTTCCAGGCCATTAAAAGAAAAATGGTTAAAACCAAACGCTGGCAACCATTTTTATATCAAAATAAATCTCTCAAACAGCACGTATCCTTCAAAGAAAAATCTAAAATAGATGACCTAGTTATTTACTTCAATTTTTTGTGGGATCTTGCTGTCTTGCAAATTGGCTGTTGCATCTCTCGACATTGCAACAGTGACTCAATAGTAAGTGATAAAGCACCTTGTGGCACCCTAAGATCAAAAATGCAAAATAGGAGCAGAAACAGACCAAGTAAAAGGGTGACATAGTGGCTCAGTGGTGAGCACTGCTGCCTCACAGTGCCAGGGACCCAAGGTCGATTCTAACCTTGCGCCACGGTCTGTGAGGAGTTTACATGTTCTCCCTGTATCTGCGTGGGTTTCTTCCAGATTCTCTGGTTTTGTCCCAAAGTCCAAAGGTGTGCAGATTGGGAGGCTTAGCCATGGGAAATACGGGGTTATGTGGAAAAGGTATGGGGTGGGTCTGGGTGGGATTCTCATCAGAGCTTTGATGTGGACTTGTTGGGCTCAATGGCTAGCTTCTTTATTGTAGGGATTCTGTGATTTGGCCCTTGAGCCTTCCATTTGCCCTTGATTCACCGCATCCCCTACCTAACGATAATCTGTCTGCCCCCAGCTTGAAAATATTCAATGATCCACCTCCACTGTCTGCTGAGGAGGGAGTTCTAAATTCATACAACCGTATGAGAGAAAAGAATTCCCTGTCCTCAAAGGGTGGCAACTAATTTTAAAACAGCTCCTTCCTAGTTCTGAGCACAAGGAACCAATTGTAAAAAATGCAAGCCTTTCTATCCCATTGATTAATTGAGCACTTAAAGCAATGGTTCACACCTGTCCACTCCCAGATAAGTCGAGAGAGCGAAAGGCAGCACAGCCATTTCCGAAATAGCTGATACTTCAAGTCTACTCCCTTGATGATCAAGTTCATCAGAATTTACTAAGTTTGCAGATGACCACAATTGGTAGTGTAGTGGACAGCAAAGAAGGCCACCTCAGGATAAAACGGGACCTTGATCAGATGGGCTGATGAGCTGAAATTTAGCAGATGGAGTTTTAGATAAATGTGAGGTGATGCATTTTGGTAAGGCAAACCAGTGCAGGGCTTATACAGTTAATGCTAGGGCCCTGGGGAGTGTTGCTGAACAGAGAGACCTTAGAGTACAGGTTCATAGTTCCTTGAAAGTGGAGTCACAGGTAGATAGGATAGAGAAGAAGGTGTTTGGGACACTTGCATTTATTGGTCAGTGCATTGAGTATAGGAACAAAAACAGAAGTTACTGGAAAAGCTCAGCAAGTCTGTGATCCGAAATGTTAACACTGTTTTTTTCTTCACAGATGCTGCCAGACCTGCTGAGCTTTTCCAGCAACTTCTGTTTTTGTTCCTGGTTTATAGCATCCACAGTTCTTTCGGGTTTCATTGAGTGCAGGAGTTGGGAGGTCGTGTTACGGCTGTACAGGACATTTGTTCAGAGATAATAAGTACTGCAGATGCTGGAGAATCTGAGATAACAAGGTGTGGAGCTGGATGAACACAGCAGGCCAAGCAGCATCATAGGAGCAGGAAAGCTTGACGTTTCGGGCCTAGACCCTTTTCTGATGAAGGGTCTAGGCC
>JAHRHZ010000273.1:13438947-13475720 GCA_024137785.1 Ginglymostoma cirratum | reverse complement strand
GAAACGTCAAGCTTTCCTGCTCCTATGATGCTGCTTGGCCTGCTGTGTTCATCCAGCTCCACACCTTGTTATCCAGGACATTTGTTCAGTCACTTTTGGAATACTGCATTCAATTCTGGTCTCCCTGTTTCTGGAAAGATTTTGTTCAATTTGAAAGGGTCCAGAAAAGATTTGCAAGGACGTTGCCAGGGTTGAAGAGTTTGAGCTATAGGGAGAGGCTGAATAGGCTGGGGCTGTTTTCCCTGGAGCATCGGGGGCTGAGGAGCGCCCTAATAGAGGTTTATACAAGCATACTAGGGGCATGGCTAGGGTGAATAGTCAAGGTCTTTACACCAGGGTTGGAGTGTTCAAAACTGGAGGGCATAGGTTTAAGGTAAGAGGGGAAACAATTAAAAGGACAAAGGGGTAACTTTTTTCGCACAGAAAGTGGTGCATGTACAGAATGAACCGTCAGAGGAAGTGATGAAAGTTGGTACATTTCCAACTGGATGCGTACACAAATAGAAAGATTTTAGAGGGGTATGCACCAAATGCTGGCAAATGAGACCAGGTTAATTTAGGATATCTGGTTGGCATGGATGAATTGGACTGAAGGGTCTGTTTCCATGCTGTACATCTCTATGACTCTATCAGTTAAAATTGCAACAGGAAGTGAAAAGAGTTGCAGTTGGAGGGGAGTCAAATTCTTTGCTAAGAGCAGCAGAGATGGAACTGTTGCTGACAATGGGCAGAAAGAACTGAAGGTCACCCTCTCGGCGTGCTATATATAGGGTGCAGGCGAAGAACAGAGAGCCTCCAAGTCATTCCTGTTGTAAGTTCCTCGAGGCAAAGTCATCCCTAGTGATTTTGTCGACTTGAGTTTGCAGACCTTATCCTGGTAACCAGTACAGAATGGATGAATGATTGAGCGACCAAATACTTTTATGTGATTTGTACATGGCTGTGATGAAAAGAAAAATAATGCTCACATTAGGTTTGATCAAGAAAGCTACGTGCTGCACATGCAGAAGCAAGCAAGCTTTGCATTTTTAATATCTTAAGGGTCGTCACTTTGTCATAGATGCAATGTTTCCCTGGAAGCCATTTTGAGCTGCTGAATGACTGGAGCAATTAAATAAAACTGGTGAAAATGGTTTATATTCATCATGTTGGCAGTATTATAGACCAAGGCACTCACAAGTTTCGAGAAAAGGTTTTATAGTCTCAATACTAAATCTTTTTGAATGTTACATACTTAAGTAGGAAACTCATGAGATACACTCGGGCCTGGTTTTCTGGTGCTCGAGTCATAAAGAACTGGTTAAGAATTGCCAAAATGATTACACATTGATACCCACTCAATGGGTGAACTGTAGGAACATTTTCCTAGACTCTCTATAGTGTGGAAAGAGGCCATTTAGCCCATCGAGTTCATACCAATTTTCCAAAGACCATCCCACCTAGACCCAACCCACACCCCTCTCCGCCAACCTACCCCTGTAATCCTCCATTTTCCATGATTAATACACCTAGCCCGCAGATCCCTGGACACTACGGACAATTTTCCATGCCCAATCAACCAAACCTGCATATCTTTGGACCATGGGAGGAAACGGGAGCAAACCCACGCAGACACGGGGAGAATGTGCAAACTCCAGGCATGCAGCTGCCCAAGAGTGGAATCGAACCTGGGTCTCTGGCATGGTGAGGCTTCCATTACCCCACACCTCCAAATCCTCCCATTGCTCATTTTTACTGGCACTTCTGGTCAAGCAGCTGAACTGCCTTTTGCAGCAGCTCAATTTGACATTGACAGCTTAAGTTACAGAAAGACAGGAAGTAAGTTAGAATTCTGCTGACAATTACGATCAATGCTAATTTGGCCATTACCACCTTACTTAATGTTCTTAATTCCTCAGCTTTTGATTTCTCTGAGAATGTATCCTGTAGTTTTCAGTATCCTGTAACATTTTTTGCCTCTTAGCCAGACGTTTGAGGTCAAGTTCCACTCCAGAATCTGAGGCCCACAATCTGATGTTCCAGTGTGTAACTGGGGACTGCTGTATGTCAGAAGCTCAAATTATGCACGAAGAGAGTGCTGCACTGTCAGAGTATCACGGAATTGTTGCTGTGCAGAAAGAGACCATTCAGCCCATCAGCACCAAAGAAGAGTCAGATTGAAATGGAAATATTAACTCTGTCGCTCTATCCACAGCTGCTGCCAGGCCTGCTGAGTTTCTCATGCACTTTCCGTTTTCATTCAGGCTATTGTGCTGCTTCTTCAAATGATCATCTCACCTAGGACTAGTCTACTGCCCTTTCTCAGAAGCCTTTTACATTCTTCCTTTTTAATAACTGCCTTTTGAAGACCCCAAGTGAGCAAGCCTCCACCATACTCCGACACAATGTGTTAGGAAGGGGAGATTAAACCCCCTGATAATTAAAATCGAAACACAAGCCCCAATCTGTTACAGTGGGAGTAGAGGGCCCTTTCTAATAATAAAACCCGAAACACCCAGGGAAGCTCGCCTCACCTCACCTAATCTGTTTAAACTGTTAAGGAGAAGGAAAGGTTAAATGAAAGAAAATTTCTGACAGTCACTTCATAAGTAACAAGCAATAATTTATTAATTTACCCTAAAAATGAACAAATTAGCAGGACAACAACAAACTGAACAATCCCCCTGAACTCCTAACTATTCCCTTACTAAATAAAATTCTGCTGTAATGCTGTTCAAATAAACACAAGCCCCACTTCTTCAAACCCAATTATTTGGACAACAATAAACTAAAACTTAGTGTCTCCAAGTTCGCACTGTCTGTGTCTTCTGGAGCACTCTGCCTTCTCCAGCCTTTCTTTTGTCGATCTCAGGTCACAAACACCTTTCTTCCACTGTCTTCTACAGTCAAGGATGTTTTCTATGTATTTTCTTCTTTGAGGACTCTGAGCTAAAAATGCCACAGTACCT
This sequence comes from Ginglymostoma cirratum, assembly GCA_024137785.1. Classification (NCBI taxonomy): domain Eukaryota; kingdom Metazoa; phylum Chordata; class Chondrichthyes; order Orectolobiformes; family Ginglymostomatidae; genus Ginglymostoma; species Ginglymostoma cirratum. The sequence continues at coordinate 13,472,772 of JAHRHZ010000273.1, read as the reverse complement.
GTGATTAATTAAGTGGTGCTCTCTCTGAGAGCTAAAAGTTGCTATCTCTTGGCAGCTGGCAATTGGCTGCCCCTGATTTTCCAAATGCCCTCATCTTTATACCCTTGACGACTTATTAATTTCATTACAATCGGATTGGTTCTAGGTTGTCACCACAAACAGACTTAAATTTAATAAGTCTTCAGCATCTAAAGGCTTGGTTTAAAATTGATTGGCTAAATTTGAAAAGACTCGTCTTGGTAAAAATGTTGCTTGGCTGTTCAGTACAAAATGTGTCCATTCGGGCACTCATTGTGCACCTCCACCGTAAGCTGCTGGTCAGACATCCATTTTAACTGTGAGCACCGAAAAAGTGCCAACTTTTAAAGAAACAGCGCAATGCTCTTCCCCCATTTGACAATTTTACACAAACAAACTTCGCAACAAATGCATGCCAGATTGTAAACACTCGCTGCCTGAAAAGGATTTTCTTCCAATTGCTTTTGTTTCTTTTAGTAACTACTTGAAATCTGTGCGTGATCATTCTCAATCCTTTCCTGAGCGAGGACATTTTCTCCCATATTTACTCAGTCCAGATCCCTCATGACTTCGAACCATTCAATCAGATCTCTTCTCAGCCTTCGCTTCTCCTCAGAGAACAGTCCCAGCTTCTCCAATCAATCTTCAAACTGAATTTCCTCATCCCTGGAATGATGCCTTCACACCCTTCATAAACAGTGGCGCACACAACTGGACTCAAGGTTCCAGCTGCTTTTGTACTTTGTGTCTCTATTAATAAACCTTATGGGGAAGGCGATGGGCTAGTGTTATTATTGCTAGACTATTAATCCAGAGACCCCACTAATGTTCTGAGGACCAGGTTCGAATCCTGCCACGGCAGGTTGAGGAATCTAAATTCAACTTTAAAAATTTGGAATTAGGAATTTACCAATCACCATGAAATGACTGTTGGAAAAATCCATCTGTTTCACTAATGTCCTTCAGGGAAGGAAGTTTGCCATCCTCACCTGCTCTGGCCTACATTGGACTCCAAATCCATCACAATGCAGTTGATTCTCAACTGGCAGATGGGCAATAAATTCTAGCCTGGTCAGTTGTGAATTTTTAAAAAATGGTATACTCCACTAACTACCCTTTCAACCTGTCCTTTCAGCCTTCGTGACATGTGTACACAAACACCCAGGTAACTCTGTTCGTATATTCTCTTTAGGACTGTACCCAATGGTCCTCTGAGCTGCAGCCATTCCAGGGTTCGGCACGGGGTGAACGGTGTCATCATAACAATCGCAGCATTAACCTTCAGTTCTGGAAATCACTGCCCCACATGGACCTGAGAGGTCCACAAAGCCAGAACTGAGGAAATGCTGATTGAATCCTTTATTTTCTATTGTCTGCACAGCTTTGCTGTCAAAAAGTATCACCTCACACATCTCTACCTTGAGCACCTATCAATCCACTCCACCAACTTGCCTTTTGAGTTTCCAAACTAAACTTCTCACATGTTCCATCTTTTTGCATGCAATACTAAACTGAAGCCCTTGGCTTTCTGACTCTATGACTACCCCTGCACAATTGACAATCCAATGGCACTATTTGGGAGAGGAGCAGAGGAGTTTTCCATGATGTCCTGAATTATGTTTAGCCTTCAAACTAACATCACAAGGACAAATGACCTGGTCATACTCATGTTGTTGTCTATTAATCTTGCTTTGTGCAGATTGATTGATATAAATCCAACATTACAAGAATCAGGACGTTTCAGAAGTAGTTCGTTCTGAGGTTGTGAAAATGACTTTACTCCTGCAAGTTGTTCTACAACTTCGTATTCTATGCATTTGATACACTGGAACTTTAATGCCATTGACATTTAGTTACCCAGAAAGCAATAAGATATCTAGGAGTTTAATATGATGCAGAATGCAATCAGGTCTGCACATAGTCCTGCCCGTATTGTGTGGGTCCACATTAATGTTGGAACCAAAGTGCAGAATCAGCTACTCGTCTCTTTCTGCTCTCGATCTAGGTCACATGGCCAATGTCTTCCTTTGTCGTGTGACTCGAATGGCTTCAAGGAAAAAAAATCTTTCAGTGTTAAAACAATGTTCAAACAGGAACATGGCCCAAATCTTGTCATCAGTGTTTGAAATAAGCTTCAAAAGTTGGATCTCTGACATGAGATCGCCACCAATGTGATCTGTTGAATTTATCATTGTCATTTCTGCATATATTTTGGATTCCCTTGATTCAGGGACTCATTGCCAATTTTCTATCCAGAATATAATAACAAGTGACTTTAAACGACCTCGAAATGAAATGCAGAAATCTGCAGGGAAGGCTTCAGCTACAGCCTGGTGACTTTCATTAGATACATAGGAGCAGAGATGTCAGGAAGGACATTGAAGGAGAATGTTGCTTCTCTAGTTGGAACCAGTCCAAGTTCTGCTTGTTCTGTAACCTCATGGAACATTAATTATGCTGATGTACAGTTTTACTGTGTTTTTCCAACTACTTCATGGTGACTATGCAGTATGTATTTTTTTATTCATTCATGCAATGTGGACTGTGCTGGCTAGGCCCATCACTAGTCACCCTTGAGAAGCTGGTTGTGAACTGCCTTCTTGAACTGCCCTAGTCTATGTACCGTAGCAAAGCCAATTTGGTTCAGGAGTTTCCAGCAAATGGCAAAAGGCAAAGATAAAATTTATAGCAAACCCAGAGAATGCTGAAGAAATTCAACAGTTCTGAAAACATCTGTGGTGAAAAAGTGAGAGTCAATGTTTTGGGCCCAATACAACTTGGCTTCAGAACTCAAAATTTGAATCTTCCCTGGGTTTCTAAGTCTGAGTATGATCGTTGGATGGCTGGTTTGTAATGTAGAGCGATACCAACAATGCAGGTTCAATTCCTGTGCCAACTGAGCTTACCATAAGATCTCTCCTTCTCAACCTCTCCCTTTGTGTGAGATGTGGTAACTCTCTGCATAAATCACCACCAGTTGTCTCTCTGCAATGGGAAAACAGCCTTATGGCTGGTAGAACTATGGTGATTTTTACACTGCAACCAATTAGCAATTGCCATTTTCAGTCCCAGTTGAGATTCTTAGATAGGCCAGAGCAGGTCAGGACAGCACATGTTAATGTTAGCGCACTAGTTGAGTTGCGAATGACAACCTTGATGTTTTGTGCAGAAAACACAGAGCTTAGTGGCCCATCTTGCTGAATTGAGATTGGGAACTCATTGCCTCTTATTACTAATGCTACAAGGCTACCCGGCCCATGGAGAACCGGGAAAATACCTGTATCGACCAATGTTATCAGTAGTGAATGCTACAGCACCACTTAACACCATGCTGTGTCACACATCCACCAACTCAGAGAGAACATTAGACAACGCGCACGCATAACATAAGGAAGAAAAACAACAAAACCTACAAATGTCAGGTACTAGACTGATTCATCTTGTATACTTCAACATGGTGTTCCTGTAACAGCAGTACATTCATTTCCGAGTGTTACTGCTTCTTTTTACTGTTTTTCTCCCTCTTAAGGAGCATGTTTTCTCCCCCCACAGAAAGAGGTGGATCCCACAGTCCTCAGTTTACAATTAGGCTCAGCACCAGTTAGAAATCAGTAGTGGTAGCTCAACCATAATTGAGTGGATGGAGGTTTTCAAGAGGACGGTATTAGTTTAGAGGATATGGGCCAAATGCTGGCAAATGGGACTAGATTTAATTAAGATATCGAGTCTGCATAGACGAGTTGGACTGAAGGGCCTGTTCCTGCGCTGTATATCTCTATGACTCTATGGCTATATTGGATGGTATTTTGGTTTGGAATGCTACGCAAGGATATGGGGAAAAAAGCAGGAGATTGGCACCAAATAATTGAGCCAGGATAAGCACAATGGTCCAAATAGTCTCTTTCTACACCTCAGTAACTCTGTGACCACACTCTCATATTAAAATCCAAAAGTTTTAGGTTCTGTTTCGAGAGTTATAGAGTCATACAGCACAGAAACAGACCTTTTAGCCCAACTTATACATGCCAACCAAATTTTCCAAATTAAACCAATCCCATTTGCCTACCTTTGGCCCATATCCCTCTAAATCTTCCCTACTCATGTACCTTTCCAAAAAAAACAGCTTCAGAGATTCAAAGTCATTATTCAGGCCAAAGGAACTGCGGATGCTGTAGATCAGGAACAAAAACAGAAGTTGGTGGAAAAACTCAGAAGAAAAAATCAGAATTAACGTTTCGGATCAGGTGACCCTTCCTCAGAATCGGACCTGAACATTAACTCTGATTTTTTCTTCACAGATGCTGCCAGATCTGCTGACCTTTTCCAGCAACTCCTGTTTGTGTTCATCATTCAGGCTGATGTCCAATGTTTCCTGCTGGAGGCTCTCTATCAATTAAGATGCTAAACTGAAATGGAATCTAGCTGTGGCATGGTTTGGGCCAGGGAACCTGAGAGAGACTTTGTGCTGTCTCTTTTTGGGAACATTCATCAAAGCACATCCCAATGAGCCAGCGGTGACGCTGTTGCTGATCCTTTTCCTTGAATCAAGACCCATGAGAAAGAGGCCAGCACCACTGAGGAGGTAGTGCCTTTACTTGGAAAGACACCACCATAACTCCAAGATCACGAAGAACAAAAGATACAGGTTAAATAACATGGGTTGGGGTTTGTATGTGGTGGACTAAGGGAAGAAGTGTGCACAGGGAAAGCTAAGGTGGGGAATGGTGCCCTTATAATGTACCTCTCCACTTCCTGATGTCCCAGTGCCACAACATCCTTCCTATAGAAGGACAACCAGAATTGTACGCAGTATTCTAAAAGTGGCCCCACCAATGTCCTGTACAGCTGCAAAGTGACGTCCTAATTCCTATACTCGGTGCTCTGACCAATGAAGGCAAGTGTGCCAAACACCTTCTTCAGCACCATGTCCACCTGTGACTCCTCTTTCAATGTAACTATGCACCTGCCCCCACTAGGTGTTTCACCAAAGTTTCAATTGTCTCTCCTAGTACCTTCTTCTTCAGGTTGATGTCCATTGTTCCTTGATCAGGCAATGATCCTTGACAGAGTGGTGATGAGGTGCTATGGTGCTGCCTTCCATGGGGTGTAGGTACACCCACCACGCTGTTAAGGAGGGAGTTTGTGAATTTTAATCCAGAGCGATGTGACCTTGGCATCAATTTTAGCCTATTCTCTTCGGGTTCAAATCCTTTCGTAGCTGCACCCGTCCACTTCAAACCTGCAAGAAATCTATGCAGCTTGAATTCTATACCTTCACCCAACGCGAAACTTCGAGTTAATACAACTCAAAACACAACCACCTGTTGTGGAAGGATGTTGTTCAAGAGGGGCAGAGCTGGCGAACATAGAGATGCTGGGATTGTAGGATCTGTTGGGCATTGCAGAGATAAAGAAGTACGAGGTCGTGCAGCAATTTGGAACCAAGGTTTGGAATTTTAAAATCGATGCCTTCAGCAACTGAAAACCAAAGTGGACCAGGTGATAGGTGAAAGATGCTATTGTGAAATGGGCGTCGAAATTCACGATCGTGATGAGATGCTTGCATTAAAATTACAGAAGAAAAGCAAGGGTCACACAGTTGCAACCTTAAGGCAACTCACTATACAATGAAAAGATTTAGGAATTTAACCTATTATTACAAACTATATCAATTACTGTGTAAATAGTTTGAAATAATCATCATAAAAATGTTTCCTGTGTTCCAGAAGAAATCTGATCTAAATCCACTTTTAAAAGGAAAATGCAATGAAGGGCAAGATTACTTTCACAATGCGTACATTCAAAGATTGGAATCTGGGTGTAATTGCACCTGACAGGATAATTAGGGTAATATTCATTTGTTTTCCTAAAGCAGGAAAGAACAGAGGCAGCAGGCGTTATTTGCAAATTAGACAATTTAAACTTAATCAAAAATAAAGGAATGAAAAATATGGATGTTAAGGTTGAAATCCTATCCAGGGTTTATTTTTCAATCCTCTCCTTGCCAGCATCCCATTCTTCACCCTCGACAAATCTCAGTTCACTCAAAACTTCCACTCATCAATCATCATTTATTCACTGGCCTACATTAGCTCCTAATCTCCCAATGTCTCCGATTTAAAATGATCAACCTTATGTCTAAATCCCTTCATGGCTTTGTTACTTTCTACTTCTGTAACCTTCTCTATCCGTAGAACTCGAAAATTGGTTTCCTTCCAGTTCTGGCCTCTTATGCACCTCTGCCCCTATTCCCTTCACCCTAACACTTCCAGTTGTGTCTTAAGATGTCAAGGACCTACACTCCCACCCTGTGCCTCTCTGTCTCTCCATTATCCTCTTATGTGAGGACAGTCCTTTAAGACCTACTTGGAGTCAATGAGTTATACAGCATGGAAACAGGCCCTTCAGTCCAACTCCTGCACTGACCAGACATCCCAGTCTGACCTGGTCCTATTTTCCAGCATTTGGCCATGTCCTTCTAAACCCTTCCTATTCATGCGCCCATCCAGGCGCCTTTTAAATGTTGTAATTGTACCAGCCTCCACCACTTCCTCTGGCAGCTCATTCCAGACACACACCACCCTCTGAGTGAAATGTTACCCCTCAGGTCCTTTTTAAATGTTTCCCCTCTCACCTTAAACCTATGCCTCCTATCTTTGGACTTCCCCACCCTAGAAAAAAGCCCCTCGCTATTCACCCCATCAATGCAAAATCATGATTTTATAAACCTCTGTAAAGTCACCCGTCAGCCTCCGAGGCTTCAGGAAAAAAAACCCAGCATATTTAGCCTCTCCCTATAACTCAAACGCTCCAAGCCCAGCAACGTCCTTGTAGATCTTTTCTGCATCCTCACAAGTTTAACATTTCTCCTATAGACCAGAATTGAAGGCAGCATTCTAAAAAGAGGCCTCATCAGTGTTCTGTACACCCACAACATGACATCCCAACTCCTGTACTCAATGCACTGACTAATGAAGGCAAGTGTACCGATGCTGCCTTCAACACCCTGTCTACCTGAGACTCCACTTTCTAGGAACTATGCACCTGCATCCCTACATACTTCACTGAACATTGTTTCAATTAGCTCTCCTCTTATCTTCCTCTCTGGGTTGATGCCCGTTTTTATTGATTATAGTTCTGTGAAGCACATCAATGTAAATTATATTTCAACAGTGTGTATCTGTGATGGAGATTTTCCTTCAGCACATTTGAAAAAGGTCACTTTAAAAGGGTCTGGTGGCACAGTGTCAGAGACAATGTTTCTGAGCTGTGACCTTTCTACAGCTCTAAGTCACAGCATTCTGCAACATATGAAAAAACATGGAAACTAGAAGCAGGATTGGGCCATTCAGCACCTCAAACATGCCCTGCCATTTAGTAGAAATCTGGGAGATTATCTATCTCAACATCATATTCCCACAATTATGTCCAGTGGTTTGTAGATTTCCAACCAGGGAAATTATCTTTGTTGCATCCAGTCTGTCTAGTCCCATTGGAATTTTATGTTTCAATCAGTTCCTCTTTCATTTAACATGTGAGTACTGGCCCCAATAAAACCAATCTCTCCTCACAGGACTGTCCTACTATCCTCAACATCAACCTGTTGAACCTTCACTGCATCCCCTCTATGGGAAGTGGGTCCTTTCATAGGTAGAGGGACCATCATTGCACGCAATGTTCCTGGTCTGGTCTCACCAAGGCCCTGTATAACTGCTGTAAGACATCATTACTTCCAAACTCAAGTCTATTTGCATACTATTTGCCTTCCTACTTTTTTGCCATGCCTTTCTGTCTGTTTTCAACTGGGATTGGTCAGTGGGATTGGTGGGGTGGATAGGTTGGAGAGAAGATGAGAATGTTGTGTCAGGTCGGGGATGAGAGGAAGGTCATGGGATGAGGCTAGAGGTGGCGAGGTTTTGAAACTGGTAAAATCCACGTTTAGGCCATTGGGCTGTGGGCTCCCAAGGCGGAATATGAGGTGCTGCTCCTCCAGTTTGCAGGTGGCACCCTGGAGGAGGCCCGGGATGGACATGTCACCCAGGGAGTTGAAGGGCGAGTTAAAATGTTTCGCAACCGGGAGGTGTTGTCATTTGTCGTGAACAGAGCGCAGATGCTCTACAAAACAGTCTCCAAGTTTACACTTGGTCGCATCGATGTAGAGGAGGCCACATCAGGAGCAACGGATGTAGTAGACCAAGTTGATGGATGTGCAGGTGAACCCCTGTCTGATTATCAAAGGCTTGTTTTGTGCCTTGAATGGCGGTGAGGGGGGAGGTATGAGGCAGGTGTAGCACTTCCTGCGGTTTCAGGGAAAGGTGCCGGGGGTGGTGGGGTTAGTGGGAAGTGTGGAGTGGACGAGGGAGTCACAGAGAGCGCAGTCCCTACTAAAGGCAGATAGGGGTGGGGAGAGAAATATATCTTTGATAGTGGGGTTGGATTGTAGATGGCAGAAGTGGCGGAGGATGATACGTTGGATGCGGAGATTGGTGGGGTGATATGTGAGGGTGACAGGGAATTCTGTCTTTATTTTTGTATTTGTTGGGGGAGGCAATGTGAGGGCAGAGTTGTGGGAAATGCAAGAGATGTGTTTGAGGGCATTTTCAATCACTGGAGGGGGGATGTTGTGGTCCTTGAAATATGAGGACATCTGGGATGCCCGGGAGTGGAACGCCCCATCTTGGGAGCAGATGCAGCTGAGGCGAAGGAATTGGGAGTTGGCGATCGCATTCTTGCAGGAAGGTGGGGGAGAGGGGGTGTAGTCTAGGTAGCTGTGGGAGTCGGTGGGCTTGAAATAAATGTCGATTTCAAGACAGTCATCAGAAATGGAGACAGAGAGGCCCAGGAAGGAGAGGGAGGTATCAGAGATGGTCCAGGTGAATATGAGGTTGGGTTGGAAGGTTTTGGTGAAGTGAATGAACTGTTCAAGCTCCTCATGGGAGCTCGAGGCAGCGCCGATACAGTCATCAATGTACCGAAGGAAGAGGTGGGGGATGGGGCCAGTGTAGCTGCGTAAGAGGGATTGTTCCACATATCCTATGAAGAGGCAGGCATAGCTTGGGCCCATGCAGGTTCCCATGGCCACTCCCTTAGTCTGTAGGAAGTGGGAGGAGCTAAACAAGAAGTTGTTAAGGGTAAAGATGAGTTTGGTTTAACGGATAAGGGTGTCGGTGGAGGGGGACTTGTTGGGTCTGCGGGAGACGAAGAAGCAGAAGGCTTTTAGGCCATCTGTATGGGCATTACAAGTGTAGAGGGATTGGACTTCTATGGTGAAGATGAGGCGTTGGAGGCCAGGGAACCGAAAGTCCTGGAAGAGGCAGATGGCATGTGTAGTGTCCCTGACGTAGCTGGGGAGTTCCTGGACCAGGGGGAGAAAACAGACTCAAGGTAAGCAGAGATAAGTTAAGTGGGGCAGGAGCAGGCAGAGACATTGGGTCGGCCAGGGCCGTCGGGTTTGTGGATTTTGGGAAGGAGATAGAAATAGGCAGTGCGGGGTTAGGGAATGATGAGGTTGGAGGCTGTGGCTGGGATGTCACCTGCGGTGATGGGGTTGTGGATGGTTTGAGAGATGATGGTTTGGTGGTCAGGAGTGGGGTCATTGTCGAGGGGACAGTAGGAGGAGGTGTCAGAAAGTTGGCGCCTGGCCTCGGCGATGTAGAGGTCAGAACGCCATACCACAACTGCGCCTCCCTTGTCCGTGGGTTTTGTAGTGAGATTGGGGTTTGAGCAGAGGGTGCGGAGGGCTGCACGTTCTGTGGGGGAGAGATTGGAGTGGGTGAGAGGCGTGGTGAGGTTGAGGTGGTTGATGTCGCGATGACAGTAAGAGATGAAGAGGTCGACAGAGGGTAGGAGGCCGTGGGCTGGTGTCCAGGAGGAAGAGGTGTGTTGGAGGCAGGAGAAGTGGTCTTTGGAAGGGGTGGTTAGACTTGAGGTTAAAGAAATAATCAGAGGCAGTGGAAAAAGTGTTCGACATCCAAACACGAAAGGAATTCGTTGATATGTGGATGCAGGGGAATGATAGTGAGCCCTTTGCTGAGGGCTGACCGTTCGTTCTCCGTGATGGAGAAGTCTGGGGAGGATGGTGAAGACCCAGCAGGGCTTAGAGCTGGGGTTAGGTATAGAGTTGGTCGCTGGGTTGGAGCCGGCTGTGAGGGCAGAATTCGTGACGTCATCAGTGTTCGCGACTTCAGTGATGGGAAGTTTACTTTATTGTCGCGATCTCCGCAATGTCATAGTCAGTTGAGAATATGAGTGAGAAGGCCCTCTGCAGGTAAGTTTTATTCAAGGCAAAGTTGCGTTATTATTTCAGTGATTTCTGCTGTAAATAAAATACAACAGTAATGTGTTTTAGAGTGTTTTTATGGTGATTATGTGGACCTCTTGATTAACCTGGTCTCGTTGGCACCAGATAATAATGCATTACAAATAAATGTATCTATCTAAAGATCAACAATTATGAACCATCAACATGCAACTGTATTAATGAAACAACAACTCTTTTATACAATCCCTCTCTGTGCATACATACAGAAAGACGGACAGGAAATAAAATGGATGCAATGGGCAGAGGAACAGACAGGGGAGAGAGTTCAATAGTCCCTGTTCACAGGATCAGCTGAGATGGTCCTTCTGGCTTGTCTGAGGGTCTTGCTTCTTCTGATACTTTCACCTGCTTGGAGAAGTTACGGGGTAACTGCTTGCCACTGTTAAAGGTCTTGAATTGTCAATTCAAAGTCATAGCTTGTATCTCCCGGAAAATGGAAATTGACTGTTTTCAGAGACACAGTGTGGAACTGGAGGAACGCAGAAGGCCAGGCAGCATCAGAGGAGCAGGAAAGCTGACATTTCGGGCTGGGACCCTTCATTTGTTCCTCCAGTTCCACACTGTATTATCTCTGACACCAGCGTTGGCAGTTCTTACTATCATAGATTATTTTCAGACTTGCGATGCTTTTAACTGCAGAACAAAAAAGGCCCCTTCTCCTTCAGGGATCCAATGGTTTCTGCCAAAATGTTTGGATTCCAAACTATTCACCTTCCTGGGAGCCAAACACATAGACGTTGGCAGGCAGAAGCTCTTTGTCCTTGACATCTTGTCTCTAGTTCACAGATCAATCAACTGGACTACTAATCAACTCACCACTTAAACACAACGGCTACAAGAGCAGGTCAGAAGCTAAGAATGTTGCAGTGAGTAACTCACCTCCCAAATCGCGAAAGCCTGTTCATCATCTGCAAGGCACAAGGCAGGAGTGTGATGGAATACTCCCCACTTTCCTGAATCAGTGCAGTACCATCAAAACTCAAGAAACTTGACACCTTCCTAGACAAAGCAGCCTGCTTGACTGGTCCTACATCCACAAGCATCCACTCCCTCCACCACCGATGCTCAGTAAGAGCAGTGTGTACTACCTAGAAGATGCATGGCAGAAATTCATCAATGATCCTCAGACAGCACCCTCTAAACCCATGACCACTTCCATCTAGGAGGACAAGGGCAGCAGATACATGGGAACACCACCACCTTCAAGATCCCCTCCAAGTCACCCGCCATCCTGACTTGGAAATATATCGCCGTTCCTTCAGTGTCACTGAGTCAAAATCCTGGAATTCCCTCCCTAATGGCATTGAGGGTCGACCCACAGCACTTGGACTGTAGCAGTTCAAGAGGGCAGCTCACCACCAGCTTCTCAAAGGTGACCCAGGATGGGCAAGAAATGTTGGTCCAGTCAGTGACACCCACCTCCCACAAATGAATAAATAAAAAAAAACTCCCTTTGTTCCAGCTCTTCTCTAACCAAACTTCCACTCTGCCAGACCAAGTATCTGTGTAAACAATGCTTACAATCAGAATCGTGCTGCTTGCTTTTAAAAAGCACAGGAATCCTTCAACAATCTTTGGCTTTGAAAACATACCTTTTCACATTTCAGTCTGTAATGGAAACTACAGAAAAATACAAAGGTTTTTACAGAAAGTACCGTCAGAGGAACTTCAGTGATTTACTCCAAAGAATACTCACTGCTATCACTGTGAGTCAGTGATGGAAGGAGTGAATGTTTATGATATGCTTATCAAACAGGCAGCCCTATCCTGGCTGGCGTTAGGTTTCTTGAGTGTTGTTGGAGTTACACTCATTCAGGCACATGGATAGTACAAAGGAAAGCTACACAAAGTGGACATGATAGAACACTGCGGTAGTCTTGTCTTTGATGATTCAATCCAAGATGTTGAATTCTGTGGGATTCCTTCTTGGCATTTGTTCCTGGATTTGGGAGATAAAGCATTCCATCTTGGAGGAGAATATAAATAAACCCTTTCTACATTGGTCTTTATAACTATGGTGAAGCAAATTTGAAATGTCAGATACTGAGGATTTGTTCAGATTACAGAACAGCCATAAGCAAGGGGGAAAATAAATTATTGAAACAGTGTGTTTCAAACACAGATACTCACATAGCCACTACCGAGGGCCTGGAAGTAACCGAAATGACACTGATAGTAAGCAGAAGATGTGGAAGCATTCGAAATGACAATGTTGACAATGCCTGAAGTTTGTCAGCAGGTGCACTATCTGGAGTGAAATGTTTTCAGTGGTGACAAGAGAGAGATGGATTTTTGCATCTTTCAAACAATCTCCATATGCCAATGAGAGATTATTTACACCCTGCAGCTCTTTAGCTACTCATACCTGCAATGTGTCACTGCCAATTGCCCAAACCTAACTACAATATTGTGTGCGATTGCCTGCCCCTGTGAATACTAATGCCAAAGAAAATGTTTCGAGTTAACAGTAAGTTGCAAGCAGAAAAATGAAGAGTATAAAATGATAAGAAATAGGAGCAGAATTAGGCCATTCAGTCCATTGAGTATGAGGCTTGGCTGATATGTTTCTGAAGTCCATTCTCCTCCCTTCTCCTGGTAACCCTTGATCTCTTAACTAATCAAGAGCCTATCTATCTGTCTTAAAGATATTCAATGACTTGGCATCCATAACCTTCTGCAGCAATGAGTTCCACAAATTTACCACCCTCTGGCTGATGGAATTCCTCCTGATTTCAGTTCTAATGGGTCACCCATTCACTCCGAGTCTGTGCCCTTAAGTTCTAGCTCTCCTACTAATGGAAACATCTTCTCCACATCAACTCTGTCCAGGTGTCTCAGTGTTCTGTAAGTTTCAGTCAGATCCCCCTTCATCCTGCTAAACTCCTTTAAGTACAGGCTTGTGATCCTCAAATGCTCCTCATATGACAAGTCCTTCATCCCGGGGATCATTCTTGTAAATGTCTCTGGGAGCCCCTCCGACGCCAGCGCGTCCTTCTTTAGATACAGGGACTAAAACTGCTCCCTATATTCCAAATTGCATATACCTTCCTAACTGCCTACTGAACCCATCTGTTAATCTTAAGAGAATTCTGAACTAGGAATCCTAAGTCCATTTCTGCTTCAGATTTCTGAAGCCTTCCCCCATTTGGAAAATAGTCTACATCCTTATTTTTCCAACCAAAGTGCATATCTTCATGTTTTCCAACATTGAATTCCATCTGCTGCTTCTTTGCCCACTCTCAAAGCCTGTCCAAGCCCTTCGCAGCTTCCCCACTACCTCAACATTACTTATCCTTCCCTCATATTTGTGTCATCTGCAAATTTAGCAACAAAGTCTTCAATTCCTTTGTCCAGATCATTGATGTATAACGTGAATAGTTGTGGTCCCAACACTGACCCCTGTGGAACTCTACTGGTCATCAGCTGCAATCCGGAAAAAATGATGTGGAGGCAAAGTCCTAGTGGTATTATCACTGGACTGTTACTCCAGTGACACAGATAGTGTTCTGGGGACCCGGGTTCGAATCCCACCACAGCAGGTGGTGGAATTTGAATTCAATAAATATCTGGAATTAAGATTCTTAATTTGACCATGAATCATTGTTGATTGTCAGGAAAAGCCCGTCTGGTTCACTAATGTCCTTTAGGGAAGGAAACTGCCATCCTTACCTGGTCTGGCCTATATGTGACTCCAGACCCACAGCAATGTGGTTGATTCTTAACTGCCCTCTGGGCAATAAATGCTGCCTAGCCAGTACACCCTCATCCTGTGAATGAATAAAGGAAAAAAAAGACTCCGTTATCCCCACTCTCTATCCAAAGTAGTACATTACCCTTAATGCCATGGGCTCTGATTTTATTGAGCAGCCCTCTACGCGACACCTTGTCAAAGGCCTTCTGGAAAACCATATGGATCACATCCACTTGCTCTCCTTTGTCAAACTTGCTTGTCACCACCTCAAATCTGCTAACAGATTTGCCAGGCATTACATCCCCTTGATGAAGCCATGCTGACTCAGCCCTATTTTATCATGCATTTCCAAGTACTCCACAATCTCATCCTCAGTAGTGGACTCTAAATTCTTACCAATGACCAAGTTCAGGCTAACCAGCCCAATGAAGGGTTTCAGCAAGAAACGTTGACTTCTCTGCTCCTCAGATGCTGACTGACCTGCTATGCTTTTCCAGCTCCATGTTTATTGACTCAGGCTAACCAACCTATAGTTTCCTGTCTTCTGCCTCCCTCGCTTCTTACACAAATGAAGGAACATTCATTTCTCATAATTGTAACATAATTTGAAGGGTATACATTAACTGGCACAATGTCAGAGGGTCCGAGGTGGACTGAGGGGGTTTGCATCTACAGGAGAAATCTTTAAACAGTACCATTAGATCTCTGAATCCTCCTGACTGGGCTAATAACTTCTGGTTTAATGTCTCATTTTGAAGAGAACACCACTGAAGCTGCAGCACTTCCTCAGCACTGCATTGAAGTATCATTCTAGATTTGTCTCCAGAACGGAAATGGACTCATATCCTTCTAGGACTCTGAAGCAGGAATGTTGACAGCGGGCTAAAACTGACAGTTGACACCCTGCCTGTTTCCAATCAACACTTACGGTTTGAAGTCACATAGAATCCCTATAGTGCAGAAAGATACCATTTGGCCCATGAAGAATCCACTATTGTACCTCTCTTTGATATTCTTTGGTACAATATGTAATTTAAAATTGATTCGTACAATGAGTATATATGAGCAAGTATAAGAGAGTTGAGATCTCATATTTCAATCTTAATGAACATACATCTCAACAACAGTATCCTGAACTCTTCAATTAGGAATCTAAGTGCTGCTGTTGGTAAACTTAAGGAAGAAGTTGTTTCTGCTATAATATACCTGTCAATATATCCTACCCCATGATAATTTTGTAGGTTTGAAAACTCCTGGTGGCAAAGATATTTCATTGCAGGGCACCATTTACAGACAGTAAACGTAAATACGTTCCTTTGATGATCTAAAATTTTTCTTCACTGAAGTTTCATACTGACAATAGCTTTGACGGTGTAGGTTTATCTTGCCAGGGAGCAGATATTGAAGAACTAATAGCAATAAAATGAAACAAAGAATGGTAGATGCTGAAGATATGAAACAAAAACAGAAGTTGCTGGGGAAACTCAGCAGCTCTGGTAGCATCTGTGGAGAGAAAGCAGGGTTAACTTTTCAAGTCTAATGACTCTTCTTTAGAACTGCAGAACTGATGAAAGGGTCACTAGACTTCAAATTTTATCTGTTTCTCTCTCCACAGATGCTACCAGAGCTGCTGAGTTTCTAATATTGAGTTCAATAATTTTAGGGCCTAAATTCTCCCATGTCCTAGCCCCCTACCCCACACACCAGGCCTTGTTATCACATAGCCTGCTATTACACACTACCGATTGTTAGCCACTAACAGTCACCATTAACAACTGTACACCCTCCCAGCCAGATCATTATCAACTCCTTTGGCTATTCAACTGATCTTCTCTCTATCCATTGTTTAGTCCCTACCCCAAAGTCCTCCCTATTTTCTGCATATAAACCGATGTTTTCCCAGCTACCAACAGTTCTGAAGAAGGGTCACTGGACCTGAAACATTAACTCTGATTTTTCCTTCACAGATGCTGCCAGACCTGCTGAGCTTTTCCAGCAACTTCTGTTTTTGTTCCAGATTTACAGCATCCGCAGTTCTTTTGATTTTTAAGCAGAACTGAAGTTGTGAAGAAGTGTCAGAGTGGATCCGAGACCTTAACCATCTTTCTTCACAAGGGAACACAACTAAACATTCTGCCATAAGAAATAGGCATGTACCAGACTGATTCATGGGATGGCAGAACTGACCTACGAAGTGAGTCTAGATTGGTTGGGACTGGCGTTTAGAAGAATTAGGAGGGGACTTCCCAGAAAGCAATAAAATTCTAACAGGAGTAGACACAGTAGATGCAGGAAGGTTGTTCCCAAATCCCAGAGAGTACAGAACCAGGGGTCAAAGACTTAAGGATACGGGGTACACCATTTTGGACTGAGATGAGAACAACTTTTTTCACCTGGAGAGTGGTGAGCCTGTGGAATTCTCTGCCACAGAATGTGTTTGAGGCCAAAACATTGAATGTTTTCAAGAAGGGGTTTGTTACAGTTCTTAGGGCTATAGGGATAAAAGGGTATGGGGTGAAAGTGGGAACAGGGGACTGAGATGAATGATCAGCAGGATTGAAGGGTAGAGCAGGCTCGAAGGGCAAAATAGCCTACATCTGCTCATATTTTCAATGTGTCTATGTTTACCCAACACTTGAATCCTTCAACACTCATCTTTAGATTATTTCCATTTGAAAGCTTTCATTATCATGGATGAACATTTCAGTAGGTCATGTCTGGTTGAGCTAACAGTATATATACAGTCGATCTTTACATTCTGTCATGGACATGGGCATTGCTGGCTCCGCCAACATTTATTATTTATCCCTCGTTGGTGATGGTGTGCTACCTTCTTGAAGTGCGACAGTGCCTGTGTTCCAGTGCCTACCTTAATAGAACAAAGAACTAATAAAATTACAGCACAGGAACAGGTTCTTCGGCCTTCCAAGCCTGCGCCGATCCAGATCCTCTATCTAAACCTGTCACCTATTTTCCAAGGATCTGTATCCATCTGCTCCCTGCCCATTCATGTATCTGTCTAGATACATCTTAAATGACGCTATCGTGCCCGCCTCTACCACCTCCATTGGCAACGTGTTTCTGGCACCCATCACCCTCTGTGTAAAGAACTTTCCACTCATATCTCCCTTAAACTTTTCCCCTCTCACCTTGAAATCATGACCCCTAGTAATTGAGTCCCCGACTCTGGGAAAAAGCTTCTTGCTATCCACCCTGTCTATACCCCTCATGACTTTGTAGACCTCAATCAGGTACCCCCTCAACTTCAGTCTCTCTAATGTAAATAATGCTAATCTACTCAACTTCTCTTCATAGCTAGCGCCCTCCATACCAGGCAACATCCTGGTGAACCTCCTCTGCACCCTCTCCAAAGCATCCACATCCTTTTGGTAATGTGGCGACCTGAACTGTACACAGTATTCAATGCAGATGGTCTGTCTGGTTTCATTGCTTTGTTATGACTTTCGAATGATTGATACAACTGAGTGTCTTGTTAGGCCATTTAGGTGGGATTTGAACCCAGATCCCTAGAACGTTCCTTGAATCCCTGGATTCATAGCCCAGTGATCATACCATTAGGCTGTTGCTGCCCCGCCAAAAAGTGTTGGCATGATATTGTTGGCAGTGACAGTAATCACTTAATAATGGGTATGATACTGCTCACAACGATCACGCTATGTTCAGTAATATCTGTTTTACCCCTGCTCTCCATTGTCAGTCTTTCGTTAATGAGTATGTGTTTCCACCGCAGAAATTCTGTGCCATTGCTCATGGATTCCATGGGTCCTTATGCAAATGAATGACACCAATTCTAGAGCGCAGTTCTGCTCACATATTTGGCAGGTATTTGTGGGACATGGAATTGGCCCTTGGGCTTGAGTTTGCTGGCATTCCATTCGTCAGTTTAGCTTTACCACATGTCTTCTTGATGACAGGCATTCTCTAAGAATTGCGTCTTTCTGCACATGAGCTTCCTTTAAGTTGGAGATAGTGAGAACTGCTGATGCTGGAGTCTGAGACAACACAGTGTAGAGCTGGAGGAATACAGCGGGCCAGGCAGCATCAGAGGAGCAGGAAAGCTGACGTTTTGGGTCAGGACCTTTCTTCAGAAAATGAAGGATTTTCTAAGGAAGGGTCCCGACCTGAAACATCAGCATTCCTGCTCCTCTGATGCTGCCTGGCCTGCTGTGTTCATCCAGCTCCACACTGTGTTATCCCTGCTCCTCTAATGCTGCCTGGCTTCCTTTAAGTTAGTTTCTTCTGAATAAGGGTCTCCATACATTGGCATCGATGTTGCGTTTCTTGAGGGAAGCCTTCAGGGAATCTTTGAAACATGTCCCTTGTCCTCGTCTTGTTCGAACTGGCCGAAGAGGATTGGCTTTAGCAGTCAGAACTTAGGCATCCTAATCTATTTGAGGCTGTTAATGTGTGATGCTGACACATAGTTAGCTCAGTTGGATGGACAGCTGGTTTGTATTTCAGTGTGAGGCCAACAGTGTAAGTTCAACTGCAGCACCAGCTGAAGTCATCATGGAGATCCCAACTTCTCAACCTCACCCCTTGCCTGATGTGTGATGACTTTCAAGTTAAACTCACCACACATAGTCTATCTCTAATGAGAGAACAACCTTCTATAGTCCCATAGGGCTATAGCAACTTTATCTTTTCCTTAGATAGTGGGGAAGGCTGTCGAGCTCAGCACACACAACCTCCTCTCTCAGCATTAGCAACACTTGAAATAGTAACATCCCTTCATTGACTTATAAAGTCATAGGAGTGTACAACATGGAAACAGACCCTTCGGTCCAACTCGTCCATGCTGACCAGATATCCCAATCTGATCTCGTCCCATTTGCCAGCATTTGGCCCATATCCCTGTAAAACCTTTCTATTCAGATAGCCATCCAGATGCTTTTTCTTTTCCTTTATTCATTCACGGGATGAGGGCATTGCTGGCTAGGCAGCATTTATTGCCCATCCCTAATTGCCCAGAGGGCAGTTCAGAGTCAACCACATTGCTGTGGGTCTGGAGTCACATATCGGCCAGACCAAGTAAGGATAGACGTTTCCTTCCCTAAAGGACTTTGGTGAACCAAATGGGTTTTTCCAACAATTGGCAATGGCTTCATGGTCATCGTTGGATTCTTAATTCCAGATATTTGTTGGATTCAAATTCCACCATCTGCCATGGCATAATTTGAACCCGAGTTCCCAGAATATCACCTGGGGTCTCTGGATAAACAGTTCAGCGATAATACCACTAGGCTATTGTCTCCCCATCCCCAATTTTGTAATTGTACCAGCCTCCATCACTTCCTCTGGCAGCTTATTCCATACATGCACCACCTTCTGCATGAAAAAGTTATCTCCTCAGGTCCTTTTTAAATCTTTAACCTCTCGCCTTATGCCCTCTAGTTTTGTACTCCCCATCTGAGGAAAAAGACTTTGGCCATTTACCTTATCTATGACCCTCATGATTTTATAAACTTATATATAAGGTCACCCCTCAGCATCCAATGCTCCAAAGGAAAAAGCCTCTCCCTATAGCTGAAACCCTTCAGTTCAGGCAACATCTTTGTAAATCTTTTCTGAACCGTGTCAAGTTTAACAACATCCTTCCTATTGAAGGGAGACCAGAATTGCACACAGTATTGTAAAAGTGGCCTCACTGATGTCCTGTACAGCTACAACAATATGTCCCAGCCCCTGTACTCAATGTTCTGAACAATGAAGTCAACTTCACCGAACACCTTCTTCACCAACCTGTCTATTTGTAACTCCACTTTGAAGGAACAATGAACCTGCACCCCAAGGTCTCTTTGATCGGCAACACTCCCCAAGGCCCTACAATTAACTTTATGAGTCCTGCCGTGGTTTTCCTAACTTACAATGGTACATCTCAGATTTATCTAAATTAAACTCTATCTGCCACTCCTTGGCCCATTTGCCCAATTGATCGAGATTCTTCTTTATTAAAATAGAAAGTGAACAAGATAAGGCTCACTGAGCAATTTGCAAACTACTAACACAGATGTGATAGTAAATTTCTCATATTACGGGACAGCAGGTAGACTGAGACTCTCAGGCTCGGCCGTGCTCACTCTGCTGCCGTTACTCCAAGACTCGGCCCGTGCTCACTCTGCTTCTGTTACTCTGAGTCTCGGACCATAGTCACTCTGCTGCTGTTACTCTGAGACTGGGCCTGTGCTCACTCTGCTGCTGTTACTCTGAAACTCGGCCCATGCTCACTCTGCTGCTGTTACTCTGAGACTCGGCCCATGCTGACTCTGCCGCTGTTACTCTGAGATTCGGCCCGTGCTCACTCTGCTGCTGTTACTCTGAGACTCGGATCATAGTCACTCTGATGTTGTTACTCTGAGACTCCGCCCATTCTCACTCTGCTGCTGTTACTCTGAGACTCGGCCCGTGCTCACTCTGCTGCTGTTACTCTGAGACTCGGATCATAGTCACTCTGCTGCCGTTACTCTGAGACTCGGCCCGTGCTCGCTCTGCTGCCGTTACTCTGAGACTTGGCCCATGCTCACTCTGCTGCTGTTACTCCAAGACTCGGCCCGTGCTCACTCTGCTGCTGTTACTCTGAGACTCGGCCCGTGCTCACTCTGCTGCCGTTACTCTGAGACTTGGCCCATGCTCACTCTGCTGCTGTTACTCCAAGACTCGGCCCGTGCTCTCTCTGCTGCCGTTACTCTGCGACTCGGCCCATAGTCACTCTGCTGCTGTTACTCTGAGACTCGGCCTGCGAATCAGCCGCTGTGTACTCTGCTCCCGGGGAGGTGATGGGCTAGTGGTAATATCACTGGACTGTTAACCCAGAGACCCAGGTAATATTCTGGGAACACGGGTTCGAATCCTGCCACAGCAGATGGTGGAATTTGAATTCAATAAATATCTGGAATTAAGAGTCTAATGATGACCATGAATCCATTGTCAATTGTTTGAAAAATCCATCAGTTTCACTAATGTCCTTTAGGGAAGGAAACTGCCATCTTTACTTGGTCTGGCCTACATGTGACTCCAGTCCCACAGCAATGTGGATGACTCTTAACTGCCCTCTGGGTAATTAGGGATGGGCAATAAACGCTGTCTGGCCAGCATTGCCCCTTACCCTGTGAATGAATAAAGGACTCCTGCCTAGCGAATGGAGTTATGCGAGACAGGTCGTGACTGGAGCCCGGGTGGGAGCAGAGCACACAGGCCGAATCCTGCAGCGACTTATTCACGGGCCGAGTCTCAGAGTAACGGCAGCAGATTGAGCATGGGCTGAGTCCTGGCGCGGGGAGCAGACCAAGTGCAGGCTGGATCCCGGAGAACAGCGAGTGCTGCCTGGAGACCAGTGTGTGGCGGCAATATTGCCTTGTGTTCTGAAGCCAGCCGGCACAGAGTCATGTTGGAAAAAGACTAGAATTTCTAGAACTTAAGTATTTTACAGTGACTTTTTATTATCATTCTGGACTTTTCAGACTCTGTTCCCCTGTTTATCTCTTTTTTAGTCTGTGACAACACTTAAAGTATCTGTGTTTAGATATTCTGTACTTAAAATGGCGCAGAGAAGGGACAGTACAAACTTTTCATTGCACTCCTTCGAGTGCACATGGCAATAAAGGCTATTCTATTCTATGTGTTAATTCATGTGGGTCTAAATGTATCTGTGTGTACATTTACACGTATGTGCATGTGTCTTTGTGATGTACGTTAGTGTGTGTGTGCTTGTTATGTAAATTTGTGTGTGTGTGTGTGTCTATGTATGTGTGTGCGTGTGTGTGTGTGCGAGGCACTAATGTGTATGTCACTGTATTCCACTCATATTTTCTAATAATGGCAAACCTGAATTTATTTGCATAAAGATCAGTGATAAGACATTGAGCTTTAGTCGATGAGGCATCTCATTTCTCAAAGGCTTGATGAGAAATGAAAATGTGTTAGTAATATATTATGGACTACACCTCGGTGAAAAATGAATGATAATCAGTTCCTAAAATGGGTACACAGTTTATTTGTGGTGTTCCCGCTGGATCCAATGTTTATGACTGCGTTAGAACTTCAGATTTGGAAACTATGGTAATTTTTCTGCCACCATCATCCCTTGGCAATTCTATTACATGTTT
Organism: Ginglymostoma cirratum; assembly: GCA_024137785.1. Taxonomy (NCBI): domain Eukaryota; kingdom Metazoa; phylum Chordata; class Chondrichthyes; order Orectolobiformes; family Ginglymostomatidae; genus Ginglymostoma; species Ginglymostoma cirratum. The sequence goes on along the minus strand of JAHRHZ010000273.1, from coordinate 13,450,616 downwards.
GCATTTGCACATTAAGCAGTAGGAAAGCGCCAATGGAGGCATGTGAATTAGAAGTTGTGTTTGAAGTGAATTTGTGGACAACGTGACGACTTTTACAATCTCTCAGCCATAGAGGTACCTCACAGACCTCAGCTCAGGGCAGGGAAGCTGCATATCAGTACGATGGCACAGTGAGAGCTTGCAGAGCCGATAACACAGAGGCAGGTGGATCAAACTCATCTTTTAGAACACTTGCGGTGCAGTAGTATTGTCCCTAGCAATGGGGCAGGAGGCCCAGGTTTAAGTCCCACTCGCTTCCAAAGTGTGCAATAATTTTTTTTAACAGTTTGTTTCGAAAAATACTGATAGAAACTGTGTTTGCTACTCACAAGCTCCAAATGAAAGTTTGATCTCCAAGAAACTTGTTTAGGTAAGAAAAGGCATCTGCCTGTGCATGACATTTTGCCTTGGAGCATTAAGAATAAGATGAGGCCATTGAGCCCCAAAGCCTTTTCAAACATGGCTGATCAAGCTGAACTTTAAATGACTTTAAGATATTCACCACGACTACCTCACATGGTTAATTGATGGTTAATCTAAACACTCATCGCATAAAGAATTTCTCCTCAACAACCCGTTGTTGTCTCTTGGCCCGGCATGGTCGTCTCTTGGTCTGGTGAGGTTGTCTTTCGGTGCGGCATGGTCGTCTCTCGGCCCAGTGTGGCAGTCTGGCAGCCCAGTATGGTGGTTTCCCTGGCCCAGCGTGGCGATCTCCTGGCAGCACATGGCAGTCTCTCTTCAGCCCAGGGTGGCACCCTTTCAGCCCGGTGTGGTCTCAGTATGGACGCCCAGTCTTGAGATGATCCCAGAGCAGCCTCCAGACCTCAAGAGCCTTGAGGTGAGAGCTGGCGCATTCTGGAGTCAAGGCCCAGGGCTGACTAGAGGCTTGATTCCAGTGTGGAATAGGTCAGAAAGATTATTGTTCTGAACTTTTTATTTCTCTATTTTCTAATTTATTCATATCATCCGTAATGCTAGACATTTCATTTCTTTGTCTTTCTATTTGTTTTTCCTGAAAGCATGCCCTGAAGTTTCTATGTCTAGGATATGTACCTAAGATGGCGCTGTAAGTGGTGACTTGTACACATTTGAGTACTGGTGACAGTAAAGCTAACTCAATTCAATTTGTTCGTTTTACTGACTATCTTGTAATTACAGCTGCCACATTTGGTCTCATTCTCAAGTGGAAGTAATTATCTGCCTTAAACAATACTAACGTGTTCAGTCTCCAACGTTCTAGTTGTTGTTTGACATCTACTGGAGGAATGAATTCTGGAACGCCGCTATTCTTTGCGTGAGAAAAGGTATTTCCTGATTTCTCTACTAGATAGCCAAGCTCTACTTTTAAGGTTATTGTTTTCTCCCACTCCTTCTTGTGGATTTTCCCCATCAGAGGAACGAGTTAGTCTGTATCTTTCCAACTGAATTCCTTGAAAACCTTAAATAACAAGGTGTAGAGCTAGATGAAAACGGCAGGCCAAGCAGCCTTAGAGGAGCAGGAAAGCTGACGTTTCGGGCCTAGGCCCTTCCTCAGAAATGGTTTCTGAAGAAGGGTCTAGGCCCAAAATGTCAGCTTTCCTGCTCCTCTGACGCTGCTTGGCCTACTATGTTCATCCAGCTCTATACCTTGTTATCTCAGATTCTCCAGCATCTTCAGTTTCTACTGCCCATAAAAACCTTGTTCCTGTGGAGTAAAGTGTTAAGCATACCTTTATATTAATAGGAGCTACTGCTCACACACTCTTGAGGTTGTGGGTCATGATGAAGCCAGACTATATTACATCGAGGCCTGGACATTTCTCTGTTAGTTTTCAGATTTTCCCATCTCCACTCACAATCTGTTGTGTCTGGTTTCTTGTTAAAATTGTGAATATGCCTCCCTTGAGGGCTGGGAGTTTTCTTTTGAGTATCAAAGTCATCCATGCTTAACTCCATTTTCTGTTCATGATAGGACTAATCACACCACAATATCAAAACATGCAGGACAACAAATCTACAGGGAATACCGCTCTCTACAGCAAGATAATTCCATCACTTTGAAAACCACTTGTAAAGCTGTGTACGCAAAGAAGTAATTTTTTTGAGAAGGTTATTCATAATTTTGACCTGAACTTTCCTATTTGCTTTCGCAATCAGATACTCGTCATTTGGGCAGGAAACAATTACATATCATGAAAGACACAGAATTATGGGCACAATTGAGTAATGCATACAATCATAATGATTTAATACTCCTCCATCTTTGACATCTTCCAATCAAACATCCCACTTGACTGAATCTACAGCCATGAAATTTCTATGCCCCTGACCCTCAGATGTATATATCCTCCAATTGTTCTTGATCAATGGAAGTGTGGAGACCCTCAATGTTGGAAACTTTTAAGCATTTCCTTTCAATTTACACTCACCAAGACCTGTCCCTGTCAACTTGCCATTTTAATTTTCCGTCCAATTCCCACTGTGGCCTCTCTTGCCTCAGCATCATATAATGCTCCAGTAAACCTCCAGCATACAATGGAGGAACACGTTTCAACTTAATAGCCTTCTGGATTCAATATTGAGCTCAACAATTTTCAATCATTATCGCTGTCCTCAGTCTTTTCAGTCCACATTTGTTGGTAATAGCTCAGTTGATACTGTTCAACTTCCATGAGCTAAGGAAGGGTCGCCGGACCCAAAACAGTAACTCTGTTTTTCCCTTCACAGATGCTGTCAGACCTGCTGAGCTTTTCCAGCAACTTCCATTTTGTTTCCATGAGCTGTGTCTTTTGTTGCTTTGTTTATGTCCCATTAGGATGTGTTGGCATCGGAGATGGTCCGGAGGAGGTTGACAAGAATTATCCCAGGGATGAAGGGCTTGTCATGTAGAGGAGCAGTTAAGGGCTCTCGAGTACTTGTTGGGAGTTTAGAAGGATGAGGATGTGATCTCATCGGAACTTACAGAATACTGAGATGTCTGCATAAAGTGAACACGGAGAAGATGTTTCCACAAGTAGGAGAGCCTAGGACATGAGGGCCCAGCCTTAGAATGAAGGAATGATCCTTTAGAACTGAGATGAGGAGAAATTTCTTCAGCTAGAGAGTGGTAAGCCTGTGGAATTCTCTGCCACAGAAAACAGTTGAAGACATTCAAGAATTATGTCTACATCATTCTTAGGGCTAAAAAGATTGAAGGAAATGGGGAGAAAGCATGAACAAAACACTGGCATCGCAGACCTGGATGGTTGATGTCCTATTCCTGCTCCTATATTCTATACTTCTGTGGCATTTCTACTCTGTTTATTTTTCCCAATTTGTCTCTCTCAATTGGGAATCGAGCCTCGGTGTACCATTTGGGATGATTTGTCTAATGATTCAAGCTGATGTGAGTAAGCACCAAGGTTCAAATCACACTGGATAATGAATTCATTCTTCCTTATTCATTTTCTGCCTTGCACTGTTCATTAGCAATTTAGATGTAAGCAAGATGGCTGTTTAATGGCTTAGTATCTAGATTTGGCAGAAGCTTGGAGTCCAGTTTTGGCACTGGAATGAGATGGTATGAAATGAATGGAAGTTAATTAACTACAAATTAGCAGTGATTAGAAGATTAGTGTCAAGTGGTAGCATTCTCAGAGTTGGCATGCTGGGAAAACTATCAGCTTTGCTTCTTAAGATTATACCTGAGCTGGCTGCCTCCTGGCTTCATCTATTTAATCATGGGTCTCGTTTTTATTTTATTATTTGTTCATGGGATTTGAACTTCACTGGCTAGAGCTGTTTTTATTGCTCATCCCTAATTGCCCAGAGGACAATTAAGAGGCAATCACATTGCAGTGCGTCTGGAGTCATATGGCAGATTTCCTTTCCTAAAGGACATTTGTAAACCACTAAATAAAAACTGAAAGAACTGCGGAAGCTGTAAACATTCTGAGGTAGGGTCACCAGACCCGAAACATTATCTCTGATTTTTCCTTCACAGCTGCTGCCAGACCCGCTGAGCTATTCCAGCAACTTCTGTTTTTGTTCCATCAGTAAACCAGATAGGCTTATATAATGATTGACAGTGATTGGCATTATTGGTAATTGGCATTGGTCTAGTGTTTTATTTCCAATTTTTTTAAAATTGAAGTCAAATTTCACCATTCACTGTGGTGGTGTTTGAACATGTTACCAGAAAATTAGTTTGGGATTCTGGGTTAGTTGTTTAATGACATTGCCGGTGCACCAGCCCTTCGCCAGTATTGCAACAATCCTAATAATGAGGTCTAATCTGATACAGAATCATAGAATAATAGAATTTTACAGTACAGAATGAGGCCTGCCATGTCTGTACCAGCTCTTGAAAGAGCTACCCAAGTATTCCCATTCTCCAGCCCTATCTCCATAGCCCTCTAACTTTGTATCTTACAGTCTTGCAGCAGGCTTTCGGAACTACAGTTAGCCCAGAATCACACGCAGAATGAGGAGGAATAGTGAACAAACTGGATGGTGAGGCCTGATTTTACATTCAGCCTTGACTTCATTTCTACCACCACTGACCTTTCCCTCCCTGCCACATTAAAATGCCAGCAGAGAGTACAGTAAAGGGCTATGCTCGCAAGAGAAAGATAAAAGAGCTGTTGTATGTGCTGTGATGCCAACCAAAACCAGCTGGTGCCTGGAATAATTTGCTGCCACCATACTCTTCCCTTGATTGGGTGTAAGAATCTACTTGGAATACAGTGGTAGTTGAAAACCAACAGTGAGTCTACATGAGAATAGGCTCTTGTAGGTTATTGCATGATAATGATCAGGTACAAGTTAGACATTGCTACTGAGATTACTGGGAGACATACGGATATTGGTCCTCACCTTACAATCCCTAAGATGTTCTGCTGTTTCTTTATTTACGCTTTCACGGTGTCAGTGCTGAAACTATTCTTAATTTCCTGTATTTTTCATTTTGGACTGAAAAGGGAAATGGAATGTTTTAAAACCAAGGATTGTTACAAATTTTAGAAGTCAGTTGCCAAACATTCATTGCTAATGTTCTTTACGATGTTGCATTTTTTCAAGCAGTGGGGGGAGGTTACGACAGAAGAATTGGTTTTATTATGAAAGGATATTTGGCCAGCAACAGGTTGATCTGTGATAGGTTAAGCCATTGACAAAGACAAAGTCTTTTACCTGCCAACACTGATGTGATTGGCTCCCAGTAGCTGAACAGCTTATGGGTGTCAGAAGATTAGTCAGAAGTTATCAGACCTCTGAAAAGGAGGGAGTACTCTACAGGAAAAAAAAATCATCTCAGGCCTGAAGATTTTGAAGCCATGGTCTTAAGACCACTAGGTTGTTACTTCAAAAGGAAACACTGTAGTCGAGGCCTTCTCATCTTCTGTATAGGCCTCATGTACTAACCTTTGACCACCAATCTTGACTGTTATTATTCAATTGTTCTAAATTCTAGACTTGCCCACAAGAAGAAACATGCTTTCAACATTGATCTGGTCAAGTGCCCTTATATTTTCACATATGTCACCTGTGACTCTTTAAACACCAGAGGACACAGGCTTAGCCTGTCTAGCCTTTCCTCATAAGGCAATCTGCTCATTCCAAGTATTAGTCGAGTAAACCTTTTCTTAATGGTTCCCAAGCATTACCGTCCTTCCATAAGTACGGTGACCAGTACTGTACACATTACTCCAGATACAATTTCACCAATGCCCTGTATAACTGAAGCATAACCTCCTTACTCTTGTATTCAATTCCCTTTGCAACAAAACATAATATTCTATTAGCTTTCCTAATTATTTGCTGTAATTAGACTAACCCTGTGTGATTCATGCAACCAGATTTCTCTGTGTATCAGAGTTCTTCAATTTCTCACCATTTAAATTATACATTTCTTTCATATTTTCTGCTAACGTGGACAATTTCACACTTTTACTAATTGTACTCTATCTGCCATATCTTTGCCCACTCATTTAACCTGTATAAGTATCCTTTCTTAAGCTCCTTATGTCCTCTTTACAAAGCACATTCCTGCCTATGTTTGTGTTATCAGCAGATTTTGCGACCATGTCTTTGATCCCTTCATCCAAATCATTGTTATAAATTTTAAAGAGTTGAGGCCCCAGCACTGACCTTTGTGGCGTATCACTTGTGACATCCCACCTCCTGAAGAAAACTCATTCATTCCTATTCTCTATTTTCTGTAAACCAGCCAATCTTTTATCCATGTCAATATGTTAGCCATGAATCTTTATTTTCTCAGAAGTCACACAACACCAGGTTACAGTCCAACAGGTTTATTTGAAATCACAAACTTTCAGAGCGTAGCCCCTTTGTCAGGTGCAGTGCTCCAAAAGCTTGTGATTTCAAATAAACCTGTTGAACTATAACCTGGTATCAGAGATAAAAGGTACTGCAGATGCTGGAGAATCCGAGATAACAAGCATGGGGCTGGATGAACACAGCAGGTCAAGCAGCATCATAGGAGCAGGAAAACTTGACGTTTCGGGCCTAAACCCTTCATCAGAAATGGGGGAGGGGAAGAGGGTTCTGAAATAAATAGGGAGAGAGGGGGAGGTGGATAGAGGATGGATAGAGGAGAGGATAGGTGGAGAGGAGGCAGACAAGTCGAAGAGGAGGCGATGGAGCCAGTAAAGGTGAGTGTAGGTAGGGGGGTAGGGAGGAGATAGGTCAGTCCAGGGCTTGACCTGCTGTGTTCATCCAGCCCCATGCTTGTTATCTCGAACTATAACCTGGTGTTGTGTGACTTCTGACTTTGTCCATCCTGGTCCAACACTGACACCTCCCCATCATCTTTATTTTTTGGAAGTACCTTTGAAATAGCACTTTATTCAATGCCATCTGGATATCTAAATACAACACATCCATTGATTCCCCTTTATCCACAGCACATGTCACTTTCAAAAGAAATAGCAAAAGATTAGTCAAACTTGATCTTCCCTTGACAAAACGTGGTGTCCTTACTTGAGAAAGGGTGTACTGGAACTGGAGGGGGTGCAGGGGAGTTTCACTAGGTTGGTTCCAGAGTTGAGGGGTTGGCTTATGAGGAGAGATTGAGAAGACTGGGGCTGTGCTCCCTGGAATTTAGAAGAGTGAGGGGGGGTGATCTTATATAAACATCTAAAATCATGAAGGGAATAGATAAGATAGAAGCAGGGAGGTTGTTTCTACTGGTGGGTGAAAGTAGAACTGGGACGCATTGCCTCAAAATAAGGGGGGAGCAGATTTAGGACTGAGCTGAGGAGAAACTTCTTCTCCAAAAGGGTTGTGAATCTGTGGAATTCCTTGCCCAGTGAAGCAGTTGAGGCTACGCGTTGAATGCTTTTAAGGTAAAGATAGATAGATTTTTGAACAGTAAAGGAATTAAGGGTTATGGTGACCGGGCAAGTAAATGGAGCTAAATCCGCAAAAAGATCAGCCATGATCTTATTGAATGAGAAGCAGGCTCAACGGGCCAGATGGCCTACTCCTGCTCCTATTTCTTATGTTCTTATGTTCTAAACCATACCTGATCACCTTGAAGCTATCCGAGTGTCTTGTTATAATGCCTTCTATAATAGCTTCTGATATCTTACATTTGACAGATGTTATGGCTTATAGTTTCCTGCTTTCTGCCTCCCTCCCTTTCTGAATATAAGAGTTACTTTAGTTACTGTCCAATCTAAAGTAACTTTCCATGGATCTAATCAGTTTTGTAAAGTTAAAATCAACACATCATGTAGTATTTGAGCACATAACATAGCCAGAGACGATATTCCATCATGTTGGCATGTGGGTTTACCTACAGCACACGGAATGCAGTGGTTCAAGAAGGCAGCTAGAGAAGCCATCATCACCTTCTCAAGGGCAACTAGGGATGGCAATGAATGATGGGCCAGAAAGAGAGGCTTACATCTCACAGGTGAAAAGAAATGTTCCATTTGATAGAAGGAGTAATTAGCAGGACAACGGAAATTTGATTCTGTCGACATCATTCCTTCTGTTGCTCTTTTCCACACGATGTGAAGTTTAGGCCAATATAACAAGCTTCCCATTTTTGCTGCGATTGGTTCAAATGTGGATCCTGAAATCAATGGTTCTTGGAAGAGTCAACATTTCTGTAATCCCTCACTGGTTAGTTACGGGCTGCAGTGGGAACAATGCACAATTCTACAAAATCATAAACAAGATGGTTCAAACAGGTTCTTCTGCGCTTTGTATGTTTTGATTAAGATCTTATAGCAGTGCTCAAAACAATATTATAGACACGATGCTGTGATAGCAGTGGTCAGTTGCAAAGTCAATTAAACATATGGAGCAGTGTTGGTTTGCGAAGCCCCAAGAGATCAGGCACAGCTAACAGTTCTGCTGCACTTCCCATGACCAGCACATCAATGAGATGCCTTCTGATGATGTCTATCTAATACCACTGCTATTCTGCTCTTATTGAGATGTATGCTCGTGTACTTATCTCAATCTCTACCCCAGTGAGTTGCGGAGGCTAGGTCACTCCAAATACTTAAAGAGGAGGTAGGCATATTTTGGGAATTTTGAGAAGTTGAGGGATATGAAGAATTTTGAAGGTTAATGGGTGATCTGTTCGAAGTATTCAAGAAATTAACAGGAAAAGATAGGGTAGATAAAAATAAACCATTTCCACTGACTGGGGGTCTCGACTCGGCGCATAGATTGAGAATTAGGGCCAGACCATTCAGGGGAGATGTTAGGAAGTACTTCCATGCACAAAGGGTGGGAGATGTTTGGAACGCTCTTCCACAAATGGCAGTGGCTGCAGGATTAGTTGTCATTTTAAAATCTGAGATCGATAAAGTTTTGTTGGTAAAGGTATTAAGGGATATGAATCAAAGGAGGGTATATTGAGTATTAGCTATAATCTACCTAACCTGCACATCCCTGGACACTGTAGGCAATTTAGCATGGCCAATACACCTAGCCTGCACAGCTTTGGACTGTGGGAGGAAACTTAACGAAACCCGCACAGACACAGGAAGAATGTGCAAACTCCACACAGACAGTCACCTGAGGCTGCAATCGAACTCAGGTCCCTGGCACTGTGAGGTAGCAGTGCTAACCACTGAGCCATGATCCCACCCTTTACGCTTTTCATTTATGTTCCGATATTTTTATACACCTGCAGTGATAACCTAGGTCCCACCCAAGGTTTATTGACCACGAGTGTGGTTTGGAAGATTCTGTGCATGTCCAATAAGTGCTGACCCAGTATTGGTGTTGTAGAGGGGTCAAAATAAGGGTCAGGCACCAGTACATCATGTTGTTACCCTGGTAACACGGAGAATTACAGCGTTCTGGGCCAGCGTGAATTTGAAAGATGGAATGTCTTTCTGTGTAACTGTTTTAATCAATAATTGACAGAGGACACGAAGCATTTCACATCAGTCTTCACAGTTTCTCTCTGTGCAAGATTTTCAACTATCTTGGAAAGAGTCTCACTGCATTGAAAACAGCAAGAGACTCGGAGGGTACTTTCAGGGAAAAGTGCTCTGCCCTCTGTTCTGAACGTTAAAAATCAGATGGCTTATTATTCTGATAACAGCTATATTAATGAAAGGAATTAATTTATTACCGCCTTCAGGCCAGCTGTGTTTTTGCTTTCAGTCTTGGAATGTGGACGCTATTGTCTGAGGATACCATTTCTTGACTTTCCAGAGTTGACCTGAGAGGACACTGACATAACTGAATAGTTTGTCATTGTCATTTCACTGAGCAAAGACAAGTAGCAGTGTAAGGTACTAACCAAAAAATATGAACCCCATTTATGCACATTTTGTTTCCTGTTGACAAGTCAACTTCCCTTCTGGGAAGGTTCCTTTATACTCAATCGTGGGACATGGACATCATTGTCCTGGCCACTATTAATTGCCCATCCCTAATTGCCTAGAGGGCAGTTGAGAGTCCACCACATTGCTGTGGTTCTGCATGTAGGCCAGACCAGGTTAGGATGACAGATTTCCTCCCCTAATAGGCATTAGTGAACTAGATTTTTTTTTGCCCTGACAATCAGCAACGGTTCCATGGTCATAATTAAACTCTAATCCCAGATTTTATTTTAGTGAGTTCAAGTTTCACTGCCTGCCATGGCAGGATTCGATCCCACAACATTTCTTGGGTCTCTGCAATGATAGTCTAGTCATAATGCCAATAGGCCATCACCTTCTGTAATGAGCATTTGTTTCGGTAATAATCTTTGATGTGGCCTTTTAAGTGTCTGCTTCCTTCACTGTTGATGGGTCTAAATCCATGGAATCCCTCCCTTGCAATGCTGCCTACAGCACATGACCTGCAGTTGTTCAAGAAGGTAGCTTAAGGGCACCTAGGAACTGGTAATAGAAGATTTCTCAACCAGCAGCATTTACATCCCACGAGTGAATACAATAAATTAGTCATCACCATAGAACTGAAGTCATATATCGACGATCGTAGGGTGCCAACTGCAGGATTCCTATCCTAGAGGATATCTATGAACCAGCTGGATTTCTACAATAACCCTTTGACTCTGTGGTCAGGTGTTTTTTGACAACACAATACAGTACAGGAACAGGCCCTTCAGCCCACCAACCCTGTGCTGATTCCTATTCCTTATTTAGACACACTACTTGTTGCCCATGCATGGTTTCTATCCCTCAGTTTGCCTCCCATTCATGTGTTCATCGAGGTACACCTTAAACATTGTTAAAATGCCTGCTTCCACTGCCTCCACTGGCAGTGCGTTCCAGGCACCCACCACCCTCTGGGTGAAAGATTTTCCCCGCACCGATCAGATTTTATTACCTGAAGTTTAAAAAAATGAATTCAACGCCTCCGGTTGGATTTAAATTTAAACATGACCATGACACAACCATTTCCAAGGTAAAAGTCTCATGAACCTACTATTGCCGAAAAAGGCTAATTCTAACTGAGAGTAATGTTCTGTGTTCCGAGAACAGATGCCTTCAGACCACGAGAGAGCTAGGTGCAGAGCTAGATGAACACAGCAGGCCAAGCAGCATCAGAGAAGCAGGAAAGCTGACATTTCGGAAGGTCTAGGCCCGAAACGTCAGCTTTCCTGCTCCTCTGATGCTCATCGGCCTGCTGTGTTTATTCAGCTCTACACCTTGTTATCTCAGATTCTCCAGCATCTGCAGTTCCTATTATCTCTGCCTTCAGACCGTCTTCATTTGGTTCTTGAAACAAAGTTGAATTATGAAATGACAGGACAGCAAAGCTTTTTGAGCCACCAGCCCATGCAATCACTTTGAAGGAGTTATATCATTGCTTTCATTGGGCAGCATTTTCCCAATAGCCCTATTGATTACTCATTTTTTTAAAGATATACCTAATTCCTTTCTAAAAGATATGATTGAATCTGCTTTTCCTACCCTTTCAGGTGGTGTTTCCTAGATTTTAATATGATGTTGTTGTTGGACTGGGGTGGACAAGGTTAGAAGTCACATGACACCAGGTTATAGTCCAACAGGTTTATTTGAAAACACAAGCTTTCGGAGCCTCAGTCCTTCTTCAGGTGTTAGTGAGAGAGGTAGTGCCAGACACAGAATTTGTAAGTAAAAGATCAAAGGTTCACACCATTGATGAGGATGTACTAAACAAACCTAAGATGCTGTTAAATCTTTAATCAATTA